>OX101752.1:90945629-91466468 GCA_944452675.1 Tachina lurida
AGATGATCAGTCGTGTAAATTGGCTGCGATTCAAAAAATATCTTAGTAGTCATTGCACGGAAAACATTACGCTAAGAACACCCGAGGATATTGAAGCTAACATCGCCAACATTAACGAAATGATTACACAGGCTGCTGAACATGCTACTACCTCCTATCCGCATACTGGATTTAATAAAATTTATTCTACCGATATTGAACGTGCCTTATGTGAAAAAAGAAGAGCTAGAAGGGAATGGCAACAGCACAGATCACCACAACTTAAAATCAGATTTAAAGAGTGCACTAAACGACTCCAAGAGTTACTTGCAATTGAAAAAACTGCATCTCTTGAAAATTATCTGGAAGGTCTTGATGTCACACCAGCATCTAATTACTCTTTGTGGCGCGCTGCTAGAAAGCTGAAAACCACCGTTGAGCTTAAACCACCTCTGCGCACATCTACCGGAGGTTGGGCAAGAAGCGATACTGAAAAAGGTAACATATTTGCTAATCATTTAAAATACGTATTTACCCCAAACACATGTACTGGTGTTGCTGATTTGCCAAGTGTAGTTGCTCTACCCCCGCGACCCATAAAGTTTAAGATGCGCGATGTACAAAAACTAATTGCTCAACTTAATCCGAAGAAAGCTCCAGGTATTGACGGAATTAGTAACAAAATGCTGACGAACTTGCCTCATATTGCAATAAGAATCCTGCTATTTATTTTTAATGCCATTTTGCGAATTATCTATTGTGCTTAATACGAAATTTATGTATTATTAATTACTATCACTAAGTTTATGTCCGATACTGGTCGGGCCTAATAATTATATATAGATTTAAGATTTGAATACTTATTGTTAGTTCATATTTTGAAGATACAATAAATAAATATATGTGTGTAAAAAAAAAAAAAAAAAAAAAAATTTTGCGAATGCAGTATTGTCCACATAACTGGAAACTTGCCAAGATTAAAATGATTCCGAAGCCGGGCAAAGATCTTACCAAGGCTGAGTCATACAGGCCTATAAGCTTACTATCTACAGTCTCAAAACTTTTCGAAAAGCTGCTCATGACTAAATTGTCCAAAATTTTAGCTGATAATGGGTGCATCCCGGACCATCAATTTGGCTTTAGAAGTCAGCATAGCACTATTGAGCAAACGCATAGATTGGTTCAAGTTATAAGAAGGACTTTTGAAGAAAAGAAGTATTGTTCTGCCCTTTTTATTGATGTTTCTCAGGCATTTGACAAAGTATGGCACGAAGGCCTATTTTTAAAATTGAAGACACATTTGCCAATAAATATAGAACAACTTTTGGAAAGTTATATTGTTGATAGGAAGTTTACTATTGTGGAAGGAGACTTCATAAGTGTGCCCGAATCTATATCTTCTGGTGTGCCGCAGGGTAGTATTCTGGGGCCAGTCTTGTATTTAATATATACTTGTGATATGCCTGTGAGCAATAACATCCACACTTCTACATTTGCCGATGATACAGCCTGTATGAGTATGCACAAAAACCCTGATGAGGCATCCCGCAATCTCCAAGCTCACATTACCCAGCTTGAGAGATGGTTGAACTTATGGAGAATTAAAGTAAATGAACAAAAGTGTGTTCATATAACGTTTACCCTAAGAAAAGATACCTGTTCCCCCATTCGAATCAATAACCAAAATATTCCTCAACTTTCTCAAGTGAAATACCTTGGCATACACCTTGATCGAAGGCTTACATGGCAACATCATATTGACGCTAAACTAATTCAAATGAAACTTAAGTTAACTCAAATACATTGGTTGATTGGCAGAAATTCAACACTCAGTCTAGACTGCAAACTTTTGATATACAAGTCGCTTTTGAAGCCAATATGGTGCTACGGAATTCAGCTATGGGGCACTGCTTCAGCTTCAAATGTGGATAGAATCCAACGACGGCAAAACAAAATTTTACGTTTGATAACAGCGGCTCCATGGTACATCAAAAATTCAAATATACATCGAGATTTAAATATGCCACTAGTGACTGAAGAAATCGCAAAATACGCAGGCAAATATTTAACAAAACTCGAGCCACATCCTAATCCGCTTGCTCGTAATATCTTGAACTTTACTGGACACGTCCGCTTAAAAAAGAGGGACACAAGGGCCCTAATACTCAGCACCCCAAATGATACTTCTTGAAAATAATTATTGTGCTTAATACGAAATTTATGTATTATTAATTACTATCACTAAGTTTATGTCCGATACTGGTCGGGCCTAATAATTATATTTAGATTTAAGATTTGAATACTTATTGTTAGTTCATATTTGAAGATACAATAAATAAATATACGTGTGAATAAAAAAAAAAAAAAAAATTTTATTAAAATTTAACGAAGGCAATAACAATAAGAATTAATTACATAATAATAATAATTGAAAAACTAGTTTTCTTTCAACAATAATTTCATAAACTAATATGATATAAAAAAACTTAATATATACAGTTCTTTTTGGAACAAGTCCCTACAATGACAGATAGTTTTATTATTCCTTGGATAAGTCCATAAATACCCAAAATCCCTAAGCCAGCAAATAGCTACAGACTAGTGCACTTTTTCCATCCCAGCCTGGAAAGCTAGTTAGCCTCCAGGAATGGTGTGGTTTTGTAATGTGCACCCTGTGGGTTTTTGTTGTGAGCCTGTGTAAACGCAGCGACAGGCCAATAATACAGTACGCACAGCTGATAGCTGTGTTTTCGCGCCAGCTGTGAGTAGGTACAATAAAAGACACAACAACAAAAATAAATATACATATGTATATAAATATATGTATGTACATAAAAGTAAATAAAAAAATTAAATAAAGTTTACCGAAAGTTTGAAGGGAAGGAAGAGCGAGCACCGTATGAGAAAAGAAACGGCTCCTCTTCCAGGAATGCGGCTTTGCTGGTGGTACTATAACAGCGAAGAAAAATAAAAGTTATTCTGTTGATAATTACCGATGTGGTCAGAAGAAAAGAGCCCAATAAGTTTTTTTTTTGTATATAAAATCAGTTTTATTATGAGACACTTTGTTTTTAAAAAAATTTTTTTTGATAAAGAAAAGCAAATAAATTTCAAATAAACTATACAAAAAAATAAAATATATATATAAATAACAAAAGTGTTTTGTTATTTGAAAAATAAAAGAACAAAAAGGAAATAAAGCAAAACATTTAAACCAAACAATTTAAAACTAAAAATAAAATTTTTGAAGTGCTTCAACAAAAATATAAAAAGGAAACAAAAAGTTAAAGAAGCTGAAAGAATAAAGCCGCCAGGGAAACAGCAAAGAGGCGCTGCATTGTTCTACTGCTGGAGGAGGGGTAACCACCATAAATAGTGGGCATTAAACACCACCAAAAAGCATTCTACACCATCATTAAAAATTGAAGTCAGGTATCGTGCCATTTGACCAGGACGAAATACGACTGACTGACATAACAGACTGTAATAAACATATATATTAACTTTTTATTTGATTATTTTTTATAAATTATATCCCAGTTCTCGTTGTACCTTCATAGTGAACAGACATATTAGCGGATTTTTTTTACATACATAATAAAAAAAATCATACAAAAAAATATTTGTAGTACATAATATTCGTTGTACATTAACTTTGATAAATAAGCTTTTTTTGCTTTGCTAATATTTTTTTACATAGACAGTAATAACTAAAACAAAAATAAAACAAAAACAACCGTAAACAAAATAACTCAAAGTGCCCTTGAGGAATACACTAACAAAGTGCCCTTGAGGAATACTCTATATGAGTACCTCAAAAACAAATAACTGTGAAGTGAGTGATAACGGCAGAAATGCCTATCTTACTGTGAGCTCTGATGATCTTAATGATAACAATAAAAAATCTGATGATATACTTACTGTGAGTTCTGATGCTCTTAATATAAACAAAATAAATAAAAAACCTGATGACAGACTTTTTTTAACGGCTAAGCCAATTTTTCGTCAGCGATCAACTTCGCTTTGTCCAATGTCAACTAGTGATTTGTTAACATTACAGTTGCCTACTACTTCGTCATTTAAATCAGCGATATCATCCGATTCAGGCTCGTGTTCATCACTTACCCAAATTGTCAATATAAATAAGAGTAGCCCAAAACCCAAGGTCCAAGTCGGAATGGACCGATATATAATGGTGGGAAAGCGCGGGCGAAGCCCAAATTCTAATAAAATTGCATCTGCTTCAAAGGTATCTAGGGATAACAGCGCATCCTCCACTAATCGTTTTCAAATATTGCAAGATGATAACGACACACCTGATATATCTAAGAAAAAAACCTCCAAGCCGCCACCAATATATTTGAGAGAAAAAAATTCAAACGCTCTTATTAAGAAATTAATTTCGGTCATTGGTGAGAAAAAATTTCACATTGTTCCAATAAAACGTGGCAATATCGATGAAACGAAAATTCAAATTTATGACGAAACAGATTTCCGTAAAATGGTTTCTGAATTTGAAAAAAATAAAACAAGTTTCTACACATACCAGCTCAAGAGTGCTAAGGGCCTGCAGATCGTATTGAAGGGCATAGATTCTTATGTTGTTCCCGAAGAAATAAAAGACGCACTCGTCCTCCAGGGATTCAAGGTAAAAAATGTTTCAAATATAATAAATAGGGAGAAGATCCCCCAGCCTCTATTTCGCGTTGAACTTGAGCCGAATGATATAAAATTGAGAAAAAATGAGACGCACCCAATTTATAATTTAAAATATCTTTTATACCGAAAAATAACAGTTGAAGAACCACACAAGCGTTCTGGACCCGTACAGTGCCATAATTGTCAAGAATATGGCCACACAAAAACTTACTGCAAATTACCTACAGTCTGTGTTATTTGCGGTGAATTGCACGGTACTGCTAGTTGCAATAAACCGAAAGATCAAAGTAACAAAAAATGCAGTAATTGTGGAGAAAATCACACTGCTAACTACAGAGGTTGTCGTGTATATTCTTTCGTTAAAAAGACAATGGGGCAAAAACCTAAAGTAGCTCCAGCACAAACAGCAAACACTTACTCCGCCACTCTTGCCCAAGTGAGCCAACCAGTTAATTCACGTGTATCGTATGCCGATGCTGCAAAAACAAGCTCTATTCCCACACAAAATGTTTCACGGCCAAATACTTCAATAAATACAAACTCAGGCTTTAATTTTAATCGCCTTGAAGCTACTATTGAAAATCTGGTGCAAACTATAAACAATTTTACAACAAGTATGACTAGCATGATGCAAGAAATGCTGCGAATGCAGAATACTCTGCTTCAAGCAATACTTAATAAGCCATGAACACGTTAACAATATGTTTCTGGAACGCAAACGGCATTCGCCAACATAAAAATGAACTTGAGCACTTCCTCACGGAAAAAAATATTGATATAATGTTGGTCTCTGAGACTCATTTGACTTCGAGAAGCCTTTTTAAAATTTATGGCTACACCTTATATGATTCAAAGGACCCGAGAGGAAGAGCATGCGGTGGATCAGCAATTTTAATAAAGTCAAGACTCAAGCATTATATTATTGACAACATTTGCGAAGAACATTTACAAGCAACGAATATTTGTATCGAAAATTTTTGCACTAATTTTGTCATATCATCAATTTACTCCCCTCCTAGGTTCGCAATTACTGAGGACCAATACGAGAATTTCTACAAATCCCTTGGCCCTTGCTTCGTAGCAGCTGGCGACTACAATGCAAAACATACGTTCTGGGGTTCGCGTCTTATTACACCTAGAGGTCGGGCATTGTTCAACACAATTTCAAAAATGGGCTTGGACGTCATTTCGAGTGGGGAGCCCACTTACTGGCCTACGGACATACAAAAAATTCCGGATGTTATAGATTTTGGAGTCATGAAAAATATTTCTAGGGAATTAGTTCATGTTGAAGCGTCTCAAGATCTTTCCTCCGATCACTCTCCCACGATCGTTACAATTTGTAGCCCACTAAGTAGTGACTTACCTCACCCGTATGTGAAGACGATCAACCGTGTTAATTGGCTGGGGTTCAGAAAATATCTCAGTACTCATTGTACGGAAAACATTATACTAAGAACATCCGAAGATATTGAATTTAACATTGGCAATCTTATCAAAAATATAAAACAGGCTGCTGAACATGCGACTACCTCCTACCCGCAGACTGGATTTAATAGAATTTATTCTACGGATATTGAACGTCTTGTAAGTGAAAAAAGAAGAGCTAGAAGGGAATGGCAACAGCACAGATCACCACAACATAAAATCAGATTTAAAGAGTGCACTAAACGACTCCAAGACTTGCTTGCATTTGAAAAAACTGCATCTTTTAAAAACTATCTGGAAGGTCTTGATGCCACACCAGCATCTAATTACTCCTTGTGGCGCGCTGCTAGAAAGCTTAAAACACCTGTTGCGTTTAAACCACCTCTGCGTACATCTACAGGGGGTTGGGCAAGAAGCGATACTGAAAAAGGTAAACTATTTGCTGAGCATTTAAAATCAGTATTTACCCCTAACTCGTGTACTGGTGTTATTGATTTGCCGAATGTAGTGGCGCTACCCCCTCGACCCATAAAATTTAGAACGTGTGATGTACAAAAAGTAATTGCTGAACTTAACCCGAAGAAAGCTCCGGGTATTGATGGAATTAGTAACCAGATGCTAATAAAGTTGCCTCGTATTGCAATTAGAATCCTATTATTTATTTTTAACGCCATTTTACGACTGGAGTATTTTCCAAATAGCTGGAAGCTTGCCAAAGTTAAAATGATTCCAAAGCCGGGCAAAGACCTTACCAAGGCTGAGTCATACAGGCCAATAAGTCTGCTATCAACAATGTCAAAACTTTTCGAAAAACTGTTCATGACAAAATTGTCCCCAATTCTAGTTAGTAATGGGTGCATACCGGTCCATCAATTTGGTTTTAGAAGTCAGCATAGCACCATCGAACAAACTCATAGATTGGTTCAATTTATAAGAAGAACATTTGAAGAAAAGAAGTATTGTTCTGCGCTGTTTATCGACGTTTCTCAGGCATTTGATAAAGTGTGGCATGAAGGTCTTATTTTAAAATTGAAATCATATTTACCAATAAATTTTCTGAAGCTATTAGAAAGTTATATTACTACCCGGAAGTTTACGGTTGTGGAAGGAGACTTCATGAGTGTGCCCGAATCTATATCATCCGGTGTGCCACAGGGGAGCATACTGGGGCCAGTTTTGTATTTGATTTACACTTGTGATATGCCTTTGAGCAGCAATATTCATACATCTACGTTTGCCGATGATACAGCCTGCCTTAGTATGCACGAAAACCCTCACGAGGCTTCCCGATATCTACAAGAACATATTACACAACTGGAACTATGGTTAAATTTATGGAGAATCAAAGTAAACGAGCAAAAGTGTGTCCAGGTAACATTTACCCTGCGAAGAGATACTTGTTCCCCTATTCGAATCAACAATCAAGTTGTTCTTCAACATTCACACGTAAAATACCTTGGTATACACCTTGATCGACGGCTTACATGGAAGCCCCATATTGACTCAAAGCTAACACAAATGAAACTGAAATTAACTCAGCTACATTGGCTGATTGGTAGAAATTCTTCACTCAGTCTAGATTGTAAACTTTTAATATACAAGACGATTTTGAAACCAATATGGTGCTACGGAATACAGTTATGGGGCACTGCTTCAGCTTCTAATGTTGAGAGAATCCAACGAAGGCAAAACAAAATTTTACGCTTAATAACATTGGCTCCATGGTATATAAAAAATTCAAATATACATCGTGATTTAAATATGCCACTAGTGACTGAAGAAATTGCAAAATACGCTGGCAAATATTTAACAAAACTCGAGTCACATCCTAATCCGCTTGCCCGTAATATTTTGAACTTTACTGGACACATCCGCCTAAAAAAGAGGGACACATGGGCTCTTATTCATAGCACTCCAGATGGGACTTCTTGAAAATACTTTATTTTTTTCCTTTTGACTATCACTACTTATGTATTATATATAACTATTACTAAGCTTATGTCCGACACTGGTCGGGCCTAATTATATTTTTAGATTTAAGATTTGAATACTTATTGTTAGTTCATATATGAAGATACAATAAATAAAAAATCATGCATTCAAAAAAAAAAAAAAAAAAAAAAAAAAAAAAATTATATCCGTAGGGATTACTTACGCTAAGCAAGCAGTCCTTTAGCAGTTTTAAGGCTAAAGTGCGCGTAATACTGTAGGGTTGAGCTCAACCCATAAGTAGCCGATTTCGGGTAGGGAGTTTTATCTCATAAAAAAAAGTTATCCCTAAACATTTTGTTTATAAAATATATATAAAAAAAGTCAAATATATATAGTGCATGCATTTTTTGGTATACTTAACTGAGAACAGTTAACCCGAACCCCGGACGCAACCACGAACAGACGGCCATACTAATCCGTTGAAAAAAAAATAATAGAAACAGCGTTATGTAAAAGATTTATTTAAAAGATTTATTTCAATAGTAAAATTTTTATATACATACATTTGTGACTGAAATTGTTCCATTTAATTTAACTTTCATTTTTTCATTTTTCTTTTTGAATTTAAAAAAAAATACTTTTAAATTGTTAATAATTTCATAAAGTAATGTTTATTATTATTATCATACTTATCTAATAAATTATAATGTATTCCAATTTATTACTTTGCTAGAAAACTTCTGTTTTTTTAGATATGAAAAAAACTTATTGCGGTAAGTAAAAGGGGAAGGTAAAGCAAAAAGAGGTTTCGAATTTGGGGCATCTAACATTGTTTTAGCTACGATGCCATGGTGAGCTTTCACAAGTTCAAGAGTGGTGGGTAAACATCCTGGTAGACCATCGGCCAGAGGGTTTTATAATGTGTGTGCGCAGGGAGTAAGGTAGACTTGCTTCGGGTCCTTTTTTTTCTTATTATTAACTTTTCTCGTATGACACCATAGAGCAGCTGGCATGATATTTCTTTTCGTAGCTGTAAGTACTGCCAGCACAGCCAATAATTTGGTAACTTCTTTTTTGATTGAAAAATCAAAAGCAGCTATTACATTAGTGATTGCAAATCTGGGAAGGGAGTAGATTGATGGTATCACGAAATTCGCACAAAAATTTTCAATGCCAATATTTATTGCTTGCATATGTTCTTCACTAACGTTGTCAAGGATATAGTACTTGATTCTTGTTTTAATTAAAATTGCTGATCCACCGCATGCTCGTCCTCTCGGATCCTTTGAATCATATAAGGTGTAGCCATAAATTTTAAAAAGGCTTTTCGAAGTCAAATGAGTCTCTGAGACCAACATTATATCAATATTTTTTTCTGTGAGGAAGTGCTCAAATTCATTTTTATGTTGGCGAATGCCGTTTGCGTTCCAGAAACATATTTTTAACGTGTTCATGGTTTGTTACCTAAAGCTTGAAGCAATGTATTCTGTATTCGCAGCACTTCTTGCATCATGCTAGTCATATTTTTTGCAAAATTATTTGTAGTTTGCACCAGATTATCAATAGTAGCTTCAAGAAATTAAAGTTCGAGTTTGCATTTTTTGAATTATTTGGTGGTAAAACATTTTGTGTATGAATAGAATTTGTCTTAGCAGCATCGGCATACGATGCACGGGAACTAACTGGTTGGCTCACTTGCGCAATAGTGGCTGATAAAGCGTTTGCTGATTGGGCTGGGGCTAATTTAGGTATTTGCCTCATAGTCTGTTTGACGAAAGAGTACACAGGACACACAGCGGTGTGATTACCTCCATGTAATTCGCCGCACACAACACAAACAGTAGGTAATTTGCAGTAATTTTACCACTCTTGAGCTGATATGTGTAGAAATTTGTTTTACTTTTTGCAAATTCAGAAAGCATTTTGCGAAAATCTTTTTCTTCATAAATTTGAATCTTCGTTTCATCAATGTTACCACGTTTTATAGGAACAATGTGAAATTTATTCTCACCAATGACCGAAACTAATTTTTTAATAAGAGCGTTTGAGTGTTTTCTCTTAAATAGATTGGTGGCGGCTAAGAGATTTTCTTCGCAGATTCAGCGGGTTTGTTATTGTCATCTTCCGATATTTTAAAACGGTTTTGCCGATTAATAGAGGATGCGCTGTTATCCCTAGACATCTTTGGAGCAGATGCAATTTTAGTAGAATTTGGGCTTCACCCGCGCTTTAAAATTGTAACGTATCTGTCAATTCTTACTTGGACATTGGGTTTTGGCTATCTTCAGTGATATCATCTGCTTCCAAGCCCGAAGGGGATATCGCTGAGTTAAATGTAGAAGTACTAGGCAACGGTAATTTCAACGATTCACTAGTTGGCATTGGACAAAGCGAAGTTGATCGCTGACGAAACTGTGGTTTTGCCGTTAGAAAAAGTCTATCAACAGATTTTTTATCTTTATTAAGAGCTTCAGAATTCACAGTAAATCTATAAACAGATTTTTTATTGTTGTCATTAAGAGCTTCAGAACTCACAGTAAAATAGGCATTTCTGCCGTTAGAACTCACTTCACAATTTTTTTCTTTCTAGGTACTCATATAGAGTATTCCTCACGGGTACTTTGTATGTTTTTTTCTTGACGGGTTTTCTTTGTTTTTGGTATTTCTATATGTAAAAAAATTAGCAAAGCAAAAGAAAGCTTATTTATCAAACTTAATATGTACTCGTACTACGAATATTTTTTTGTATGATTTTTTTTTGTTTAGAAAAATTCCGCTATCTGTTCACTATGAAGGTACAACGAGAACTCCACGTTCAAATTGTATTAATATATTCGCAAAAGCTTAACAGTTTTACCCTACCCACAACTTTGCAATTATTGTTGACAAAAAATCTGGAGTCCCTGGAAGTTATTTTGAAAAAAGGGAAAAAATGTTTTTTACTTTTGCAAAAAAAAAAAAATGCACGAAGAAATAATTTTTTTTGGCATAAGATCTCAACAATTTTTCGAAAATCACGCTTTTTTCTATTTAATTCGCACAAATAAAAAGGTAACTTAAAAGGAAAACTAATAACTTTTTATTTTGTTATGTGCTTTTCATTAGGTGACAATGTGGCCAAACCCTTATTCCTCAGCAAATCAAACCTAGTGTAAAATGAAGACAACGAATCATACTATTAAACTGCATTTACAGTATATCCGAATTGTATTTGTGAAATTTTTTAGAAAAATTGGAAAAATATATGACTTAGTGAAGAATATTATTTTGTGAGTTTTAGGAGGGAAATGGCCACTGTGGCCAAACCCTTCTTCCTCAGCGAATCAAATCTAGTGGAAAATGAAGACAACGAATTATACTATTAAACTGCATTTACAGTATATCTGAATTGTATTTGTGAAATTTTGTAAAAAGTTTGGAAAAAATATGACTTAGTGAAAAATATTATTTTTTGAGTTCTAGGAGGCAAATGGCTACTGTGGCCAAAACCTTCTTCCTCAGCAATTCAAACCTAGTGGAAAATAAAGACAACGGATCATACTATTAAACAGCATTTACAGTATATCTGCATTGTATTTGTGAAATTTTCTTTGGGTATTTAAAAATTCTCTTGTTTTATTGTAAACATTAAGTATAAATTTCTCCTTTGGTGTATTTTTGATATTTCTCTTGAAACGATTGACTTTATTTGCTAGTATTGTTCTCGCGATTTCCTTTTTCCTTCATAATTGTTGCCTATTATTTTAATGCATTGTTCTACGTCAGCTATAATATGTAGTGGGGAAAAATTGTGTTTATTAATTGGCAACGCGAATTTTTTCCCCAATGATAAAATCCACTTGGTTTCAATTGGAATACAGTATTTACCGCTTATATGCACTTCGTAATTTGCTCGACATTTAGTGCTTATAAGCGGGATATGCATTTACCAAAACTCGGTTATATGCATTTGCAATGCATGTAGAAAAACTCGTTTAGTTGCATCGGTGGTACTTATATAAAAAAGATGTTATCGGGCCTGTTCTGCAAATCACGACATGCCAAATCACGGTGATTTGTAAAAATCAATAAAAGCTAAATCATTGCTTTTGTATATTTTACGCTTTAAAGCTTTGGAAGTTGGAAGAAAATATGCTATTATAAATTAAAAATACTTAAAACGCAATAAAATCCCATTACCAAGTCAGCTATTAATTGTTTACTTTTGAAATCACGTGATTTGAAATCACCGTGATTTTCAGAACAGGGGGGTATATATGTATTTAGTAGTACTTGCACCAGAATTTCAGAAATGTAATTGTAAAAACAGAATATGCATGCGTATTGCTAGTTTGTTTTGTGTTTTTAAACATTTTTATTGAGATCAATCAATTTGAAACAAAAATAACTTAAAATAAGAGTTCACAGTATAGGTTTTGTAAATTCAATTTCATTGAAATAAATGACTATGAATATATACATATACATTATATTTTTGTTGAGATCAGTGCTTTGACTTTAAAATTATATTTCACCTTAAATACAGTCGGTTTTTAATTATTAATTTAAGAAAATATATAATTTAAAGTTAAAAGTTGAAGATTTGAATGCAATTCATTTAATTTTTTGTAAATGCTCTTAGCTGAAAATAATTTTTTTTTCGAAAAAGTTCGTTATTTTTGTTTATTTATGATGAAAAATTTAAACAGTGCATATATGAGAATTTTTTTCATGCAATTTCTCAAAATCCTATATAATTTTGGTGCATAAAAGCGAGAAATGCATATAAGCGAAATGCATATATTAAAAAATATTGCGTGTATTTTATATACAAAAGAAATATT
This sequence comes from Tachina lurida, assembly GCA_944452675.1. Lineage (NCBI taxonomy): Eukaryota > Metazoa > Arthropoda > Insecta > Diptera > Tachinidae > Tachina > Tachina lurida. The sequence continues at coordinate 90,958,451 of OX101752.1, forward strand.
GTTCAAGTTCGGCTGCATATAAACGATAAATGCTTATAACCGGCGTGCATATAAGCGGTAAATACTGTATTTATATAAGTTCTATTTTCAAACCAACTGTCATTATATTTAAAACCAAATATTTTAAACTGTTTTTCTTTCAGTGTGTCGAGGTTTTTGTTCACATGTTTTCTGCCAAACTTTTTATTATATTTTTTTGTTTATTTATAAAGCTTGTAAAGTCTTCCTCTAACAGCATTTGTTCTCATCCTGTTTTTAATGCATACATTTTTATTTTTATAATCGTAATATTTGCGTTCTCGTTGTACCTTCATAGTGAACAGACGTAATAGCGGAATTTTTCTTACATACAAACTAAACAAAAAAAAATATATACAAAAAATATTCGTAGTACATATTAACTTTGATAAATAAGCATTTTTTTGCTTTGATAATATTTTTACATATAGAAATAACAAAAACAAAAAAAAAACCGTAAACAAAAAAACATACAAAGTACCCTTGAGGAATACTCTTTATGAGTACCCCAAAGGAAAAAAATAGTGAAGTGAGTTCTAACGGCAGAAATGCCTATTTTACTGTGAGTTTTGATGCTCATAATGATAACAATAAAAATAAAAAATCTGATAATAGACTTGCTGTGAGTTCTGAAGCTCTTAATAAAAATCAAAAATCTGATAGACTTTTTCTAACGGCAAAACCACAGTTTCGTCAGCGATCAACTTCGCTTTGTCCAATGCCAACTAGTGAATTGTTGACATTATTGCCTAGTACTTCTACATTTAACTCAGCGATATCATCCGCTTCGGGCTCGTGGTCATCAATTAAACAAGTTGTCACTGAAGATAACAGTAGTTCAAAACCAAAGGTACAAATAGGAATGGACAGATATATAACTATTTTAAAGCGCGGCCGAAGCCCAAATTCTACTAAAATTGGATCCGCCCCAAAGATGTCTAGGGATAACAGCACATCTTCTATCAATCCTCAAAATCGTTTTTCATTATTGCAAGACAAAAACGACAAGCCAGCTGCATCATCGCAAAAGTCTTTTAAGCCACCACCTATTTATCTGAGAGAAAAAAATTCTAACGCGCTTCTAAAAAAAACTACTGTCGACCATTGGTGAAAATACTTTTCACATCATTCAAAAAATCCAAATATATGATGAAAAAGATTTCCGAAAAATTGTTAGTGAGTTTGAAAAAAATAAAACAAATTTTTACACATATCAACTTAAGAGTGCTAAAGGCCTACAAATAGTATTAAAGGGCATAGATTCATATGTTGAGCCCGAAGAAGTAAAATGTGCACTTATCGAACAAGGATTTAAGGTAAAAAATGTTACCACTATAATCAATAGAGAGAAGATTCCCCAGCCTCTATTTCGTGTTGAACTGGAGCCGAATGATATACAGTTAAAAAAAACGAGACGCACCCAATTTATAGTCTAAAATACCTTTTACACCGAAAAATCACAGTTGAAGAGCCACGTAAGCGTTCAGGTCCCGTACAGTGCCATAATTGCCAAGAATATGGCCACACAAAAACTTACTGCAAATTACCTACAGTTTGTGTTATCTGCGGTGAATTGCATGGTACTGCTAACTGTACCAAGCCAAAAGTACAAGCAGAAAAAAAAATGCAGTAATTGTGGAGGTAATCACACCGCTAACTACAGAGGATGTCCTGTATATTCTTTCGTTAAACAGACTATGGGTCAAAAACCTAAATTAGCTCCAGTTCAATCAGCAAATGCTTACTCCGCCACTCTGCCTCAAACTAGCCAACTAGTTACTTCACGTGTATCGTATGCCGATGCTGCTAAGACTAGTTCTATTCCCACACAAAATGTTCCACCTCCAAGTAATTCAACGAATGCAAACTCAAGCTTTAACTTTAGTCGCCTTGAAGCTACTATTGAGAATTTGGTGGTAACTATTAATAGTTTTACAACAAATATGATGCAAGAAATGCTGCGAATGCAGAATACATTGCTTCAAGTTTTAGTTAACAAACCAGGAACACGTTAAAAATATATTTCTGGAACGCAAACGGCATTCGCCAACATAAAAATTATTTTGAGCACTTCCTCACGGAAAAACATATTGATATAATGTTGGTCTCAGAGACTCATTTGACTTCGAGAAGCCTTTTTAAAATTTCTGGCTACACCTTATATGATTCAAAAGACCCGAGAGGAAGAGCATGCGGTGGATCAGCAATTCTAATAAAGTCTAGACTTAAACATTATATTATTGACAACATTTGTGAGGAATATCTACAAGCAACGAATATTTGTGTTGAAAATTTTTGCACAAATTTTATGATATCATCAATTTACTCCCCTCCCAGATTTGCAATTACTGAGAATCAATACGAGGATTTCTATACATCTCTTGGCCCTTGTTTCGTAGCAGCTGGCGACTATAATGCCAAACATACGTTCTGGGGTTCTCGTCATATTACACCCAGAGGTCGAGCAATGTTCAACACAATTTCAAAAATGGGCTTGGACGTCATTTCGAGTGGGGAGCCTACTTACTGGCCTACTGACATAAATAAAATTGCGGATGTTATAGATTTTGGCGTCATGAAAAACATTTCTAGGGAATTAATTAACGTTGAAGCTTCTTTAGATCTCTCGTCCGATCACTTTCCCACGAGCGTTACAATTTGTAGCCCACAGAGAAGTGATTTACCTCACTCGTATGTGAAGATGATCAGTCGTGTAAATTGGCTGCGATTCAAAAAATATCTTAGTAGTCATTGCACGGAAAACATTTCGCTAAGAACACCCGTGGATATTGAAGCTAACATCGCCAACCTTAACGAAATGATTGCACAGGCTGCTGAACATGCTACTACCTCCCATCCGCAGACTGGGTTTAATAAAATTTATTCTACCGATATTGAAAGTGCCGTATGTGAAAAAAGAAGAGCTAGAAGGGAATGGCAACAGCACAGATCACCACAACTTAAAATCAGATTTAAAGAGTGCACTAAACGACTCCAAGAGTTACTTGCAATTGAAAAAACTGCATCTCTTGAAAATTATCTGGAAGGTCTTGATGTCACACCAGCATCTAATTACTCCTTGTGGCGCGCTACTAGAAAGCTGAAAACCCCCGTTGAGCTTAAACCACTTCTGCGCTCATCTACCGGAGGTTGGGCAAGAAGCGATACTGAAAAAGGTAAAATATTTGCTAATCGTTTAAAATACGTATTTACCCCAAACACATATCCTGGTGTTGCTGATTTGCCAAGTGTTGTTGCTCTACCCCCGCGACCCATAAAGTTTAAGATGCGCGATGTACAAAAACTAATTGCTGAACTTAATCCGAAGAAAGCTCCAGGTATTGACGGAATTAGTAACAAGATGCTGACGAACTTGCCTCATATTGCAATAAGAATCCTGCTATTTATTTTTAATGCCATTTTGCGAATGCAGCATTTTCCACATAACTGGAAACTTGCTAAGATTAAAATGATTCCGAAGCCGGGCAAAGATCTTACCAAGGCTGAGTCATATAGGCCTATAAGCTTAGTATCAACAGTCTCAAAACTTTTCGAAAAGCTGCTCATGACTAAATTGTCCACAATTTTAGCTGATAATGGGTGCATCCCGGACCATCAATTTGGCTTTAGAAGTCAGCATAGCACTATTGAGCAAACGCATAGATTGGTTCAAGTTATAAGGAGGACTTTTGAAGAAAAGAAGTATTGTTCTGCCCTTTTTATTGATGAGGGCCTATTTTTAAAATTAAAGACATATTTGCCAATAAATATAGAAAAACTTTTGGAAAGTTATATTGTTGATAGGAAGTTTACTGTTGTGGAAAGAGACTTCAAAAGTGTGCCCGAATCTATATCTTCTGGTGTGCCACAGGGTAGTATTCTGGGGCCAGTCTTGTATCTAATATATACTTGTGATATGCCTGTGAGCAATAACATACACACTTCTACATTTGCCGATGATACAGCCTGTTTGAGTATTCACAAACACCTGATGAGGCATCCCGCAATCTCCATGCACACATTACCCAGCTTGAAATATGGTTGAATTTATGGAGAATAAAAGTAAATGAACAAAAGTGTGTTCATATAACGTTTACCCTAAGAAAAGATACCTGTTCCCCCATTCGAATCAACAATCAATATATTCCTGAACATTCTCAAGTGAAATACCTTGGAATACACCTTGATCGAAGGCTTACATGGAACTATCATATTGAATCTAAGTTAACCCAAATGAAACTTAAATTAACTCAAATATATTGGTTAATTGGCAGAAAACACTCAGCCTAGACTGCAAACTTTTGATATACAAATCGCTTTTGAAGCCAATATGGTGCTATGGAATTCAGCTATGGGGCACTGCTTCAGCTTCAAATATTGAGAAAATCCAACGAAGGCAAAACAAAATTTTACGTTTGATAACATCTGCTCCATGGTACATTAAAAATTCAAATATCCATCGTGATTTAAATATGCCACTAGTGAGTGAAGAAATTGAAAAATACGCAGGCAAATATTTAACAAAACTCGGGTCACATCCTAATCCGCTTGCCCGTAATATTTTGAGCTTTACTGGACACATCCGCTTAAAAAAGAGGGACACAAGGGCTCTTATACTCAACACTCCAGATGGGACTGCTTAAAAATACTTCTTTTTTTCCCTTTTGATTATCACTACTTATGTATTATTTATAACTATCACTAAGTTTATGTCCGATACTGGTCGGGCCTAATAATTATATTTAGATTTAAGATTTGATTACTTATTGTTAGTTCATTTTTGAAGATACAATAAATAAATATATATATGAAAAAAAAAATATTTGCAAATTATTATCTGCGCCCGGCGAAAGATAAGAAAAATACAAAAATCCCATTTTTGGGATTTTATGAAATCTTTTTGGGAATTGCCGGGAACTCAAAAGCAAATTGTATTTGTTTTTACTTTTTTCAACTTCCCTAGAGCATATTGAGTTAGCTTTTGAAATACTAATATTTCATATATTTTCACGCATCTTAAACCTTAAGGGACGAGGGGGTAGAGATACTACACTCGGTAATCCGGCAGCACCCGTACATGAATTGGGAGTGAATACAGATTTTAAATGCTCAGAAAATAAGTTACCTTTCTCACTATCGCTTCTTGCCCAGCCTCCGGTCGAAGTACGCAGTGGTGATTTGAGATCAACGGGTCTTTTAACATTTCTAGTAGTGCGCCATAAAGACTAATTAGATGTTGACGTTACATCAAGACCTTCTAAATACTTTTCCAGTAATGCAGTCTTTTCCGACGATAGCAGCTCTTTGAGTCGTTTAGTACATTCCTTAAGTCTTATTTTATTTAGGGGTGATCTGTGTTGTTGCCATTCTCTTCTAGCTCTCCTTTTTTCACATACAAGACGTTCAATTTCGGGAGAATAAATTCTATTAAAGCCAGTCTGCGGATAGGAAGTAGTGGCATGTTCAGCAGCCTGTTTAATATATTCGTTAAGATTGGCAATATTAAATTTAATATCATCAGGTGATCTTAGCTGAATGTTTTCTACGCAGTGACTACTAACATATTTTTTGAATCCTAGCCAGTTGACCCTATTAATCGTTTTCACATATGAGTTAGTTAAATCACTCCTTAGTGGGTTGAAAATTGTAACTATTGTGGGAGAGTGATCGGAGGACAGATCTAGAGAGCCCTCTACGTGAATTAAGTCCCTATGGATATTTTTCGTGACGCCAAAATCTGTAACATCTGGAATTTTTCTTACGTCAGAAGGCCAGTAAGTAGGCTCCCCACTCGAAATGACATCTAAGCCCATTTTTGAAATTGTATTAAACAATGATCTACCTCTAGGTGTAACAAGACGCGAGCCCCAGTACGTATGTTTTGCATTGTAGTCACCAGCTGCCACGAAACAAGATCCAAGCGATTTGTAGAACTTCTCATACTGATCTTCGGTAACTGAAAATCTGGGAGGTGAGGAAATTGATGATATCACGAAATTCGCACAAAAATTTTCTACGAAAATATTCGTAGCTTGCATATATTCTTCACTAACGTTCTCAAGGATATAGTGCTTGAGTCTTGACTTAATTAGAATTGCTGATCCACCGCATGCTCTCCCTCTCGGGTCCTTTGAATCATATAGAGTGTAACCATTTATTTTAAAGCAGCTTCTCGAAGTCAAGTGAGTCTCAGAGACCAACATTATACCAATATCTTTTTCCGTGAGGAAGTGCTCCAGTTCATTTTTATGTTGGCGAATGCCGTTTGCGTTCCAGAAACATAGTTTTAACGTGTTCATGGTTTGTTGACTAATGCTTGAAGCAGAGTATTCTGCATTCTCAGCATTTCTTCCATCATGCTAGTCATATTTGTTGTAAAGTTGCTTATAGTTAGCACCAGATTCTCAATAGTAGCTTCAAGACGACTAAAATTAAAGCTAGAGTTTGCATTCGTTGAATTACTTGGAGGTGGAACATTTTCTGTGGGAATAGAACTAGTATTAGCAGCATCGGCGTACGATACACGTGAAGTAACTAGTTGGCTAGTTTGAGGAAGAGTGGCGGTGTAAGCATTTGCTGACTGAACTGTAGCTAATTTAGGTTTTTGACCCATAGCCTCTTTAACGAAAGAATATACAGGACATCCTCTGTAGTTAGCGGTGTGATTACCTCCACAATTACTGCATTTTTTTCTGCTTGAACTTTTGGCTTAGTACAGTTAGCAGTACCATGCAATTCACCGCAGATAACACAAACTGTAGGTAATTTGCAGTAAGTTTTTGTGTGGCAATATTCTTGGCAATTATGGCACTCTACGGGACCTGAACGCTTACGTGGCTCTTCAACTGTGATTTTTCGGTGTAAAAGGTATTTTAGACTATAAATTGGGTGCGTCTCGTTTTTTTTTAATGTATATCATTCGGCTCCAGTTCAACACGAAATAGAGGCTGGGGAATCTTCTCTCTATTTATTATATTGGTAACATTTTTTACCTTAAATCCTTGTTCGATAAGTGCACATTTTACTTCTTCGGGCTCAACATATGAATCTATGCCCTTTAATACTATTTGTAGGCCTTTAGCACTCTTAAGTTGATATGTGTAAAAATTTGTTTTATTTTTTTCAAACTCACTAACAGTTTTTCGGAAATATTTTTCATCATTTATTGGATTTTAGTTTCATCAATATTACCTCGTTTAATTGGAATGATGTGAAAAGTATTTTCACCAATGGTCGACAGTAGTTTTTTTTAGAAGCGCGTTAGAATTTTTTTCTCTCAGATAAATAGGTGGTGGCTTAAAACACTTTTGCGATGATGCAGCCGGCTTGTCGTCATTGACTTGCAATACTGAAAAACGATTTTGGCGATTGGTAGATGATGCGCTGTTATCCCTAGACATTTTTGGAGCAGATGCAATTTTAGTAGAATTTGGGCTTCGCCCGCGCTTTAAAATTGTAATGTATCTGTCCATTCCGACTTGGACCTTGGATTTTGGGTTGCTCTTATCTTCAGTCACAACTTGTTTAAGTGATAACCACGAGCCCGAAGCGGATGATATCGCTGAGTTAAATGTAGAAGTACTAGGCAATAATGTCAACGATTCACTAGTTGGCATTGGACAAAGCGAAGTTGATCGCTGACGAAACTGTGGTTTTGCCGTTAGAAAAAGTCTATTATCAGATTTTTAATTTTTATTAAGAGCTTCAGAACTCACAGCAAGTCTGTTATCAGATTTTTTATTTTTATTGTTATCATTATGAGCATCAAAACTCACAGTAAAATAGGCATTTCTGCCGTTAGAACTCACTTCACTATTTTTTCCTTTGGGGTACTCATATAGAGTATTCCTCAACAGGGACCGTAACTGTTATAACTTTTATCGTAAAAGTCAGAAAATAAAAGTTATTTTTTTACTTTTATTTTTTCGGGCAGAAATAAAAGTTATTTTTTGACTTTTATTTTTTCGATAAAAATTAAAAGTAATTTTTGCTTTTATTTTTTCAAGCAAAAATAAAAGTTATTTTTTTACTTTTATTTTTTTTAGCAAAAATAACAGTTATTTTTGACTTTTATTTTTCCGAGCAGAAATAAAAGTTATTTTTTGACTTTTATTTTTTCGAGCAGAAATAAAAGTTATTTTTGACTTTTATTTTTTTCAAGCAAAATTAAAAGTTATTTTTTGACTTTAATTTTTTTGAGCAGAAATAAAAGTTATTTTGTGATAAATTCATTATATTTATTATAAATTTTGGCGCGTTTGCAATAGTGAATCGTTAAATTTACTTATTTAGAAAATAATATTTGGAATATTAAATAATAATTTCTTTGTCAAAGGGGTTGAAAACACAAAAATAACTTTTATTTCTGCTCAAAAAAATAAAAGTCAAAAAATAACTTTTATTTCTACTCGAAAAAATAAAAGTCAAAAATAACTTTTATTTCTGCTCGAAAAATAACGGTCAAAAAATAACTTTTATTCATGCTCGAAATAATAAAAGTCAAAAATAACTGTTATTTTTGCTAGAAAAAATAAAAGTTAAAAAATAACTTTTATTTTTGCTCAAAAAAATAAAAGTTAAAAAATAACTGTTATTTTTGCTCAAAAAAATTAAAATCAAAAAATAACTGTTATTTTTGCCTGAAAAAATAAAAATCAGATTTTTAAAAAGCATCGCATTTTCTGACAATTTGGTCCAAGACTTTCAAAATGGTAAACTTGGTTTCATTCTCCGACATTTCCTTGAGGTTGCTTTTTTTAATCAAAAATTCAAAATTAACATTTATTTTCGGTCCCTGTTCCTCAAGGGTACTTTGTATGTTTTTTTGTTTACGGTTTTTTTTGTTTTTGTTATTTCTATATGTAAAAATATTAGCAAAGCAAAAAAAGCTTATTTATCAAAGTTAATATGTACTACGAATATTTTTGTATGATTTTTTTTTTGTTTAGTTTGTATGTAAGAAAAATTCCGCTATTACGTCTGTTCACTATGAAGGTACAACGAGAACTGAAATATTTAAATACATATTATGTCTTAAGGTAAAATGACAAATTTTGTTGGTTTCAGCTTTGCAATTTGAGAAAAAATGCCTTACATTTGATATTTATAACTAAAATAGGTCTATTTCAAAACGATCTGGCACATTTAATCACGAAAATTTTGGGCAATAAATTTCTTTGTAATATTTCTTATAGTATTACGTTTTGAATAAATAAAAATATGGGGTTGGTATTCCTGCAATATTTTTTAATAATAACGATATAATTAACCCACTTTTTTCTGCAAAAAACGGCAAATAATATACTTTTTTCAAATATTTCATTTCAATTGCGTATAACTTTTGACTTCGGTGTGCTTTTGATACCAAACTGTTTTATAAATGTTAAAAATTTTGTTTTTAGCCCATCCTAAGTTTTCTTTTTGAAATCAAACAAGATTTGACTACTCCACTGGCAGAACAGTGAAGCAAGGTTGGTAAAACAGCCAAAATTAAAATGTTTTTTTCAAATATTTCCTAAACTGTAAGCGGAACTGCATAAATGAAGCAGATATTTGTTTAGCTCTTGGATAGAGAAATCCACTTGCAAAAAATCTTTTTTATCAGATCAAAAACATCAGCTTGGCATCAGTTTGAATTTTTCATTAACCCGAGATTGCCCACTTTGGGGCTTTGTGGTCCTGCCCCCTTTCAAGATATATTGTCCAAATTCCAGACTTAAGCTTGGCCACACCTCTTTAAATCCTCTATGAAATTTCATAACAATCGGACGGCTCGTTTACAAACTGCAGAATTATTTCCACTTTTTTTTCAAAATCCCCCACTGCGTGCTGTTTGAAGTTGGTGCCAGTAATACTGGTACTAAACACATAGGAACATGCCAGGTAATAAATATTGCAAGTACTTTTTATGTACTCTTAAGTACTTTATATGTACATATGTATGTATATGGACATATGTATGCACTTAGTTACCAATATTTCTGGCACCAACTTCAAACAGCACTATAGGTAACATACATACATATATAAAAATATTTTATTTAACTAGATCTATATTATTTTTATCTTTTTATTGCTTATTTTTGAAGTCGGTATAATTTTTTTTTAAGTTTTATTTCTGATTCCTTTTAATGAGTCCTCTTTTTATTTTCAGTTTACCGTTGAACGCGATTTTTCGTGTTTAAAGCTTATATTGACTGATAACCGCAATAGACTAATGCCCTAATTCAGTAAGAAGATTTAGGACGTTTTTGTTTGATAATGGTTTTGAGTTCTTGTTTTTGAATTTTCTAAATTAATATCTTCAAAAAAATGGTTGTTGTCTTTGATAATGAAAAGTTAAAAGAATTATTACGATGTTTTTAAAACATAAAAATTATATTAAAGTATTATACAATAGTTTGAAAAATATATGAAAGAATATGTGTTGGATATAATGTTTGAAGCAAATTCATAAAGCAAATACAAGAACCTTCTAGCTTACACAATATATAATAATTGTTTTAAAGAATCAAAAGTGCTTATTTTTTTTGTCCATAGACAATCGTCGAACAGAATTAGGGCATACGTCATGAGCCTTTGGAAGATATTTTATTGGTTAAGCTTAACTAAACATACATAAACGAAGCTATTAATAGCATGCCAATGTTTGAAGATCTGTTATCACAAAATGAGTGAAGTTAACTATATTAAAAAAAAATTTGTGTAAGGAAATTATTTAATTAATTTAATAATTATTTTTCAAACTGTATTTCTTTCTATATTCTTCTGAATAGAATAGGCTAATGTTCAAAATTACAAAACACATGAGCAAATTGAAATGCAATGAATCAAACCAATTCACATATTCCATTTGCAATAAAGTTTCGTATATAAGGCAGAAATCTACATCAACTGACACCTCACACAGTGGACCAAAACACAGAAGTGTTATAATCCTGGAGGATCCCGTGGGATTCGCAGGAATTATTAGCTGAATAATTATTAAACACTTTATTTAATTTTCTGACCTGGAGGGTCCACGTAGGAATCGCAGGCTACTTTATTTGTTTATCACACCAGAACTACTCTCTTGTACTTAAACTTATTTCTATTATTTATACTAAAATTATGCTGACTACTTAAAAATACTTTTACAAAATTTTAGCCGTATTAGCCAATCAGAATCGTGTTGCTTACAAACTAATATAAATTAAATATGCTGACTTCACAAAACAGTAAGTATAAAATTTATGGTTTATCGACCAATTAAAACAAATGGTAATTTGAGAGTACATTAGTGATATTCACTTAATACACAAAAATAGTAAGGGTGTTTACTTAAAGAATTTAGTTAATATGTTTGCTTAAAAATAGTAATGATTAATGATTTGTGATTCACAACATCCCTCCCCCTTCAAAAGAAGAAAATACGCAGTATTTTCTGCTGGCCTTCTGTTTGGTGTGAGGATGCCGTTAAGGCAGCAAACATATCAGTTCTGCTTTTTCCGTTTAGCAACATATTTAATTCAACAACAAGTATGTCGGATAATTTGTAATGTTGTAATCCTGTCCCATGCAGTATGTATTCCTCATTTTCTTCTTGCACAAAATTTCTCATTGTTTTACGCCTTTCTCCTCTTGTTTGTTGGAGGTTGTTCACTTTCACAACTTTCGTTTGTCTTGATTCTGGTTATTATTATTATGCCCCCAAACTGATTCTATTAGGTACACCCAATTGCTAGCTGGCATCGTTTATGGTTAGAACTAGGGCGGTATCTGATCGCCTTCGAACCTCTACATTTCGTTCTTGATTAATGAAAACATCTTTGGCAAATGCTTTCGCTTAAGTTATACGCTTTATTTTCGTTTTCAGCTTCTTTTCAATTACACTTTTCGTTGGTATTTCTGGTATACGTACGATATACCATGAACTATATTTCTTCGTCGTCTGCATGTGTATTATATTAGGCTCATGCGCTTGGCTGTAGTAGCGTTACCTGCTGAGAAGTTTGCGTGACCCCATCATAAATTTTCAAGGTCAGAGGAGAAAATGTCTACACAAGAGTAAATGTCATGCTCTTCTAGTCCGTTGGTTTGAATCAATTTGCGATAAGCCTTCTTTATTGTTTCCGATTTCTCGTGTGACAGTATTAGGATCGTTGAATAGGATCTGCATCACCGCTGCGTGCATGTGTATCCAAATCGTGGGCACAGGCATGAATGCCATCTATGAAATCAGTGTCGTCCTGCTTAAGTAGACAGATAGATGAATATCGAACTACCGGAGAATCTGTAGACGATTCTTATACAATACTTTTCTTCTGTATTGTTAGTGAGACTTGACTTCCCGGAGCAATCTGATCGTGCAGACTGCGGGGAGTTCTGTTATGGTTATCAATAATGCTGCTCACGTGTAGCCTTGGTCCATTACCGGTCATCAATGGAGTGCTACGCCCGTTGTGCATCACTGTTACTTTGTGTTGTTAAATTCGCTTTGCTATCACGTAATGAGTAGCGCTGCAAGCTGTCAACAGTTAAAAACGGATGTTTTAAATGGTGCTGAATTTGCTGTCGTGGCTCAGCATTGGACTTAAGTTTTTGTCGCAGAAGCCTATGCATGGCGCCTTGTATTATCATCATTAGACGACGGCTATTGTTATTGCTGTTTTAGACTGTTGTTTTGACTGGATTTGTTTGAACTTCCTGGTCTGAGTTGTTTTGTTGCTGTGTCTTTTTGTTAATGTTGTTTTGGTGAGATTTCTTTGAATCTTCTTGACGTGAGTTGCTGTTTCTTCTGTTGTTGCTGTTGTTTTGGTGAGATTTCTTTGAATCTTCTTGATGTGAGTTGCTGTTTCTTCTGTTGTTGCTGTTGTTTTGGTGAGATTTCTTTGAATCTTCTTGATGTGAGTTGCTGTTTCTTCTGTTGTTGCTGTTGTTTTGGTGAGATTTCTTTGAATCTTCCTGATGTGAGTTGATGTTTCTTCTGTTGTTGCTGTTGTTTTGGTGAGATTTCTTTGAATCTTCTTGATGTGAGTTGCTGTTTCTTCTGTTGTTGCTATTGTTTTGGTGAGATTTCTTTGAATCTTCTTGATGTGAGTTGCTGTTTCTTCTGTTGTTGCTGTTGTTTTGGTGAGATTTCTTTGAATCTTCTTGATGTGAGTTGATGTTTCTTCTGTTGTTGCTGTAGATTGTCGTTGAGCCGTTGTTGAACTTATTTTTATAGTGTAATGGTCAGCATAGTTTAACAATATACATTTTAGTTTTGTTTTATATAAAATTTATTTGGTTATTATTACATTTCTTTAAGTGCAAAGTTTATATTATTATTATTTTTTTTCTTTAATAATTAGTTTTCCTTATTTCTTAACTTATTTTACAGTGTAATGGTCAACATAGTTATAATCCTTCTCTTATTTTCATTCTTATGGAGTTATAATCCTTCTCTCTTAATTTACAATTTCATATTTACAAATGTTAATTTTTGTTTTCAAATGAGAAATCAAAATTAAGGGTGTCAGTAATTTTTCTTTTTCGAATTGATATATTCAACTGATACAAAGAAATAAGTATTAAATAAAGGTTTTCCATATATTTTTCTTTTTCACTTAAACCTATTTTATCTTTTAATTTTACAATAGCCACCACCAATTTAAAAAAAATTTTCTTTTCTTTCTGTGTTGTTTTAGCATAATGTTTTAATTACTTAGTTTTAAAGTTTTCAACAAATTCGTCAATTTAATATAATTTCAAACTTAGAGGAACTTTAAACGAAGTTTGTCTTAATTGCCTATATTATTTTTTTTCTTTTTTATAACTGACCTAACTTAAAAAGTATTCGTACAAATTTTTGCTTCGTCTGCTTATTTGTTAACTAACCTACCGCAAGGAAACCTTGAAAGGCTCATATTACATACTCATAATGTATGTTTTTAATTTTTTGTTAAAATATTATTTTTTTTTTTTCTTCGTTGCACAAGCTGTATTTTTTGTTTATTCAGTAAGCTTGCTGCAGTCTGGAAATTTGAAACAATATATTTTTGTTCATTTTCATGAGAAAATTTGCTTTAATAATAAAAAAAAAAGAGAAGAAAACAAAAACGTCATTTGCTTATGGGTGCATTTTTGCAAAATATGTATAAAGAATATAATTCCTTACAAATATTTCATGCCCATGATATTGACACATTTTTTTCTTTTGTTTGTTTTCCCGTTATTACCACTTTGCAGTAATTTTTATTTCTATTTGTTCCCTTTGTTTTTGTTTCTTTGCCCAACCAACATTTTATATCAAATTAAATTCATCATTACTTGATTTTTATTATTTAATTTTTTTTATATAAAATGCAAAAAGTAGAATTAAATACTTAAGCAATGATCAATATTTTGAGCAATAACGTATTTTATTTAAGTTAGAATTGTTTATATATAAAAAAAATAAAAACAAAAGAACAATTACAAATCGTTACAAGATTTTATGAAGTGCTTGTTGGGTTGCACAAAAATAATACAAATAATAAATTATAATTGTCTTACCGTACCATTCCCCTGTCTGTCAACAGTCAATCGGTAAGTAATGTCATTCACTTCTATATCTTTCCTCATATACTTTCCCTTTGTCCATCTTACCTCCATGTTCCGCAGAACCATCTGGACTGTGTTGTTGACGTTTGGGTTAATATTGTCGCTGGCCCCCATATTCCTTTTAGACCACTTCCCCATGATTCTAGACAACAACTGTCTATCAATTGTTGCAGATTTGGGTTGTGAGTTCGAGTCGTATGTTTGGCGCCAATCCAAAGGTTGAGCACTGACAAATTGTCTGATACAGAAATCCGCATTCCTTACTACATGTAATCCGCAATCCGCCAGGTTTTTCTGTTGCGGGCATTCCGCGTACTTCAGCGGTAAGGATGTTTCTGTAGCCATGATCCCAAGTTCAGGCAAAGCGGCGTACATACTCCTTATTATTTCTGCGGATTTCTCTAAATTATGAGGTTTCAAGGAGTCGTACATTATTATTGCTTCCTTTGTGACCGCTGCGAGGGTCCAATGGAACTTTTCGTTAACTGGTATTAGAATTAAGCGTTTGCCCATTGGGGTTATTCCTTTGAAGGCCCTACGGACCCTATTCTGGTTATTAATCTCGCTTGAATCACGGTGGTACTGTTGTAGTGCCTGATAGAATGAAGCACTGCAAATGTGAATCTGCGATGCTTGATCCACAGCAATTGCCGTTTTGGACACCCAGTCGAGAAATATATCTATATGGTTGTCGTTGAACCATTCTCCCTTTTCAACCAATTGATAATCTTTCTGTGTGAGTTCTCTAAATCTCTTTCCTATCTTGTATTTGCAATGGACATTGGCCATAGTGATACCTTCCCTTCGAATGTGTTGTTAATCTTTCTGTGTGAGTTCTCTGCTTATCAAATCTGTAATGGTATATTGATTCTAAAATAATTTATTATTTTGTAAAAGTATTTTTAAGTAGTCAGCATAATTTTAGTATAAATAATAGAAATAAGTTTAAGTACAAGAGAGTAGTTCTGGTGTGATAAACAAATAAAGTAGCCTGCGATTCCTACGTGGACCCTCCAGGTCAGAAAATTAAATAAAGTGTTTAATAATTATTCAGCTAATAATTCCTGCGAATCCCACGGGACCCTCCAGGATTATAACATTGGCGCAGCCGGTAGGTATTTTTTACGGGTTAAGTGTTAGTTTTTGGCGATGCAAGGAAGGACAGCCTGATAAAAGACTAAATTCTAGCTACTTTCGGTCTGTCTGATCCTGCATTGTTAGGAATATAGGACTTAACGCGCAGCAGTACAGAATATACAGCCTGATAAAATACTAAATTCTAGCTACCTTCAGTCTGTCTAATCCTGCGCTGCTGGTAATAAAGGATTATAACATTATAATATTGGATTATATGACATTATAACATTAAATCGCATTAAAAAGCAAAACTATGAAAACAATTTTGAAAAGTTACATTTTTTTTTTAAGAAGGCTTGAAAAATATTTAAATGTAAAAAACAAACAAAAAATCACTGATCGATCTTAAGAACAAAGTAAATATTTAACATTTGATAGACCTTTGAAAAAAAAAATATATATATAGTGATTACGGCATTTTAAAAAGGAGATGCAACAGTTAAACCTGCAAATGGTAAGTACATTTTAATACAAATACAAATAATACAAATGTACATATTAACAAATACTCTTTGGTAAAATAATTTGTAAATGGCCTTTATCGTTCGAAATTTTTGTTTTCGCAATGAATAGAAATAGCAATAAAAATAAGGCTAGGCCAAAAAACCCAGTAGAATACGAAGAAGAGGAAATTGAAAGAACTATAAAATTTTTAACTAAACTGTGGAAGGATTTAGGAATAGAAGGAACCCCTACTAGGGATGATGTAATTTACAGACGAAAAGTGGAATTAGAAACAGTATTGTTAATGAGAAAATATCTGGATTGGTAAAATTTTTTTTTTAGGACAATATAATGGGAGCAAAAGAATCTAAAGTAGATCATCTTATAGGCAGTTGTTCTAGATTTATTAGAGAAAACTAAAAATAATTTTGAGTAACGCAAAAAGGGCAGGCAGCAGAGGCTACACTAAAAAACAAGTGAAAAGGAAATGCAACAGTTAAGCCTGAAAATGGTAAGTACATTTTAATAGCTTTTTATCATATGAATGGACGGCCCACAAGGAAGAACAGACGATTTAGTGGCAAGGTTGGATGCATATAATTTTGAAGTAGACAGTTTACGAGTTCTAGCATGGTCAGAACTCACTAATTGGAAGTCAGACGAGAATTCTACAAACATACATAGGGAGATTGTACGGGAAAGGAAATTGACGAAGTTAGAAGAAGTGGGATACATATTACAAGTGCTGTCAGACATTAGTGAGGAACAATCAGACGAATTTTCAAAGAGGGTAACAGAATTAGAAGAAACAAAGATATTACTTGAAAATCATAGCAGGAAAATACGTGAGCAACTAAGCTACACAGAAAACTTACTCGAGGAAGTAGTCAGAGAAAATACAGAACTAGTTAATCAGTTAAAACAAAAGGAGTTAAGTGAAAAGGAGTTTAAGAAACAGCTAAAAAAACAACAACTGATAGAAACACAGGATGACACGGTTCAAAGACTTCGAATAGCACTAGAAAACGCCAGACACGAATTAAATACAATACATAGGTCGAGGTCACCTACACCATCCTTACACGAAGAGTTATCAGAAGCAGGAGATAAAGAAATTCCGACAATAATTATAACTCAGGAGCAAAAAGGAGTGGTAGACGAAATAGAAACTTATAGGGAACAGGCAGTTGCTCTAGAGTTGTTAGAGAAAACTAGAATAATTTTGAGTAACGCAAAAAAGGCAGGCAGCAGAGGCTACACGGCCGAAACTAGAGCAAGAAAATTAGAAGAGCTTGAACGGAACAAAGCGGAATTTAATAGATTGGAAAAGACAAAAATATTTGACGTTGATATTATTAGGGAATTTTATAAATTAATATCAGATACAAAGAATTATTTGCAAACACAAACAGCCCCACCTAGACAAGTATTAAATAGGGAAAATATAGTACAACAAACAATCAGGATGCCAACTTTATCGGAAATTACTAAAGTAGTAAATAACATAGTGCCAACATTCTTTGGCACTGATGGACCTGATTTATCCTCTGAGGTCTTCAGATACATCCAGGGATGTAAAATGGTGGAAAGAGAAATTTTGTCGGGAGGGGATAGTAGCACACGGGATAATGTCATCGAATGCCTAAAATTACGCCTTATGGGTATGGCATATGCTAGAATCTCGCAACAGAAATTTGAATCCGTGGATGCATTGTGTAACGCCATCAAGAAAGCATATTTGAAGAAGAAAAGCCTGGACCAGATTAGGGAGCAGATATTAGGATGCAGGCAGAGCATCAGAGAATCAGCCAGTGGATTCGGAGACCGTATTGAGGTCCTGCTCAATGACGCAATCAACACAATAAAGGAAGAGTGGTCAGCAGACAGTATTGAGGTTATGATAAAGGACTTCAAAAGGATAGCTGTGAAGAGTTTCATTAAAGGGCTTAGAGATCAAGCTCTCAGAGCAAGATTTATTGGACAAGAAAGACAGGAACTGAGATCCCTCGTAGCCATAGTAGAAGAAGCGGAGGAGTTGTTTGGAGAAAACCAAGGCACAGTCAACACAGTGTTGGAAGCATCCCCATGTAGTTTTTGCCACAAAAAGGGACATGAGAGGTTAAATTGTAAGGAGCGATTAAATGCACTGTATTGCATTAACTGCGGGAAATATGGCCATGAGGTAGGCCCCCAATGCGTAAATAGGGAAAAATGTATCAGCACTTGCACTTACTGCAAAAATAAAGAACACTCCTCCGACAACTGTAATAGGAGGTTATCATCGCTCTACTGTAGAACTTGTAGGATAAGCGGCCACAACGAAAATCAGTTTTGTAAACCACGACAGCCCGAAAAAGTGAACCAAAGGCACAGATATGAATCCAATTATACGGGTCAAGCCCAGGGAAGAAATGGAAATATACCACAACATTCTAAGGGATCTCCACAGATGAAATGCTACAAATGCAATCAAACAGGGCATTTTGCGCGTGCCTGTCAGAGCAGACTTGGCGCAGGGAGAGAACCAAATGATAGAGGTTTTACAAATAATAATAAGGTCAGGAATAAAGAAAATAGTACCGGTGACATTTCGGGAAACTTTATGCGGCCCGGCTACAGCCAATAGCCGGGGAACCAAAAAAAAATGAACGAACTTAATTGGCAAAAAGATAACAAGAGCGGAATATGTGAGGGCGATGAGAATCAGTGCGAGGAATTAATAGAGACGGTGCAATATAAAAGGGTTGTGAATGGGTTAACGGAGAATATTGGGAAAGAGGCGCAAAAGGTGAAAGTGGAAGCAAAGGAAGTCAGAAAGTCAGATAGTGACTCGGAAGATGTACCTGTGCGAATAACGCATAAAGCCGTGGTACATAGGGAAAGAGAAGAAAACTCTTCTCACAATACGGGCCATGCATTTCATAGGGAAAATGCATCGGTACAAGAGGACACAGGAATTGTCATTGGAGAAATTTCACAACATATAAATATTAGCAACAATGGTATAGCACTAGCGGATACAGTTTTCATTACTATTCCTTGCAAAGAGGCCAAGGAAGGAAAACTCGTGTTGTTAGTGGATACTGGAGCGGACTCCAGTCTAATAAATGAAGGAGCAATGAAGACTTACCCTAACAAGAGTTTCAGGGAAACAAAAACACTGAAGGGCGCATTTGGAGGAGCCGCCACGACATTATTTTCTTTGACGTTGGACATACACGCTAAAGAGGATATACAGTGGGTTTTCGGTGTAGTATCTAATGACAGCAAATTCCCAGGAGATGGCATTCTCGGAAGGGATAACATTTGGAACAAGAGTATAATAAACTCAGTTAATGGCACGTTGAAGATGTTCAATGAAAGCAGGCAATGGATAAAAACCTTCAAACTTCATAATGAAATGACCGATTTTACAACTTTAAATCAGAAAAAGTTGAGTGTCGGCGGAAGGACGGTGACAATAGTACCAGTCACAATACAAACAAAGAACAAGACAGTCGTTGTCCACAAACAAGAAATCCTTCCAGGGGTTTATATGGGAAATACGGTGGTCAACGTAAGGAATGGAAAAGCTGCAGTACCCATACTTAACTCGACGGATCACAAAGTTCATTTGGAGAAAGAAATTGAAGTAGAGTTCTCAAATTTTAACCATTATACCGAATATAAGGGAACTAGATCATCAGAAACCAATCCTTTAGAGAGAATACAGGAGTTATCGAATATGTTAGTCGAGGAAGATTGGAACAGGGATGAAAAAGAATCAATGAACAGGATATGTGAACAGTATCACGATGTATTCATGTTGGAGGGAGATAAACTGCCGTTCACGTTACGAATGAAACATAAGATTCCGATTAGAGAGAATCAGCCGCCCATTAACCAAAGGCAATACCGTCTCCCACAAATCCATAAGGATGAAATCAACTGTCAGGTGTCAGAATTACTAGAAAATGGAATAATAAGCCCTAGTGTATCTCCATGGAATTCACCTCTTCTATTGGTTCCCAAAAAATCACAGGATGGACAGAAAAAATATAGGATGGTTGTTGACTTCAGAAAATTAAATGAAGTCACAATCAAGCAGGTTTTCCCAATTCCAAGGATTGACGAGATTCTGGACCAGCTGGGGAATAGCAGGTATTTCACAACTTTGGATCTGGCCAGTGGATACCATCAAGTGCTTCTGGACGAAAACGACAAAGAGAAAACAGCCTTTAGCACTGACAAGGGACATTTTGAGTTTAACAGAATGCCTTTCGGTCTCACAAGTGCACCCGCAACGTTTCAAATGATTATGAATACTATACTAACAGGTCTACAGGGCATGGAATGCTTCGTATATCTGGACGATATCGTGGTCTACGGAAGAAATATAGCAGACCATGAGAGGAAAATTTGCAACGTGTTATCCAGGTTACGCGGAAGTGGTCTTAAATTGAACACCAAAAAATGCCATTTTCTAAGAAAGGAAATAGTCTATCTGGGGCACAAGTGCTCAGAAAAAGGGGCCCTTCCAGATCCAGCTAAGGTAGAGAACGTGAGAAAGTTGAAGCCGCCCAGGAATATCAAAGAAGTACAAGCCTTGTTGGGATTAGTTAATTATTACCGAAAGTTTGTTAACGGAATGGCGAAATTAGTACAGTATTTTTCGGTTAATTGCACATCAAAATTTGCACAACTTTTTGTTCAATTAACCGGGGAACCAATTAGCCGATACCCGCTTAATTGAACAATTCGTTCAATTACAAGAATCCCTTTTAATTGAACAGTTTGTTCAATTACAGAAATCACGCATAATTGGAACTACTAATGAATTAAAAGAAATCGCATATGTGCACTTTAAGTTTTTCAAAATAATTTTTTTTACCTTAAACGAAAAAATTCAAGTAACAGAAAAAAATTTACATATATGTGTATACGCAGGTATTTATTATTATTTCAATTAGTAGAGATGCCACCCAGTGTTTTTCACAAATGATGTCAAATATGTATGTGCAAAAATGCTAGATTATTATTCAATAATAATGCAATTAACCGGGTAAAAGTAAGAGGAAATTTATTTTTGATGACATGAATTTTGAACCAATTAAGCGGGAAAATCAATTAACCGGGTTCAATTATCCGAGGAAATTTACATGTGCTTTCGTATGCAATATTTTTTTGCCCGATCATATGGTTCAATTATGCGTAGAAACCAATTAACCGTAGGGTCAATTAACCGAAAAATACTGTATTGCCCATAACGAGGTTGCTAAAAAAAGGCAGCAAATTTGTTTGGACACCAGAATGCGAGGAGGCATTGAATCATCTGAAAGAAAGTATATCTAATCCTCCCATTCTGATTTACCCAGACTTTTCAGAGCCTTTCAGGGTAACCACGGACGCAAGCAATGTAGCTCTAGGGGCGGTGTTATCGCAGATGAGAGATGGCAAAGACCACCCTATCGCATTTGCAAGCAGAACCCTGAGTGACACGGAAAAGAGATACTCAACGATAGAAAAGGAAATGTTGGGTGTGGTATGGGCAACGCATACGTTTCGACCATACGTATTGGGTAGGCCTTTCACCGTTTTTACGGACCATCAACCTCTGCGAGGAATCGCGAATCTCAAAGACCAGACATCGAGGCTTGCAGGGTTTAGACATAAACTATCAGAATATGAATTTGATATCGTCTACAAGCCGGGGAAGTACAATTTGAATGCAGATGCTTTAAGTCGCCTGCCGGTGGAAGGACATCAAATACAAGTATTGACTAGGGCACAACAGGATTTATTAGAGAATACCAATGGTCAAAAGGGGGATACAAGGGACGAAAGAATAACAGATCAGGATATTGAAGATACCGCTGTAAGTCAAGAAGCTACGGACACAGCTGTAACTTTAACTGACAAAAAGAACATTCTGGAGGTTCTGAGAAGTTTTCATGACTCGCCTTTAGGTGGACATCAGGGGGTCAGAAAGACCTTTAAACGGATAGGGAAACAATACAAAGGAAGGGTATGCTGAAGGAAATCAGAGGGTACATAAGACGATGTCCAAAATGCCAGAAAAACAAAAGTGGGCACTTGAACAAGGAGCCAATGGTCTTAACAGACACCCCAGGAAGACCGTTTGAAAAGGTCTATATGGACATGGTCGGGCCACTACCAACAACTACGGCGGGTAACAAGTATATCCTCACTTTTCAAGACGATTTGTCAAAATTTTTTATTTGCGCCCCGATGCAAGACGCGGAGGCAGAAACAGCAGCAAAAGTTTTTTATAACGAGATCATAGCGAAATATGGTCTCCCAACTAAATTAATTACAGACAACGGCACAAATTTTACCTCCAAACTTTTTGGGAGTGTGTGTAAAATGCTGAAAATTGAGAAAAAACATATCACTCCCTATCACCCCCAGGCTAATGGATCCTTAGAAAGGAGTCATCGGCCCTTGGCCGAGTACTTGCGAAGTTTCGCGAAAGAGGATGGCTCAAACTGGGACCAATGGTTGGCACCAGCAATGCATGTCCATAATCATACAACGCATATGTCCACCAACCAGACGCCGTTTAAGGTACTGTACGGGTTTGACACACCCTTGCCAGCAAACCTCAGAAACAGTACACCACTATACAACCCATATGATTATCAGAAGGTATTAAAACATCAAATCCAAAAAGCCTACGAGATAGCCAAGACATGTCAAAACAAGGCCAAAACAGCCGCAAAGAAAAGATATGACAGAAACAGTAAGCCAATAACACTTAAGATAGGGGGAAAAGTGCTTTTAAAAAATCAACTTCGGAAAAACAAATTGTCGCCTTTATGGGAAGGCCCTTATGAGGTTAAAAGTTTTCCCACACCAGTAAATGTACAAATATTGGTAAAAGGAAGGCTAAAGACCTTACATCGTAACCTGGTGAAGCCCTACAAAGAATGAAAATAAGGGAAGGAAAGGAAGACTCCGGGAGGTACAATAATTTTTTTTTTATTTTTTTTTCAGGTACTCATGGTTTGGATGACGATGGAAGTCTTCGCAAGAAAAAGCTTATATATGGAGAAACTACAAACGGACGATGGTTTTGTGGAAATTAACATAGGGGATGCCAGGGTGGTTTGTAAATATAATTTCATTGTTCTCACAATAAATATAGGAGAACTGGACGACATGGTAAGGGAGATGGAGGAAACAACGGAACTACAAAAGGATACGGTCTACGGTAAACTAGCCAAGGAAGAAGTCACAGAAATGAGAAAAATCCTGCAAATATTCAGGACTCACGACCTGAAGACTCATCGCCATAAAAGGGGATTAATAAACGCAGGTGGATCAATGTTAAAGTTTATTTGGGGTGTAATGGATGACGACGATAGGAGATTAATAGAAGAACATCAGAAAGTGATCGATGAAAATAACCATCAGTTGATACAGGGGATGAATCAGCAGATAATGATTAACGACGCATTTAACAAATCAATCATGAACATAAAGGAAGCTATCACGTACGACAGAGAAATTATCTCGGAATACACCAAGAACATTGGGGATCTGAATAATAGATTCATTAACAACGAATTTGCGGTCACACAATTTTTCAAGGTTCAAAATTTGAAGAATAAAATTCGAGTTATTGCGGACGAGGTAGCAAATGCCAAAATAGGGTTATTCTCACCAGAGTTATTGACACCAAAGGAAGTGGAAACATTTGGAATCGACTTAGAAAGATTTGAGCAAATCAAGACGGTGTTAGTACAATGGGCCAATGATAACCTGAGTATAATAATAAAAGTTCCCTCTGAAGTCATTGAAACAACTAAAAAATTTTTTACCCCGATTCCCAACAATATGCAGAATCAAATCGTGCAAGACCCGGAAACAATCATAGAAATACGCAACAAAACTTACACATATTCGGAAAACAAATCAATCTTTGAACTAAAACCATCTAATAACTGCATAATACGTTCACGGTGCCAGATAATAAGGAACGTAGAACCTCGAATATTAGAAATAGATAGCAGCATGGTACTTTTGGCCAACATACGGAATGTTACGTTTTCCAGCTCTTGTGACCAGAGAAGTTTCCAGTTGGAGGGACACTACTTCATGCATTTCAAAAACTGTACAATACAGTTCGGAAACATCAGCTTGGGAAACAAAATTTTTGAAACAAAGCAGACATTCACGCTCCCAACAAAACCGCTAACATTCTCCACGGAAAGAATACTAACTTTTCAGGAGATAACCCTACAACAGCAAAACAACTTAAAGGGGATAGAAGAAATAAAATTCCACAGTACGATAGCTACAACGACTGGAGGAACAGCATTGATACTAATACTGGTTCTAACTATTGCTACGGTAGTCCTATGTAAGAAACAAGCAAAAGTGAAAGTAAAAATTACAGAAAACAGAATAAATAAGAATAGCATAAGGGGGGCACAGATCAAGAAACAGGTTTCAGAAAGAGAGGCCACAGTCTAAAATAAAACCAATTGCTTTTGCGACTTCATCACATCACCGGTAAAATATAGGAGACAACGAACATGATGACAATCTAATACTAGAAAAAAAAAAAAATAAAATAAATAAATAAATTATTTTAGAATCAATATACCATTACAGATTTGATAAGCAGAGAACTCACACAGAAAGATTAACAACACATTCGAAGGGAAGGTATCACTATGGCCAATCTCCATTGCAAATACAAGATAGGAAAGAGATTTAGAGAACTCACACAGAAAGATTATCAATTGGTTGAAAAGGGAGAATGGTTCAACGACAACCATATAGATATATTTCTCGACTGGGTGTCCAAAACGGCAATTCCTGTGGATCAAGCATCGCAGATTCACATTTGCAGTGCTTCATTCTATCAGGCACTACAACAGTACCACCGTGATTCAAGCGAGATTAATAACCAGCATAGGGTCCGTAGGGCCTTCAAAGGAATAACCCCAATGGGCAAACGTTTAATTCTAATACCAGTTAACGAAAAGTTCCACTGGACCCTAGCAGCGGTCACAAAGGAAGCAATAATAATGTACGACTCCTTGAAACCTCATAATTTAGAGAAATCCGCAGAAATAATAAGGAGTATGTACGCCGCTTTGCCTGAACTTGGGATCATGGCTACAGAAACATCCTTACCGCTGAAGTACGCGGAATGCCCGCAACAGAAAAACCTGGCGGATTGCGGGTTACATGTAGTAAGGAATGCGAATTTCTGTATCAGACAATTTGTCAGTGCTCAACCTTTGGATTGGCGCCAAACATACGACTCGAACTCACAACCCAAATCTGCAACAATTGATAGACAGTTGTTGTCTAGAATCATGGGGAAGTGGTCTAAAAGGAATATGGGGGCCAGCGACAATATTAACCCAAACGTCAACAACACAGTCCAGATGGTTCTGCGGAACATGGAGGTAAGATGGACAAAGGGAAAGTATATGAGGAAAGATATAGAAGTGAATGACATTACTTACCGATTGACTGTTGACAGACAGGGGAATGGTACGGTAAGACAATTATAATTTATTATTTGTATTATTTTTGTGCAACCCAACAAGCGCTTCATAAAATCTTGTAACGATTTGTAATTGTTCTTTTGTTTTTATTTTTTTTATATATAAACAATTCTAACTTAAATAAAATACGTTATTGCTCAAAATATTGATCATTGCTTAAGTATTTAATTCTACTTTTTGCATTTTATATAAAAAAAAATTAAATAATAAAAATCAAGTAATGATGAATTTAATTTGATATAAAATGTTGGTTGGGCAAAGAAACAAAAACAAAGGGAACAAATAGAAATAAAAATTACTGCAAAGTGGTAATAACGGGAAAACAAAAAATCCTACCGGCTGCGCCAATGTTATAATCCTGGAGGGTCCCGTGGGATTCGCAGGAATTATTAGCTGAATAATTATTAAACACTTTATTTAATTTTCTGACCTGGAGGGTCCACGTAGGAATCGCAGGCTACTTTATTTGTTTATCACACCAGAACTACTCTCTTGTACTTAAACTTATTTCTATTATTTATACTAAAATTATGCTGACTACTTAAAAATACTTTTACAAAATTTTAGCCGTATTAGCCAATCAGAATCGTGTTGCTTACAAACTAATATAAATTAAATATGCTGACTTCACAAAACAGTAAGTATAAAATTTATGGTTTATCGACCAATTAAAACAAATGGTAATTTGAGAGTACATTAGTGATATTCACTTAATACACAAAAATAGTAAGGGTGTTTACTTAAAGAATTTAGTTAATATGTTTGCTTAAAAATAGTAATGATTAATGATTGGTGATTCACAACAGAAGAACGCTGATGAGGAAGGTTTAGTGGCCTTCGAAAACGGCTGGCTGTTCCGTTCAACTATGTGTTGTTGTCAGAATATTTACAACTAACTTTGATGTTATTTGTTCATTAATAATTATCACATGTAATTTGGCTTAAAAAGCGTTACGAACATTAGCCTATTCTATTCATAAGAATATAGAAATTATTTAATTTTCACTTTATTATATATTTTTTTAATTTCATTTCTTGAAAGATAATTTATCACTGAATATAATCGTTACAAAAGTCTGTTTACTCTTTAAATACACAAGTACATTTTCAAACAAAAATTCTTTTCTGATTTACTATTTTTTTAATTTGCTGAAATTTAAGCTAATAATATGTTGGGAAAATACATCAGAAACAATAAATTGGTTTTGAATAAATATCATTTGTCAAGCAATATAAAAGCGAAAAAATTGGATCCCAAGAAGAGAGCAGTGTCCGGAAAAAAAACAGACGGATAACAATTCTAGATAAAATAAACTCAAATAACAATACCTTAGCATTATTATTGAAAAATTAAAAAAGTGGTAGGTTTTTCTTTATTTGCCCTTTAATACTATTTGTAGGCCTTTAGCACTCTTAAGTTGATATGTGTAAAAATTTGTTTTATTTTTTTCAAACTCACTAACAGTTTTTCGGAAATATTTTTCATCATATATATATTTGGATTTTAGTTTCATCAATATTACCTCGTTTAATTGGAATGATGTGAAAAGTATTTTCACCAATGGTTTTTTTTAGAAGCGCGTTAGAATTTTTTTCTCTCAGATAAATAGGTGGTGGCTTAAAACACTTTTGCGATGATGCAGCCGGCTTGTCGTCATTGACTTGCAATACTGAAAAACGATTTTGGCGATTGGTAGATGATGCGCTGTTATCCCTAGACATTTTTGGGGCAGATGCAATTTTAGTAGAATTTGGGCTTCGCCCGCGCTTTAAAATTGTAATGTATCTGTCCATTCCGACTTGGACCTTGGATTTTGGGTTGCTCTTATCTTCAGTCACAACTTGTTTAAGTGATAACCACGAGCCCGAAGCGGATGATATCGCTGAGTTAAATGTAGAAGTACTAGGCAATAATGTCAACGATTCACTAGTTGGCATTGGACAAAGCGAAGTTGATCGCTGACGAAACTGTGGTTTTGCCGTTAGAAAAAGTCTATTATCAGATTTTTGATTTTTATTAAGAGCTTCAGAACTCACAGCAAGTCTGTTATCAGATTTTTTATTTTTATTGTTATCATTATGAGCATCAAAACTCACAGTAAAATAGGCATTTCTGCCGTTAGAACTCACTTCACTATTTTTTCCTTTGGGGTACTCATATAGAGTATACCTCAACAGGGACCGTAACTGTTATAACTTTTATCGTAAAAGTCAGAAAATAAAAGTTATTTTTTTACTTCTATTTTTTCGGGCAGAAATAAAAGTTATTTTTTGACTTTTATTTTTTCGATAAAAATTAAAAGTAATTTTTACTTTTATTTTTTCAAGCAAAAATTAAAGTTATTTTTTTACTTTTATTTTTTTTAGCAAAAATAACAGTTATTTTTGACTTTTATTTTTCCGAGCAGAAATAAAAGTTATTTTTGACTTTTATTTCTTTCAAGCAAAATTAAAAGTTATTTTTTGACTTAAATTTTTTTGAGCAGAAATAAAAGTTATTTTGTGATAAATTCATTATATTTATTATAAATTTTTGCGCGTTTGCAATAGTGAATCGTTAAATTTACTTATTTAGAAAATAATATTTGGAATATTAAATAATAATTTCTTTGTCAAAGGGGTTGAAAACACAAAAATAACTTTTATTTCTGCTCAAAAAAATAAAAGTAAAAAAATAACTTTTATTTCTACTCGAAAAAATAAAAGTCAAAAATAACTTTTATTTCCGCTCGAAAAATAACGGTCAAAAAATAACTTTTATTCATGCTCGAAATAATAAAAGTCAAAAATAACTGTTATTTTTGCTAGAAAAAATAAAAGTTAAAAAATAACTTTTATTTTTGCTCAAAAAAATAAAAGTTAAAAAATAACTGTTATTTTTGCTCAAAAAAATTAAAATAAAAAAATAACTGTTATTTTTGCCTGAAAAAATAAAAATCAGATTTTTAAAAAGCATCGCATTTTCTGACAATTTGGTCCAATACTTTCAAAATGGTAAACTTGGTTTCATTCTCCGACATTTCCTTGAGGTTGCTTTTTTTAATCAAAAATTCAAAATTAACAGTTATTTTCGGTCCCTGTTCCTCAAGGGTACTTTGTATGTTTTTTTGTTTACGGTTTTTTTTGTTTTTGTTATTTCTATATGTAAAAATATTAGCAAAGCAAAAAAAGCTTATTTATCAAAGTTAATATGTACTACGAATATTTTTGTATGATTTTTTTTTTGTTTAGTTTGTATGTAAGAAAAATTCCGCTATTACGTCTGTTCACTATGAAGGTACAACGAGAACTGAAATATTTAAATACATATTATGTCTTAAGGTAAAATGACAAATTTTGTTGGTTTCAGCTTTGCAATTTGAGAAAAAATGCCTTACATTTGATATTTATAACTAAAATAGGTCTATTTCAAAACGATCTGGCACATTTAATCACGAAAATTTTGAGCAATAAATTTCTTTGTAATATTTCTTATAGTATTACGTTTTGAATAAATAAAAATATGGGGTTGGTATTCCTGCAATATTTTTTAATAATAACGATATAATTAACCCACTTTTTTCTGCAAAAAACGGCAAATAATATACTTTTTTCAAATATTTCATTTCAATTGCGTATAAATTTTGACTTCGGTGTGCTTTTGATACCAAACTGTTTTATAAATGTTAAAAATTTTGTTTTTAGCCCATCCTAAGTTTTCTTTTTGAAATCAAACAAGATTTGACTACTCCACTGGCAGAACAGTGAAGCAAGGTTGGTAAAACAGCCAAAATTAAAATTTTTTTTTCAAATATTTCCTAAACTGTAAGCGGAACTGCATAAATGAAGCAGACATTTGTTTAGCTCTTGGATAGAGAAATCCACTTGCAAAAAATCTTTTTTATCAGATCAAAAACATCAGCTTGGCATCAGTTTGAATTTTTCATTAACCCGAGATTGCCCACTTTAGGGCTTTGTGGTCCTGCCCCCTTTCAAGATATATTGTCCAAATTCCAGACTTAAGCTTGGCCACACCTCTTTAAATCCTCTATGAAATTTCATAACAATCGGACGGCTCGTTTACAAACTGCAGAATTATTTCCACTTTTTTTCAAAATCCTCCTCTGCGTGCTGTTTGAAGTTGGTGCCAGTAATACTGGTACTAAACACATAGGAACATGCCAGGTAATAAATATTGCAAGTACTTTTTATGTACTCTTAAGTACTTTATATGTACATATGTATGTATATGGACATATGTATGCACTTAGTTACCAATATTTCTGGCACCAACTTCAAACAGCACTATAGGTAACATACATATATAAAAATATTTTATTTAACTAGATCTATATTATTTTTATCTTTTTATTGCTTATTTTTGAAGTCGGTATAATTTTTTTTTAAGTTTTATTTCTGATTCCTTTTAATGAGTCCTCTTTTTATTTTCAGTTTACCGTTGAACGCGATTTTTCGTGTTTAAAGCTTATATTGACTGATAACCGCAATAGACTAATGCCCTAATTCAGTAAGAAGATTTAGGACGTTTTTGTTTGATAATGGTTTTGAGTTCTTGTTTTTGAATTTTCTAAATTAATATCTTCAAAAAAATGGTTGTTGTCTTTGATAATGAAAAGTTAAAAGAATTATTACAATGTTTTTAAAACATAAAAATTATATTAAAGTATTATACAATAGTTTGAAAAATATATGAAAGAATATGTGTTGGATATAATGTTTGAAGCAAATTCATAAACCAAATACAAGAACCTTCTAGCTTACACAATATATAATAATTGTTTTAAAGAATCAAAAGTGCTTATTTTTTTTTGTCCATAGACAATCGTCGAACAGAATTAGGGCATACGTCATGAGCCTTTGGAAGATATTTTATTGGTTAAGCTTAACTAAACATACATAAACGAAGCTATTAATAGCATGCCAATGTTTGAAGATCTGTTATCACAAAATGAGTGAAGTTAACTATATTAAAAAAAAATTTGTGTAAGGAAATTATTTAATTAATTTAATAATTATTTTTCAAAGTGTATTTCTTTCTATATTCTTCTGAATAGAATAGGCTAATGTTCAAAATTACAAAACACATGAGCAAATTGAAATGCAATGAATCAAACCAATTCACATATTCCATTTGCAATAAAGTTTCGTATATAAGGCAGAAATCTACATCAACTGACACCTCACACAGTGGACCAAAACACAGAAGAACGCTGATGAGGAAGGTTTAGTGGCCTTCGAAAACGGCTGGCTGTTCCGTTCAACTATGTGTTGTTGTCAGAATATTTACAACTAACTTTGATGTTATTTGTTCATTAATAATTATCACATGTAATTTGGCTTAAAAAGCGTTACGAACATTAGCCTATTCTATTCATAAGAATATAGAAATTATTTAATTTTCACTTTATTATATATTTTTTTAATTTCATTTCTTGAAAGATAATTTATCACTGAATATAATCGTTACAAAAGTCTGTTTACTCTTTAAATACACAAGTACATTTTCAAACAAAAATTATTTTCTGATTTACTATTTTTTTAATTTGCTGAAACTTAAGCTAATAATAGGTTGGGAAAATACATCAGAAACAATAAATTAGTTTTGAATAAATATCATTTGTCAAGCAATATAAAAGCGAAAAAATGGGATCCCAAGAAGAGAGCAGTGTCGGGAAAAAAACAGACGGATAACAATTGTAGATAAAATAAACTCAAATAACAATACCTTAGCATTATTATTGAAAAATTAAAAAAGTGGTAGATTTTTCTCAGAAAGTGGTAGACTCATATACCCAGAAGAAATATATCTACCACAGTAGAGTGTTAATAACGGAGGATATGTTTTGGGAATTCAAAACCGAGGAAAAACAAAAACGATGGCAAGCCTGTTTCAAATGGTGGGATTTTGGGGATTTTCATGCTGAGATTTTCTTGGCTATGTGTGTGTGAGAGTTTGATTCTTTATTTATTTTTATGTATGTATACTTGTGTGTACAGCTTTTATTGTAGAGAAACGTTGTGCTTACAGTGTATGGACGTATGTATATGTGGGTGTTTGTATGTGCGTATGTGAGTGTGTGTGTATGAGTGGGTGTTTTGGTATTTACTTGTATGTTTGATGGTGTACGATACTTTTGTTGTAGTGGCAGACAATCATTATACCCAGTAGGAAATGTCGATGGTGAAAATGTGCTAACTCGCTTTTGACTTGTCGCCTATAATTATGCCCCATACAATACTTTGTGCTATAGACATTAAGCATGTGCTTAATATTGAAGTCCTACTAATAACCCTAAAACAATTGACTACGTAGTGACTACGAAGTTCTTATGGGGTCATGAGGCATACCAACCAGACTGGTACATTTCTATAATTTACGTATGAGTACTTACGAGTGTATGTATATTGACAATTCCAACACAAATACACCATATATGTTTTCTCTCCTTTTATACAAACGGATAGAAGAAAACTTATTATACCAAAATTGTTACTAGAATTTTATTGTTGACACAAGGACACTTGTTCCCACTCGACTGCAGGGTAGTGACAAGAGATCTGTGTATATGTGTGTATGTAGTGATTGTTATTTGATAAACTTTGGTTTGTTATTTTCAGTTATCGTTGCTATGCTTATGTAGGGTTATTGTATGTATGCATTTATGTTTGAGATCTCTGGGGAAATAATCTAATAGCTGCAGAGAGATCGTATCTATTTTTCCTTTGAAGAATATCATTGCTTGTGTGAATTACATCAACACTTTTTCATACATATTTACAAATGAATGTATGTATATTTTCAAAGCTATTGACGTTGCTACTCTTATGGAGATAGAAAATATTGTGTTGGCATATGTTTTATATGTACAAGTGAATTTCAGATGTTAAATGTTTTGAATTCAATCAAGTTGATAAGCAGAGCTTTTGAATGGCGGTACTGATATTTTTATTTCCGCATATTTCACTGTAATGTAAAAATTATAGGAAGTAGCTTTTTGGAGAAATACAGCAAAAATTTTTCTCGCACCTTTGTATTACAAACTGATGCTAGCAGTTTGTTCTGGATGTTGCTGTGTATATAAATTTCATCATATATTGTAATAACAACAGAGAAATTAGATTTGACGACTACTGCACGATTCTCATATGAATTGTGGGAATTTGTATGTGTATGTGTGTGTGTATGTATGTATGCATATATATGTATATATATATATGCATACATACATACACACACACATACACATACAAATTCCCACAATTCATATGAGAATCGTGCAGTAGTCGTCAAATCTAATTTCTCTGTTGTTATTACAATATATGATGAAATTTATATACACAGCAACATCCAGAACAAACTGCTAGCATCAGTTTGTAATACAAAGGTGCGAGAAAAATTTTTGCTGTATTTCTCCAAAAAGCTACTTCCTATAATTTTTACATTACAGTGAAATATGCGGAAATAAAAATATCAGTACCGCCATTCAAAAGCTCTGCTTATCAACTTGATTGAATTCAAAACATTTAACATCTGAAATTCACTTGTACATATAAAACATATGCCAACACAATATTTTCTATCTCCATAAGAGTAGCAACGTCAATAGCTTTGAAAATATACATACATTCATTTGTAAATATGTATGAAAAAGTGTTAATGTAATTCACACAAGCAATGATATTCTTCAAAGGAAAAATAGATACGATCTCTCTGCAGCTATTAGATTATTTCCCCAGAGATCTCAAACATAAATGCATACATACAATAACCCTACATAAGCATAGCAACGATAACTGAAAATAACAAACCAAAGTTTATCAAATAACAATCACTACATACACACATATACACAGATCTCTTGTCACTACCCTGCAGTCGAGTGGGAACAAGTGTCCTTGTGTCAACAATAAAATTCTAGTAACAATTTTGGTATAATAAGTTTTCTTCTATCCGTTTGTATAAAAGGAGAGAAAACATATATGGTGTATTTGTGTTGGAATTGTCAATATACATACACTCGTAAGTACTCATACGTAAATTATAGAAATGTACCAGTCTGGTTGGTATGCCTCATGACCCCATAAGAACTTCGTAGTCACTACGTAGTCAATTGTTTTAGGGTTATTAGTAGGACTTCAATATTAAGCACATGCTTAATGTCTATAGCACAAAGTATTGTATGGGGCATAATTATAGGCGACAAGTCAAAAGCGAGTTAGCACATTTTCACCATCGACATTTCCTACTGGGTATAATGATTGTCTGCCACTACAACAAAAGTATCGTACACCATCAAACATACAAGTAAATACCAAAACACCCACTCATACACACACACTCACATACGCACATACAAACACCCACATATACATACGTCCATACACTGTAAGCACAACGTTTCTCTACAATAAAAGCTGTACACACAAGTATACATACATAAAAATAAATAAAGAATCAAACTCTCACACACACATAGCCAAGAAAATCTCAGCATGAAAATCCCCAAAATCCCACCATTTGAAACAGGCTTGCCATCGTTTTTGTTTTTCCTCGGTTTTGAATTCCCAAAACATATCCTCCGTTATTAACACTCTACTGTGGTAGATATATTTCTTCTGGGTATATGAGTCTACCACTTTCTGAGAAAAATCTACCACTTTTTTAATTTTTCAATAATAATGCTAAGGTATTGTTATTTGAGTTTATTTTATCTACAATTGTTATCCGTCTGTTTTTTTCCCGACACTGCTCTCTTCTTGGGATCCCATTTTTTCGCTTTTATATTGCTTGACAAATGATATTTATTCAAAACTAATTTATTGTTTCTGATGTATTTTCCCAACCTATTATTAGCTTAAGTTTCAGCAAATTAAAAAAATAGTAAATCAGAAAATAATTTTTGTTTGAAAATGTACTTGTGTATTTATAGAGTAAACAGACTTTTGTAACGATTATATTCAGTGATAAATTATCTTTCAAGAAATGAAATTAAAAAAATATATAATAAAGTGAAAATTAAATAATTTCTATATTCTTATGAATAGAATAGGCTAATGTTCGTAACGCTTTTTAAGCCAAATTACATGTGATAATTATTAATGAACAAATAACATCAAAGTTAGTTGTAAATATTCTGACAACAACACATAGTTGAACGGAACAGCCAGCCGTTTTCGAAGGCCACTAAACCTTCCTCATCAGCGTTCTTCTGTGTTTTGGTCCACTGTGTGAGGTGTCAGTTGATGTAGATTTCTGCCTTATATACGAAACTTTATTGCAAATGGAATATGTGAATTGGTTTGATTCATTGCATTTCAATTTGCTCATGTGTTTTGTAATTTTGAACATTAGCCTATTCTATTCAGAAGAATATAGAAAGAAATACACTTTGAAAAATAATTATTAAATTAATTAAATAATTTCCTTACACAAATTTTTTTTTAATATAGTTAACTTCACTCATTTTGTGATAACAGATCTTCAAACATTGGCATGCTATTAATAGCTTCGTTTATGTATGTTTAGTTAAGCTTAACCAATAAAATATCTTCCAAAGGCTCATGACGTATGCCCTAATTCTGTTCGACGATTGTCTATGGACAAAAAAAAATAAGCACTTTTGATTCTTTAAAACAATTATTATATATTGTGTAAGCTAGAAGGTTCTTGTATTTGGTTTATGAATTTGCTTCAAACATTATATCCAACACATATTCTTTCATATATTTTTCAAACTATTGTATAATACTTTAATATAATTTTTATGTTTTAAAAACATTGTAATAATTCTTTTAACTTTTCATTATCAAAGACAACAACCATTTTTTTGAAGATATTAATTTAGAAAATTCAAAAACAAGAACTCAAAACCATTATCAAACAAAAACGTCCTAAATCTTCTTACTGAATTAGGGCATTAGTCTATTGCGGTTATCAGTCAATATAAGCTTTAAACACGAAAAATCGCGTTCAACGGTAAACTGAAAATAAAAAGAGGACTCATTAAAAGGAATCAGAAATAAAACTTAAAAAAAAATTATACCGACTTCAAAAATAAGCAATAAAAAGATAAAAATAATATAGATCTAGTTAAATAAAATATTTTTATATATGTATGTTACCTATAGTGCTGTTTGAAGTTGGTGCCAGAAATATTGGTAACTAAGTGCATACATATGTCCATATACATACATATGTACATATAAAGTACTTAAGAGTACATAAAAAGTACTTGCAATATTTATTACCTGGCATGTTCCTATGTGTTTAGTACCAGTATTACTGGCACCAACTTCAAACAGCACGCAGTGGAGGATTTTGAAAAAAAGTGTATATATGTGTGTGTGTGTGTGTGTGTGTATGTATACATACATATGCATACCATCATAAAAATACCATCAGAAAAATTAGATTTTTTATTTATTTATTGTAGTTCAGTCAATGGACAAATAATCCTTACAGACTAAGATAACATTCAAAGATAAGGAACTAATACTAAGGTTGTTTATAAAATTTGTATTAAAAAAGAAAAAAGAAATCTATCACGTATATACATATATACAATATTACTTTGAAAAGTTTACAATTAAATTAAACAATTAAATAGTTTTGAGATCACAGTTATTTCAATAAACTAAAAAGAAGCAATTTAAACTCTGATTTTTCAGTGCTAAAATCGATAAAAGATTTTGAATCTTTTTGAATATTATAATTTATTTCGTTCAAGAAAGAGAATGTACGTGATAAAGTACCATTACGAGAATAATCTGTACGATGAAATGGAACATCGAAAAGTTTAGCGAACCTCATATTCCTGGGAGGTATATAAAACCGTATGGCATAAAGCAAATCAGGGCAATCAATAGAACCATTGATAATATCATATAACAGCAAGGCAGATTGAACTTTTCTACGAGACGCCAAAGTACGTAGACTAATAAACAAGCATTTAGATTCATATGGAACGAATGATAAATAAAGTAACGAGCGCGTAGCATATTTGACGAAAATGCGTTGAACTCTCTCTATACGAGCAATACGATTAGAGACATGGGGATTCCAAATAACAGCAGCATATTCTAGTGTAGACCTAACAAAAGACGTATAGATATATTTCAGAGTGTATGGATCAGCAAACTCAGAACAAGTTCTCTTCAGAAAACCCAGTATTTTATATGCTTTAGGAAGTAAATACTAAACATGAGCATCAAACGACAAGGAGTTATCAAATATAACGCCTAAGTCAAGTTTAAGATTAGAGGTATTCAACACTACACCATCAATATAAAAGGCTACAACACTGGGGGCAACAGACCTATAGAAGGAAACATGCACACATTTATTAATGTTCAGACTTAAACTATTTAGGCGACACCACTCACTAGGATTATAGAGCTCAGTTTGCATAATTTGGGCATCATGAATCGAATCTAATTTTAAGAAAAATTTTAAATCATCAGCATATAATAAATAATTCGATTTCAAGAAACAACTACCGATATCGTTAATAAAGAGGTTGAACAATAAAGGACCGAGTATACTACCCTGAGGTACACCCGACATTTGCAGATAAGGCACAGAACTATAACCTTCAATATTAACGGAACAAGTTCTATTGGACAAGTAAGACGTAATCCAGACTAAGAAATTAGAATGGAACCCCATTAACTTCAATTTAGATAATAAGACCGAATGCGATAATTTATCAAAAGCTTTTGAAAAGTCAGTATAAATCACCTCAACTTGGGCGCAGTTAACCAGGGCCCCTAAACAGTATTCCTTAAATAGCAACAGATTCGTTACAGTAGACCTTCCAGCATAGAAACCATGCTGGTAAGGCGAAATCCAACTCTTTTTCAGGAAGAACAGTTTCTTATGAATGATGTGCTCAAAAATTTTAGAGACACAAGTTAATTTAGAAATTGGCCTATAACACCTAACGTCATCTCTCCTGCCATCCTTAAAAATAGGAGTGACCGTCGCATACTTCCATCTATTAATAAATACACCCTCCTTAAGTGACAAGTTGAAAATAAAAGTCAATGCAGGAATAAAAGACGAGGCAGCCTTCTTCAATAAATGAGTACATAGGCCATCAAAATCAGATTTGAATGAGATCTTAGCCAAAATAAAGAATCCCACGTTTAAGTTAGTATGAGTCCCTGAAGTAGAAATGTTATCTCCAGGTGGTTCGAAGTTAGATTTAAAAAATGATGCAAACATGTTAACGGCCTCTTCGCAAGAGTTAGAAACTATCCCATCCAGCTGAACTGTCGAAGGAATATCAGACGATTGTTTCTTAGATTTTATGTAAGACCAGAATGACTTAGGGTTACTTTTTATCTCCTGTTACTTAGATAAGAGAAATTGTTTATAAAGAAATTAATTCAAGAAGTTGAATTCACGGCGGTAGTGAAAAAACTTGGCTTCAGACTCAGAATCACCCATATCTATAAATTTCCTATGAAATTTATTACGCAAATTCTTTAGATTTTTGAGACCCCTAGTGTACCATGGTAGTTTATAAGGCTTCTTATTCTTAGTTGGAATATTATTACAGCAGATATCACGCACTTTCTGTAGAAATAAATCATAACATTCATTAGTATTTAACTTATCAAACGAATCAGTCCAGTTTATAGGCTCAAACAAGGAATTAAGCACATCTAAATTACATAAGTTAAAGTTGAAGTCATTAGCAATTGCCGATTGAGAATATTTGAAAAATGTTATGTTATCAATTTCAATAACCAGAGGTTGGTGATGAATATTAGGTTGAGAAATCCACAGTAAAGGAACATAAATTTTGTATTTAAGAAATTCAGATAAAAATATAAGATCTAGAAAACGATTTAATAGATTGGAAAAATTATTAATTTGACGCAGATTAAGAGAAAATAAACTATCAATAAGATTAATTTCATGACTATGGTTTACGTTGCGAGGCGTTAGTAATGAGCCGTCAGATAACATTGACCAAGAGATATTTTTTAAATTGAAGTCGCCAAGTACACAAAGACTGTCATTTACTGTGAAGTTCTCATCTATAGATAATATGTTAGAAATATGAGCATCATATAAACAATCCGAGCTATTAGCCGGAATATAAGATGCACATACCAGAAAAGAACAGCTTACATTAGATATGGATATAATTATTTGGACCACCAAACCATTAAGATCATTAATACAGCACAGAGAGGACTTAAATCGGGTTTTCACTGCAACTAATACACCTCCACCTAATAAGATGTCAGTGGAGAATTGATCCCTATCTTTACGGTAAACATTCCAAAGATTGGGGTCAAAATATTCAGCATTGGAAAAATCACTGTTCAACCAGGTTTCAACTAACACGAAAACATCAAAATCGCATTGCGAGGAAAAATCATAGACTATCTTAGACTTGGATCGCATACCAGAGAGATTTTGAAAATAGATTTTTAAACCATTACATCCATTAGCTAGTGTTGCTGCGATAGCGGCGTTCGATCTCGAAAATTTACAAAAGGCCGAGCTTTGATATCAGCTACGCGATTCTCATATAAATCAATAATGTAGATTGTCATCAGTCTGCTTTGATATCTCAACAAGTGACAACCTATTTTCCCAACCAAAATATTCAAGTGTTTAAAATCCTAAAACTATAAAAGTGCTAGAGCTAATTACTGTTTGTTAAACAAGTTTATAGTGTATAAAAAATAATTAAATAAATTGTTTATAACTAAAATAAATTGTTTATACATAAAATAATTAAATAAATTGTTTATAAATAAAATAATTTAATTAATTAATAAACAAATAAATAATTAAATAAAATGAATACTACAAAAAATAATACCATCTGCAATAAAGTCTTTATAACTCAAACAAAACTAAATCAGCATATGGAAACACACTCATATGCTAACCAATCGAAAGGTATGCTTGGAACTAGTAAGCTAAATCTACAAAACAAATATTGTGAGGATTGTGGTGAAATGATCCCATCAAATGGTTATATGGCTCATGTCAGAACGATAAAACACAAAAATAGTTGTCACCAAGAACTGATTGGAGATTTTCTCACTAAAAGAGCAAGCTACTTCAATGGGAGGATCGAGACATATCCTTCTCAACAACAACTATAACAGCTAAATGAACGTTATAGGATACATACTACATTTAAATTTAATATGGAGATCGCATGTGATTATATGAAGATGGTGAATGATGAAATGAATGTTTCCCAACTTGTACATATTTCGAAAATAAAGTTGGTGACTTTGTCTGATGACATAGAGGATATGTACAAGAAACAGACCGAGGAGCTAAAAGCCAAAATGGAAGAATTTCAAGAGAGGGATAGCGGATGGACCTTGAAGTTAATATAAACAAGGCGTCCATAATAAGAGGATCGAGCTTTATCCCTCTCCCAAAAAATATTGCAGTGAAATGTGCATGCATAAATGTCGAGAGCAATGATATTTATTGCTTTAAATGGTGTCTCATTGCAGCTTTGTACACAAATAGTACTTTAGATCGAAAACAACAAAAAAACTGTAGAAACTATAATATAAAAAAATTTCTGATGAGAATATTAATATAGGGGCAGTTATATTAAATTTCGAAGGCCCAGAGTTTCCACTCCCATTGAAGCAGATAAAACAATTGTGAGGGTACCTTATTACTTGATTTTACTTTTATTATAATAATTTTTTTTTTACGTATAGTAGGCTGTTTATTTATCTAAATTATTTTCAAAAATTTTCATTGTCATATAAAATTTTCAAGAGGAAAGACAAAGTAAAAAAAATAATATATATATATATATATATATATATATATATATATATATATATATATATATATATATATATATATATATATATATATATAAAATATATATATATATAAAATAAAGTCTTTTTATTTTCTATTAAATTTCATTGCATTAAAACATATATTAATTTTCCTTGTTGATTTTCTTGTGCAGATTTGCCAACATTAATAATTATTGA
Source organism: Tachina lurida (assembly GCA_944452675.1). Taxonomy (NCBI): domain Eukaryota; kingdom Metazoa; phylum Arthropoda; class Insecta; order Diptera; family Tachinidae; genus Tachina; species Tachina lurida. The sequence continues at coordinate 90,999,136 of OX101752.1, forward strand.
AAAATTTTAAATTTATTTAACACACCAAGTGCAATTTATCGGAATACTACTGTATTTAAGTGAAATTCCCATAAAATTTTAAAATTTAGCAGAGAATACCAGGGTAGGTAAATGCGCACTCTCTTGCTCTTTTGCGCAGCTCATTTAAATGTGGAGCATACGCAAAGAGCGGAGCACAAAAACAAGCAATCAGTGTTTGCGCTTGCTCCTATTTGTAGGCGCATGCTCTTTGAATGCGCACATATTATGGTACCATTGAGCTCCAGTTTCTTTCCTCCAAAATGAACGCAAATAATTATGAAGCAGTGCTTGCAACAGCGTTCCCACATTTTTCAACTCTATTCGGACCTATTCCGTGGGAATTCCAGCATGATAATGCCCCGATCCACACTGCAAGGGTTGTAAAAGAATGGATTCGTATACAGAATGTCAATATTTTGGACTGGCCACCGTATTCTCCTGACTTGAATATCATAGAAAATGTATGGGGATTGCTTTCTCGCAAAGTGTACGCCTCAGGCAGGCAATACCAAACAAAAGAAGCCTTAATTGACGGTATTAAAAAAGCCTGGGCCGAAATTTCATTGCCAATCTCTACAACTCCCTCCCAAATCGTATTTTTTGAAGTAATATCAAATAAGGGAGGAACTACTCATTACTTAATATTTATTAAAACATTATAAAAAGTAAATAAAATTAAAAAATTAATATATGAAATAAATTTCCCGTTGATTTTTTCAATTAATGACGTTGAACCTATTCAAGTGAGCCAAAAATATGTTGTTTAAAAACAGGTTGTTAAAAAAAAATTACTAAAAAATTTTTGGCTTTTTTTATCATATATAATACCAAATTTTACCATTTAAAATCTAAAATAATCCAAAGTTTTTTTTTTCGATAAAATTGAATTTGAATGTTAAAAAAGAGTGAACCTATTCAAGTGAGCGGCAGTGTATATTTTTTTTTTTTTTTTTTTTTTAATACATATTTTTATTTATTGTATCTTCAAATATGAACTAACAATAAGTATTCAAATCTTAAATCTAAAATATAATTATTAGGCCCGACCACTGTCGGACATAAATTTAGAGATAGTTATAAATTATACATATTTAAGTAGTGATAATCAAAAGGAAGAAAAAAAATAAAATAAAATAAAAAGTATTTTCAAGCAGTCCCATCTGGAGTGTTGAGTATAAGAGCACTTGTAGCCCTCTTTTTTAGGCGGACGTGTCCAGTAAAGTTCAAAATATTACGAGCAAGCGGATTAGGATGTGACTCGAGTTTTGTTAAATATTTGCCTGCATATTTTGCAATTTCTTCAACCACTAGTGGCATGTTTAAATCACGATGTATATTTGAGTTTTTTATATACCATGGAGCCGATGTTATTAATCGCAAAATTTAATTTTGCCTTCGTTGGATTCTCTCGACATTGGAAGCTGAAGCAGTGCCCCATAGTTGAATTCCGTAGCACCATATGGGTTTCAAAATAGACTTGTATATCAAAAGTTTGCAATCTAGACTGAGGGTTGAATTTCTACCAATCAGCCAATGTACCTGAGTTAATTTTAGTTTCATTTGGGTTAACTTAGAGTCAATATGGTGTTTCCAAGTAAGCCGTCGATCAAGGTGTATTCCAAGATATTTCACATGAGTATGTTGAGGGACAACTTGATTGTTAATCCGAATGGGTGAACAAGTATCTCTTCGTAATGTATATGTTACTTGAACACACTTTTGTTCGTTTACCTTAATTCTCCATAAGTTTAACCATAGTTCCAGCTGGGTAATGTGCTCTTGAAGATATCGGGATGCTTCGTAAGGATTTTCATGCATACTAAGGCAGGCTGTATCATCAGCAAATGTGGAAGTGTGGATATTGCTGCTCAGAGGCATATCACAAGTATAAATCAAATACAAAACTGGCCCCAGTATACTCCCCTGTGGCACACCGGATGAGATAGTTTCAGGCATGCTCATAAAGTCTCCTTCCACAACAGTGAACTTCCGGGCAGTAATGTAACTTTTCAAAAGACTTACAACGTTTATTGGCAGGTATGTTTTTAATTTTAAAATTAGGACTTCATGCCACACTTTATCAAATGCCTGAGAAACGTCGATAAACAGCGCAGAACAATACTTCTTTTCTTCAAATGTTCTTCTTATAAATTGGACCAATCTATGAGTTTGTTCAATGGTGCTATGCTGACTTCTAAAACCAAATTGATGGTCCGGTATGCACCCACTATTAACTAGAATGGGGGACAATTTTATCATGAGTAACTTTTCAAAGAGCTTTGACATTGTTGACAGTAAACTTATTGGCCTATATGACTCAGCTTTGGTAAGATCTTTGCCCGGCTTTGGAATCATTTTAACCTTGGCAAGCTTCCAGCTGTTTGGATAATACTCCAGTCGTAAAATAGCGTTAAAAATGAATAACAGGATTCTAATAGCTATACGAGGCAACTTCATCAACATCTGGTTACTAATTCCATCAATACCCGAGGCTTTTTTCGGGTTGAGTTCTGCAATTATTTTTTGTACATCACGCGTCTTAAATTTTATTGGTCGAGGGGGTAGCGCAACTACATTTGGCAAATCAACAGCACCAGAACACGTGTATGGGGTGCATACGGATTTTAAATGCTCACCAAATATTTTACCTTTTCCAGTATCGCTTCTTGCCCAACCTCCGGTAGATGTGCGCAGAGGTGGTTTAAACTCAACGGGTGTTTTAAGCTTTCTAGCAGCGCGCCATAAAGAGTAATTAGATGCTGGTGTGACATCAAGATTTTCCAGATAGTTTTTAAGAGATGCAGTTTTTTCATGTGCAAGCAGCTCTTGGAGTCGTTTAGTGCACTCTTTAAATCTGATTTTAAGTTGTGGTGATCTGTGCTGTTGCCATTCCCTTCTAGCTCTTCTTTTTTCGCATACGGCACGTTCAATATCGGTAGAATAAATTTTATTAAACCCAGTCTGCGGATGGGAGGTAGTGGCTTGTTTAGCAGCCTGCTTAATATTTTCGTTAAGGTTGGCAATGTTAGTTTCAATATCATCAGATGTTCTTAGCGTAATATTTTCCGTGCAATGACTACTAAGATATTTTTTAAATCCCAGCCAATTAACACGATTTATCAAATTCGCATATGGGTGAGGTAAGTCACTTCTCAATGGGCCACAAATTGTAACGATCGTGGGAGAGTGATCGGACGAGAGATCTAGAGAAGCTTCAATCCGAATTAAGTCCCTAGAGATATTTTTCATGACGCCAAAATCTATGACATCCGGAATTTTATGTATGTCGGTAGGCCAATAAGTGGGCTCTCCACTCGAAATGACATCCAAGCCCATTTTGGAAATTGCATTGAACAACGCTCGACCTCTGGGTGTAATAAGACGCGAACCCCAGAACATATGTTTAGCATTATAGTCGCCGGCTGCTATGAAACAAGGGCCCAGAGATTTGTAAAAATCCTCATATTGATTCTCAGTAATTGCGAATCTAGGAGGGGAGTAAATGGATGATATGACAAAATGAGTGCAAAAATTTTCGACACAAATATTCGTTGCTTGCAAATGTTCTTCACAAATGTTATCAATAATATAATGCTTGAGTCTTGACTTTATTAAAACCGCTGATCCACCGCATGCTCTTCCTCTCGGGTCCTTTGAATCATATAAGGTGTAGCCATACATTTTAAAAAGGCTTCTCGAAGTCAAATGAGTCTCAGAGACCAACATTATATCAATATTTTTTTCCGTGAGGAAGTGCTCAAGTTCATTTTTATGTTGGCGAATGCCGTTTGCGTTCCAAAAACATATTTTTAACGTGTTCATGGTTTGTTAACTAAAGCTTGAAGCAATGTATTCTGCATTCGCAGCATTTCTTGCATCATGCTAGTCATATTTGTTGTAAAATTATTTATAGTTTGCACCAGATTATCAATAGTAGCTTCAAGGCGATTGAAACTAAAGTTCGAGTTTGTATTTGTTGAATTATCTGGTGGTGAAACATTTTGTGTATGAGTAGAATTTGTTTTAGCAGCATCGGCATACGATACACGGGAACTAACTCGTTGGCTCACTTGCGCAATAGTGGCTGTTAAAGCGTTTGCTGATTGGGCTGTGGCCAATTTAGGCGTTTGCCTCATAGTCTGTTTGACGAAAGAGTACACAGGACAACGTCTGTAGTTAGCAGTGTGATTTTCTCCACAATTACTGCATTTTTTGTTACTTTGATCTTTCGGTTTATTGCAACTAGCAGTGCCGTGCAACTCGCCGCACACAACACAAACAGTAGGTAATTTGCAGTAAGTTTTAGTATGGCCATATTCTTGACAATTATGGCACTGTACGGGTCCTGAACGCTTGTGTGGTTCTTCAACGGTTATTTTTCGATATAAGAGATATCTTAAATTATATATTGGATGGGTCTCACTCTTTTTCAATTTTATATCATTTGGCTCAAGTTCAACGCGAAATAGAGGTTGAGGGATCTTTTCCCTATTTATTATGTTCGATACATTTTTTACTTTAAAGCCCTGGAGGACGAGAGCATCTTTTACTTCTTCGGGAGCAACATAGGAATCTATGCCCTTCAACACAATCTGCATACCTTTAGCACTCTTGAGCTGATATGTGTAGAAATTTGTTTTACTTTTTTCAAGTTCAGAAACCATTGTGCGAAAATCTTTTTCTTCATAAATTTGAATTTTCGTTTCATCAATATTACCACGTTTTATTGGAACAATGTGAAATTTATTCTCACCAATGACCGAAATTAATTTTTTAATTAGAGCGTTTGAGTTTTTTTCTCTTAAATAGATTGGTGGCGGCTTGGAGGTTTTATTCGCAGATTCAGCGGGTTTTTCATTATCATCTTGCAATATTTTAAAACGGTTTTGCCGATTAGTAGAGGATGCGTTGTTATCCCTGGACATCTTTGGAACAGATGCAATTTTAGTAGAATTTGGGCTGCGCCCGCGCTTTAAAATTGTAATGTATCTGTCCATTCCGACTTGGACCTTGGGCTTTGGGGTGCTCTTATCTTCAGTGACAACTTGTTTAAGTGATGACCACGAGTCCGAAGCGGATGATATCGCTGGGTAAAATTTAGAAGTACTAGGCAATAATGTCAACGATTCACTAGATGGCATTGGACAAAGCGAAGTTGATCGCTGACGAAACTGTGGTTTTGCCGTTAGAGAAAGTCTATTATCAGATTTTTGGTTTTTATTAAGAGCTTCAGAACTCACAGCAAGTCTATTATCAGATTTTTTATTTTTATTGTTATCATTATGAGCATCAAAACTCACAGTAAAATAGGCATTTCTGCCGTTAGAACTCACTTCACTATTTTTTTCCTTTGGGGTACTCATAAAGAGTATTCCTCAAGGGTACTTTGTATGTTTTTTTGTTTACGGTTCTTTTTTGATTTTGTTATTTCTATATGTAAAAAAATATTAGCAAAGCAAAAAAAATGCTTATTTATCAAAGTTAATATGTATTACGAATATTTTTTGTATGATTTTTTTTTGTTTTGTTTGTATGTAAGAAAAATTCCGCTATTACGTCTGTTCACTATGAAGGTACAACGAGAACTGTATATATATAATATATATATATATGTATGTAGGAATACTGACTGGTCACAACTCACTTCTTCCTACAATCAAACAACTTATATATTTGTATTTCGTTATAATTAAAAAGGTTTAGTTTATTATTAATAAGTAGGACGGTTTGGTTGCGCGTACGTTGTCAGTTTGGTGGCTGAACTACTACTCCTGGTTTGGCTTTTCTCAGTCTGTTGAGTATTTTTTAATTTATTGTTGGTATGTGCTTGTATGTCTGTGCTTATTTGTATGTTCGTATTTGTCTCGTATATCTCTCTGTGCGTGTCTTTCAGTACTCCTACATATGTATATATAAAGGCAGCAGCCATAGATGGTATAGATGTGGAACGAAGACCGTTACCCAAAAAATGCTAAAAGCTTTAGCTATAGGTGCAAATTCCGAAGCAGGATGGAATCTACCCATATACATCATGTACTGGGTATTATTCAATCCTAAACATAAGGCATATGCCAAAATTGCATTATTCATACTGCTGCTTTGCACAAATGGCCCTTTAGTAGCAATAAATCCTAATAAATCTGGAAGCGCACCTCCCAAATCTCGAAAGGATGAAACCAGTACAAATGGTGTAGTGTCAATAATATGTATATATCGTAACAGGCGTTGCTCTACAGTTTTAAACAAACAACAAACCGTTTGCATCCGGTACGAAGATTGTATGGCCCTCCGCTGGAGGAGTAGTGGCAGTAAAGGTAGCAGCCATAGATGGTATAGATGTGGAACGAAGACCGTTACCCAAAACATGCTAAAAGCTTTAGCTATAGGTGCAAATTCCAAAGCAGGATGGAATCTACCCTTATATATCATGTACTGGGTATTATTTAATCCTAAACATGCGGCATTTGCCGAAAATGCATTATTCATACTGCTGCTTTGCACAAATGGCCCTTTGGTAGGAATAAATCCTAATAATTCAGGAAGCGGACCTCCCAAATCTCGAAAGGGTGAAACTAGTACAGATGGTGTAGTCTCAAAAATATGTATGTATCGTATCAGGCGTTGCTCTACAGTTCTAAAAAAAACAACAAACCGTTTCCATTCGGTACTAAGATTGCATGACCATTCTGTTGACACTTAGTTCAACATATTATTCTATAAAATGTAATTTTAATTTACAAATAACAATAATACATTTTGTACATATATACATACATTTAGTTTGTTAACATATAATTCAATTATTACTAAATATGCCAAAAAACAATTTTATTTTAACATAAAAAGTAGGTCATTTAATTTCCGCAATAAATTTATGTCATTGAACTTGCCATTAATTACTTAAACACAAATATGCCAATACAGCCAATTTAAACATAATAATTAAAAATATGTCAATAAGAAATTGACTCGTTAACCAATAGTTGATTAAGCATTTTATATTTTGTTACTATAAAGTTAATTTACGCAATTTATTATTAAGTTAAATTAAGCAATTTATTAAATTAATTTGTTATAAAAACAAGTATTAAAATAAAGAATTTGTCCCCCAGCTAATAAAGTCTAGTTTAATTTTTCTTCTCTTCTTTAGATACTCACATTAATTAATAAAAATATTTCATTCAATAAGAATTGAAATTACTGAACTCAAGCCTGATTAAGAAATTATTTCTGATTAAAATTCACTACAGTTCAATTAAATCTAAAAATGTCTCATTTAATTCATCATGGGCACGTGACAAAAATATGTTCACTTAGCGATCACTGTTCACTTGGCTATCACTGCTTCAGAATGCTGGTAAGCGAAGTCAACTGTAGAAAGCAAAAACAAAGTAACATAAAAGCCACTACAATAATACTTATATGTATGTACCGATGGTGCATCGAATAAGTAAAAATAATTATTGTGATGATCGTAAAAGATAAGTAAGAATAGTTAAACATACATAGGTAGGGTGATATAACTTCGTGCTAACCTAAATAGAAAATGGAAAAACAGAAAATGAATAGTGATACTTACAAATGTGTTTGCCAAAGGCAAATCAATAATTGTATACACAATCAATTCTCATATTCCATTTCATAGAAATTTAAGTTTAATAGCTGATGTTAATAATAATCTCTACCCCAGTAGATAGACATGGGTGCTGATGAAGTGCGTGGCTGCACAGAAAAATATCGGTATTTCCCCCAGCTAATAAAGTCTAGTTTAATTTTTCTTCTCTTCTTTAGATACTCACATTAATTAATAAAAATATTTCATTCAATAAGAATTGAAATTACTGAACTCAAGCCTGATTAAGAAATTATTTCTGATTAGAATTTGTCAATCTTCTTAAGACATTTAAAGTGTTTTATTGATTGATCTTTAACTACGTTTTTCAAGTTCAAGTACTTGAAGGACATCCCGGCAAACAAAAATTGTGTCAATACAAGTTTATGTGCTTGGATTGATATTACTATTGCCACAACATTCATTGGTGACCCCTAATATTATCTAAATTCACTGAGATTCCCCCCACCAGTGGTAAGGATTTCTTTGGAATTTTAAGGAAATAAACGCGCAACCAAGTGTAGAACATCAGTTTACACACCAACAAAAATTGCAAACAGTAGCACAGGCCTACGCTGAAAACTCACTACTGCAAACAGTAACACAGGGCTACGTAGAAAGATCATAAGAAACTACAAACAGTAGCATAGGGCCACAATATCCAACTCTTTAAAATACTCAAGATGTCATCAGTACAGGAACTTATGGAAAAAAACCGCTAGACAGAAGAACAGAGGTATTTCACAAGGCAAAGCGAAATCAATTAGTTACCCTATGGCTATCATTCGAAAAAAACTGAAAACAAGATTCGGAATGATCCTACCTTATCAGAGGAGGATCCCTATATTACAAAGGACATTTACAAATTAATTGGCGAACAATACAGTTCAACAATTGATCATATTGAATGTCAACTAAAAAAATGCATGACACCATATACCAAACCTGTACCATCCGTAAGAACACCAGTAACCAAATCAGTCAACCAGGATAAATCAGAGGAAGTACGGCCACCAAGACTAGCCAGGTTAATAACTGCACGCATCACAGTACTAAAACGTTTGTTGCAAGGTTTGGAAACACTAACAGAAGAGCAGCCAAAACAATTTTATGAACTAAAATCAGAGACTATAAAAAAGTTGTGGTCCAAACTTTGTATGACGACGTGTGGCAACAAATCGAAGATCCATCAAGCCAAGGTTTACATCCAGATGACTACAATAACATCGAAGACGCAGTTCACCAACAACTATTTAAACTCGCTGTGCTCGCAGATCAACACAAACAACCTATAAATTACGAATCACAATTGGGAAGCAATTCATGTATAATTAGCCCACTGCCTCTTCCAAAGGTAACGATAGCGAAATTCAATGGGAACTATCTGAGTTGGCAACCATTTTTTGATATGTTCAACGAAATGATTCACAAAAAAGCTATGCCCGCCATACAAAAAATGTGGTTTTTGAAAACAAACACCAGCTAGGCAGCTAGGCTATACAAAATTTAGCCTTAACCGAAACCAACTATGAAACAGCTTGGAAAATGCTTCAAGACCGCTTCAGTAATCCACGAATATTAACAAATAACATCATAAATAGACTACTGGGCCAACCAAAAATAGCGCATAATCCGTCTGATGTAGCCATAAAAGGATTACATGACACAACACGTGAATGCATCTCAGCACTAAATAATTTGAATATCAACATATCAACATGGGACCCGATGTAAGTTAATTTATTAATCAAAAAACTGGATCAAGGCATACATTTATTACACGAGCAATCAATACAACTACCAAGATCATTGCCAACATTAGAAGAACTGTTGTGCTTTCTGGAAAGCAGATTCCAATCATTATAAGCAGTCGGACGAATAGAAACAACGTCAAAGAGAACTTTAGCTGCACCAACTACTCCCAAGGAAAACAACCATATCAAACTATGTAGCAATGGAATTCATCAATTATACTATTGCAACAAACTTTTATCGACGTCAGTACCTAATCGACTGAAGTGGATACAGCAACAAAAACTCTGTGTTAACTGCTTCAAGAGTGACCATATGTCAAAACATTGCACAGAAAGTTCCTGTAGAAAATGTAAGAAAACCCGCAACACACTCGTACATTTGGAAAGGCATCCACAGGACACCAAAGCCTTGACATTACCATTATGCACTGAAAGTAAGGCATGAACATCAAGGATAGCTTCAGCTCATTGTCCTGGAACAGGGAAAGATTACGTACTGTTAGCCACAGCAAGGGTAAAAATTACAGGCAATAATGGACGGTCTAGAGTCTTCAAAGCAATCTTAGACTCAGGATCACAAATAAGCATTATTACTAAACGGCTACTAAATCGTCTATCACTCAAGCCATCGCAGACTTCCCTATGTATCGAAGGAATTGGCAAACAGTCCAGAAATACAAATCAAAGCATTAATGTTAATCTTCAGTCTACAAGAAGTATATAAGACTACAAGCCTTTGTTCTTCCCAACATAATTCCGGCCCAACCTTCAACAGAGTTCAACTGTATCTCCAGAAAATATTCAACTGGCCGATCCTGAATTCAACAACACTGGTAATATTGACGTTTTACTCTCACCAGAATTACCAATTTTAAAAAATAGAAGGCTGGGTTGGGTTGTAAGTGGAAGGATAAGGGAAAAGAATAGCAACTCAGCGGTATGTGCAGTATACGGTGAAAACGAAACAACCACAGAACTTGTCCAAATACTCTCACCACTGAAGAGAGAAGGTTGAACTACAGTTCATCCAAACAACGACAATAAATTCTAAGGGCCGATTTGTAGTTCGGCTCCCCTTTTCAGAAAACCCAAGCTGCCTAGGAGACAAAAAAGTTAGCATTTTTAAGATTGATGGCTCTAGAAAGCCGTTTATTGATGAACGTAGACATTAAGCTACAATACATTGACTTTATGAAGCAATATGAAGAATTGGGTCACATGACCCGCATAAATAACTCAGAGGTAGTAGGCCCTTATTTCTATATTCCACATCACTGCATAATGAAACCTGAAAGTAAAACCACCAAACTTCGAGTAATGTTTGATGCATCGGCAAAGTCCTCAACAGGAATATCTCTCAATGACATCTTGTGCGTAGGTCCTCCGACACAAGGAGATCTCTTTGGACTGCTACTGCGATTCCGAATGCCACGATTTGTTTTTTGTACTGATATTGAAAAAATGTATTGTTAAATTCTTGTTCATTCAGCAGACCATCACATGCAACTAATATATTGGAGAAATAGTCCAAATGAAGTAGTGGAAACCTAGAAACTTAACACTGTGACATATGGAACATCCGCTGCCCCATACTTGGCAACACAATGTTTGCAGCAGTTAGCAGATAAAAACATGAAAAATTATCCATTAAGTGCAACAACATTAAGAGAAGATTTTTATGTGGATGACGGTATGAGTGGATCTGATACCCTTAAAACAGCAATTGAAAAACAACAACAGTTGACTACCTAGTTACAAGGAGCTGGCTTCAAACTAAGAAAGCGATGTGCAAATCATTCGAGGCTACTATCTGGCATTTCTCCTGAAGAAGTAGAACTAAATCTAGATTTTGATAATCAATCAATAAAAATGTTGGGATTAACATGGAATCTCAAGGTGGATATTTTTTGTCTCAGAGCAGACATTCAAGGCAATGACAAAATAAACAAGCGAACTATAACATCAGATATAGCACGAGAGGACTAGAACTATGCGCAGCGCTTCTTGGGGCTCAACTTACCACAAGAGTAAAAAGAGAACTACGAGCTGAAAACATGCCTACATATCTATGGTCAGACTGAGATAGTACTGCATTGGATCAATGCAACATCATCCTCTCGTCGTACCTTTGTCGCAAATAGAGTAAGTAAAACTCAAGAGCAAACCATAAGCATTCAATGGCGACACGTCAGTTCTAAGCAAAACCCGCCGACATCATCTCAAGAAGTTTGAGTTTAGAAAAGTTATCACAATGTAGCCTTTGGTTTTTTGGGCCAATGTTTTTACACGGCAACGAGAGTCAATGGCCAAAAGAGCTCAACAAAAATCGGAAACCATCCTCCACTGACGAATTCAAACCAAATTCAGTCATTGCCGTATCTGCAACTTCAACCTCATTGGAAGACATTATATATAAAATCAACAACCACAATTCATTCAAGACACTCCAAAGAGTAGTAGCATACATGCAACGCTTCATCCAAAACACCAAATTGGCAAAGACCGAACGACCGACCAGCAATGCACTAAGCCCAAAAGAACTTACTTCAGCTAAGCATCTTATAGTCAAAGCTATGCAAATTTCAGACTTCAAAAATGAAATAAGTGCATTAAACAAAGGAAAGGAGCTCGATAAGGCAAGTCCTACATGTGGATTATCACATTTTCTTGACGAAAATAATATACTACGCGTCGGCGGAAGGTTGAAGGCCTTAAACATCTCATATGATGCTAAACACCCAAACAAATCATGGGAGATCTACCTGACTCGAGAGTGACTCCGACTCGGCCATTTATAATATCAGGCATCGACTACTGTTACCCACTGTCGGTACATTACAAACTAAGAGGTAAGAGACCTCACAAGGTGTACATTGCAGTTTTTGTATGCTTCTCAACAAGAGCAGTACATTTAGAAGTGGTAACTGACATCACAACAGAAGCATTTATTGGAGCTCTCACGAGGTTCATCGCCCGACGAGGACGTTGTCAAACCATCTATTCAGATAACGCTACAAACTTCGTTGGGGCACGGAACCAGCTCGAAGAACTAAAGAACGCCATTATTGCTAAACCTTCACACAAAGCAATAACTCGATCTTGCAGTAATGACGAAAAAGAGTTCAAGTTTATACTTCCTAAGGCACCACATTTCGGTGGGTTATGGGAGGCAGCTCTTAAGTCAACCAAACAATTACTTTTTCGCAGTATATCAACGGTTTCGCTAACGCATGAAGAATTAGAAACAGTCCTCATTGAAATTGCGGCCATTCTCAACTCACGGCCCCTTACTCCTTTATCAGGTGATCCAAACGATCTAACAGCTTTAACTCCCGGCCATTTCTTAATCGAAATTTTATCGACTTTGTCATTCAATAAACTTTTTAATGATATTCGCTATCGGTTAAAGTCAGCTGTTTTTGTTTTCTTTCTTACTTATCGTTAATCAAGCGACAACAATTTGTGTGTTGTTTATTTTATCGATACGAAGTTTTCATTTTATATTGTGATGGCTTTTGAATATTCGGCAAGTACTTTCTCACAGGATGAGTATACATTGAACGCTCCAACAATTAATCGAAGTGTTCTCCGTGAGTTGGAGAATCCATTTGACTTACCAGCTACTGAGTTCCAAAAACTGTACCGTTTAACGTCCGACTTAGTTGAAGATTTAGTTCTTGAGTTGGATGCGCAACTAAAAGGTTCCAGGATAACAGCCATATCGAGCGAAAAACAAGTAAGTTTTGTCAAATTTGTGTTTTGCTTAAATTCAACGTTATTTTGCAAGGTACTCGCGAGTTTACGTTTCTTCGCAACCGGATGTTTCCAACGGCCTGTAGGCGAGCAGTGGGGGATATCAATGAGTCAGTCGTTAATAAGCCGGTGCTTGCATCGCGTAACAGATGCAATAAATGAAACAATGTTTTGTGCAAAAGTGAAATTCCCGATGACTCAAGAAGAACGTCAAGGAGCCAAAGCTATTTTTGCTTCCTCATCCTTTCCCTTTGCACCAGGCACTATAGGCGCTATCGACTGTACACATGTCCCAATTTTGGCTCCGAAAAGTCATGAAGAAGCTTATGTTAACCATCATAGCTATCACTCAATCAATGTGCAAATGGTAAAGTACAATTTCTTTGAGAAACTCAGAATAATTAAAATTTGTTTACTAGATATGTGTGTGTACTCTTTGGTAAAGAAGACTATGGTGCAAAAACCTAAATTACCTCCAGCTCAATCAGCAAACGTTTACTCTGCCACTTTTCAGCAAATGAGCCAACCAGTTACTTCCCGTGTATCGTATGCAGATGCTGCTAAGGCTAGTTCTATTCCGACACAAAATGTTTCACCGCAAAATAATTCTACAAATACACACTCAAACTTTAATTATAATCGGCTTGAAGCCACTATTGAAAATCTTGTGCAAACTATAAACAATTTTACAACAAATATGACTAGCATGATGCAAGAAATGTTGCGAATGCAGAATACTCTGCTTCAAGCAATACTTAATAAGCCATGAACACGTTAACAATATGTTTCTGGAACGCAAACGGCATTCGCCAACATGAAAATGAACTTGAGCACTTCCTCACGGAGAAAAATATTGATATAATGTTAGTATCTGAGACTCATTTGACTTCGAGAAGTCTTTTTAAAATTTATGGCTACACTATATATGATACAAAGGACCCTAGAGGAAGGGTTTGCGGTGGATCAGCAATTCTAATAAAGTCAAGACTCAAGCACTATGTTCTTGATAACATTTGTGAAGAATACCTACAAGCAACAAATATTGGCATTGAAAGTTTTTGTTCAAATTTCGTTATATCATCAATTTACTGCCCTCCCAGATTTTCAATCACTGAGAATCAATATGAGGATTTATACAAATCTCTTGGACCTTGTTTTGTAGCAGCTGGAGACTACAATGCGAAACATACGTTCTGGGGTTCGCGCCTTGTTACACCCAGAGGTCGAGCATTGTTCAACACTATTTCAAAAATGGGCTTGGATGTCATTTCGAGTGGGGAGCCCACTTATTGGCCTACTGACATACAAAAAATTCCGGATGTTATAGATTTTGGAGTCATAAAAAATATCTCTAGGGATTTAATTCAAGTTCAAGCTTCTCTTGATCTCTCGTCCGATCACTCCCCGGCGATCATTACAATTTGTAGCCTATTAAGAAGTAACTTACATGACCCATATGTGAAGATGATCAATCGTGTTAATTGGCTGGGGTTCAAAAAATATCTCAGCAGTCATTGTACGGAAAACATTACGCTTAGAACACCCGATGATATTGAATCGAACATTGCCAATCTCAGCGAGAATATTAAACAGGCTGCTGAACATGCCACTATCTCCCATCCGCAGATTGGGTTTAATAAAATTTATTCTACAGACATTGAACGTCTCGTACGTGAAAAAAGAAGGGCTAGAAGGGAATGGCAACAGCACAGATCACCACAAAATAAAATCAGATTTAAAGAGTGCACTAAACGACTCCAAGAGTTGCTTGCATCTGAAAAAATTGCATCTCTTAAAAATTATCTGGAGGGTCTTGATGTTACACCGGCGTCTAATTACTCCTTGTGGCGCGCTGCCAGAAAGCTTAAAACACCCGTTGAGTATAAGCCACCTCTACGCACATCTACCGGAGGTTGGGCAAGAAGCGATACTGAAAAAGGTAAAATATTTGCTGAGCACTTAAAATCCGTTTTTACGCCAAATATATGTACTGGTGTTGCTGATTTGCCGAATATAGTCGCTCTACCCCCTCAACACATAAAGTTTAAGACGCGTGATTTACAAAAATTAATTGCCGAACTCAACCCGAAGAAAGCTCCGGGTATTGATGGAATTAGTAATCAGATGCTGATGAACTTGCCTCGTATTGCAATGAGAATCCTGTTATTCATATTTAATGCTATTTTACGACTGGAGTATTATCCACACAACTGGAAACTTGCCAAGGTTAAAATGATTCCAAAGCCTGGCAAAGATATAACAAAGGCTGAGTCATATAGGCCAATAAGTCTACTATCTACAATGTCAAAGCTTTTCGAAAAACTGCTCAAAACAAAATTGTCCCCAATTCTAATTAGTAGTGGGTGCATACCAGACCATCAATTTGGTTTTAGAAGTCAGCATAGCACCATTGAACAAACTCACAGATTAGTTCAATTTATAAGAAGAACTTTTGAGGGAAAAAAGTATTGTTCTGCGCTGTTTATTGACGTTTCCCAGGCATTTGATAAAGTGTGGCATGAAGGCCTTATTTTAAAATTGAAGACTTACTTACCAATAAACATTTTAAATCTTTTGGAAAGTTACATTATTTCCCGTAAGTTCACTGTTGCGGAAGGAGACTTTACAAGTAGGCCTGAAACAATTTCATCTGGTGTGCCACAGGGGAGTATACTGGGACCAGTTTTATATTTAATTTATACTTTTGATATGCCTGTGAGCAGTAGTATCCATACTTCCAGGAACACATTAGCCAGATGGAGCTTTGGTTAAACTTATGGAGAATCAAGGTAAATGAACAAAAGTGTGTTCAAGTAACATTTACTTTACGAAGAGATACTTGTTCCCCCATTCGGATTAACAATCAAGTTGTTTCTCAACATTCACATGTGAAATATCTTGGTATACACCTTGATCGACGACTTACATGGAAACACCACATTGATTCTAAGTTAACTCAAATGAAACTTAAACTAACTCAGGTACATTGGCTGATTGGTCGAAATTCAACACTTACCTACGGAATTCAACTATGGGGCACTGCTTCAGCTTCAAATGTAGAGAAAATTCAACGCAGGCAAAATAAAATTTTACGCATGATAACATCGGCCCCATGGTACATCAAAAATTCAAATATACATCGTGATTTGAATATGCCTCTAGTGACTGAAGAAATTGCAAAATACGCAGGCAAATATCTAACAAAACTCGAATCACATCCTAATCCGCTTGCTCGTAATATTTTGAACTTTACTGGACACATCCGCCTAAAAAAGAGGGATACAAGGGCTCTTATTCACAGCACTCCAGATGGGACTTCCTGAAAATACTTTTATTTTTTTTTGTATTTTTTTCCTTTTGATTATCACTACTTATGTATTATGTATAACTATTACTAAGCTTATGTCCGACACTGGTCGGGCCTAATTATATTTTATATTTGAGATTTGAATACTTATTGTTAGTTCATATATGAAAATACAATAAATAAAATATGTAATAAAAAAAAAAAAAAAAAAAGATGTGACCCAAATCTAAAAATTTTAAATGTGAATGCGAAATATCCAGGAGCAAGGCACGACTCCTATATTTGGAGCTCATCTGCTGTACGTAGAGCAATGCAGCGAAATTTCGAAAATGGCAACAGCAACATGTTTTTAATTGGTAAGTTTATTATATGACACTAAAAAATTATTTTGTTCAAAACATTTAAGCAAATTTGCAGGAGACTCAGGATATCCCTTGGAGCCATGGCTGATGACTCCTCTACCAAACCAACCAGAGGGTAGCCAAAAATTTCGATACAATGAGTCATTATGCAAAGCTCGAAACGTAATTGAAAGGCTTTTTGGTGTACATAAGGGAACTTGGCGTTGCTTATCGAAGCAGAGAACTCTTTTGTACGACCCCGCATTCGCTGGAAAAGTTGTAAATGCGTGTGCGGTATTACACAATATTAATTTAAGTCACCAAACACATGAGTATGAATTTGAGCACTTAGAGCCTGAATTGGACCAAAATTTAGTAACCCACCAAGCTTCATCCTCCGTAGCCAAACGCGTCCAGGATAGACTAATCGGAAATTTTTTCACATGATGAAACATACATATATACTTACATATACATACTTACTTTGATACAAAACATGAATTAATTTGAATAAAATAAAAAGAAATTTGTTATTCGACATATTGACGATTTGTTACAGCAACAATGAAATGCATATAGACATCGCTGAACGCATAAAATAAAAAGGTTTATGCGTACTAAATTCAGTCTTTTATTAAGCGTGTATAAAAAACTATTAAAAACTTTTTTCATATAGATAAATATATTGCATTAACAGGTACATCGTTATCTTATGTATTAGTAGGTACATCGTAGCTATTCATTTTATTAAGCATAAACAATATTTATGATTTATAAAACCTTATATGGAAACTATGGTCCTTATTGATAAAAAATAAATTATGTTTTATAAATAAGGCGGTAAATTTAAACATCATAAATATTTCTTATGAATAACACTATCAGTCTTAAATTCTAAAAAACAATAACAATGAAATAATTTTTAAAATGAAAAACTAACATAAAAATCAATTTTTTTTTTAATCTTAACATAATCATAAATACATGCATTATACAGGGTGTTTTTTTAGAGGTATAGAACTTCGAATTGAAATAAAACACAAGAAAATCGTTTTAATGTCCATTAATTTGGCTTTATTGGAAGGATAATTTTATGCCATTAATGTTTAAATATGATTTCGGGCATGTGGCCGCCGCGGCTGGCTCGAATAAAGCGAATTCTACAGGTCCAATTTTCAACCACTTTTTCGAGCATATGGGGCCGTATGTTGGCAATAACGCCACGAATGTTGGCTTCCAAGTCCCCTAACGTTTCTGGTTTGTTGGCGTAGACGAGCGACTTCACATATCCCCAAAGAAAATAATCCAATGGTGTCAAATCACACGATCTTGGTGGCCAATTGACATTTTGCGATGAAAATCAGCATCGAGATCAATCTCATTTTCGGCCCATACACTAAAATCACGACGCATTGCATGGTCTCGCGGCTTTAATTCTTGCACAAGCTGGATCTTGTAAGGTCGCAAGCCAAGATCTTTGCGCAAAATCTTCCATAAAGTTGATGGACAAAGCTCCAATTGCTGTGCACGGTGGCGAATCGATTCATTCGGGTCCTCTTCAACACTTTGCTCTACAGCGGCAATTGTTTCTTCAGTGCGCACTGTTCGACGTCTCTGCGGATGCGTATTATCACATAGAGTAAACGTAGTGCGAAAACGATCCATGGTTAACCGAATTAATTGCTCTGATGGACGATTATGTCGACCATAAAATGGACGGAGCTTGCGGTAAACTTCGCGAACTGAACCATTATTTTCGAAATAAATTTGCACGATTTGCAAGCGTTGTTCTTTTGTCAACCTGTTCATGATGAAATGGCAAACCAAACTAAATATTAATCACTTGACAGCTGACAAAATGGCCGCCAGTTAAAAAAGTGATGCCAACTTAAAGTTCTATACCTCAATAAAAAACACAAAAAATATAACAAAATATCGGAAACAAATACTTTTTCATGCAATTATATTTGAAATAAAAAATACATTTAAATATCTTCTCTTAAATGCAATTGTACGAAAATATTTCTTCCTATATTCTCAAACAGACGGACAGATCAAAATTATTTAACTAAAATTTAATTCATTTATGGCATTAGGTGTTATGTACATATGTATGTGCTATTGTGGTCAAGTTATTGTAGACTAAGTAAATAAAACTAACTGCAAAATTTTTTTTCATTCGCTCAACGTCTATTTTCTTGTTATAAACAAGCAAACAAAACATTGGATGAACTAGAAGAAAATCATGCAGTTCATTTTATATAAATTTTACAATATTTTGCCAAAATAGCACGTAGATAACCCCTAATGTCATAATTTACTTATAATACATTAGATATAAAACAAAAACTTAGCATAATTCAATTACTTTGTCATAGAAAAATAATAATTTAAGGAACAAAAAATATATATGTACATACATAAGGAAAATAAATCTCATAAATAAAACTATGGCAGGCGATTAAGAGAGTTTGCAAGATTATTAAAAGCATCAGCACTTGCTTTTAATTCTTCCCCATTGTTTTTATGGCCTCCGCCATCATTTTGTTGGCCAATAAATTAGCTGCATTGCACTCAGCTAGCATCTATTAAATACACAAAAGGAAATATTTTACTTATAATATATTAATATCATATGAAGTTTGACAAAACGAACCTTTAAAGCGTCTGCCTGTTTACTTCCAATTTCAAGAAACTTATCTTGCTTCTCAGCTTCAGCTTCCACGCGCCTTCTTTTCAATCCCCTTCTTGGCGTCAATTTTGCTATGCTTGGAGTGGCACATTGTGTAACTGAAATGCTTGGGGATGATGACATTTCTAGCCTAAAATCTTCTTCTCCATAATTTTAACATATTTAAATATAATCATACAAAAAGCATTTTGTAACTTACCTCTTTCATCGGGACATTTCACGTACTGAGCTTTGGCCTTCAATGTACTCACTCCCAATTATTGAAGTTACGCGCCTTTCCAGCTCTGAAATTGGGTCACCGTTCAAAGGTTTATTGCCTGTCATGGCCTGCTGCTTCTTCCTGTCCCTCACTTTAATGCTGGTGCGGCTTTTTATATCCCTCCATACCTTTTTGTATAAAGTGAATATAATGCACATTTATATACACACATATGTACCTGTTTGTAATAACTTTTACTTACTGTGCGCCATTCGTCATTGGTTGACATTCTAATATATAACAAATATTATATTTAAAACAATAAAACGAATAATTTAAAAATTTTTTTAACTTACCTCCTGTAAAGTTCGCACACACTTTTTGTTTTTTGCTATTCCTTTTTGTGCTTTTCGTATATTTTGATTGAGATGCCACATGGTAGAATAATATTACGATGTTGCTAACAAGCAGTATATGAATTGCAAAAACGTTATTGCAAATAGCAATAATTGTCGGTAAATTTTGCTACTGGCAAATCGTTAAAAGTTAGTGAATCGCACTACAGGGTAGCAGATATAAAGACAGTCTCCGGAATAAAGAAAATACCTATTCATAGATTAGCGCCACTACTGCAGCAGGAAGAACTACCAACAAATGAAGTGACCAAGCTCACTCGCCCGATAGCAGTTGATGAAACAGACAGTCCACCATCAAAAAAATCTAGGCCTATGTCCACTTCAAAGGTATTTACTATAACAATATTATTTTTAATTCCAGCAGCAATGAGTAGCAATGTCAAAATAACCAACTTTCATGATAATCCAGGACTATACTTTGAGGGAATTGGAAATGTAAAACTAGTGACGGCTGAATGGAGACTAATGATATACTATGACCTAGCACCATTTACTTCCGAGTTGAAGGCCTTCCAGTCAGGAATAACTACCCTACAACAGTTCTGTTCGCCCATTAAACATCAACTAACTTGCTACATTTTGACAAACAAATTCAATCAAATAAAAAATGAATTGATTCAAGAAAACGAGCTGTTCTCCAGCAGAAGAGTAAAAAGGGTAGCCTTCAACAGTATTGGAAATGTTGCACGATCTTTTAGTTCCTTTGAATGACTTCCAATTTTTTTTGCTGGAATGTTATTGCCTTTGTTTACTTTTTTGTTGTTGTTGTAATGTGTGAGTGGAATCGACGTAGTAGCTACCTTTTTTTTAAATTTGATTGCGCGAACCGAAGTATATCATTTAAAAAAACAGAAGACCCAACCCAAATATCCCTGAGCACGTCCAGAAAATCAGGTAGTATAGTTTTTGGAATGATGGGGCCTGAAGAGGTGGTTGGTTACACAATTTGAGCGTCAAAATTATCTGAGCATTAATGTATTTGGCCATAATGGCACATCGCTTATAGGATCATATTACATAACGAAATGAGAAAAACATGTTCATATTAATCTGTTATTGCTCCAGTCCAATGAAAACTTCCACTATGTACTCATCAAGGATATATCAAAGTAAGTTTCATTTATGCATTTAAGCGAAATATGTTTTCATCTCTATTTAAAAAGTTACTTGTTATTTTTATTTGAAATTTATTTGCTGGTGGTTCAGCGATGTCTATATGCATTTCATTGTTGCTGTAACAAATCGTCAGTAGACTTCAACCACAAATCTTGAACAGTCACAAACCTCTTATCTTATGTACAGACTTTCAAAAACTATTTGAGAATTCACAAATAATAATATTTTTGAAAATCACAAAAGAAAAATAAGCATAGTAGGCTTAGAAACTTATACAAAACCCAGCAAATAATTTATATTCGATATGAATCTATTCTATTTTTCTACACCTTTATACAATTAGAAATCGTTTGGATAACAATAAAAGTAATTATAAGGCAAAATGAAAAATAAAATCTAAATTTAACATTTAAGAAATTTATTAATCGACATATTGTCAAAAGTATTTTTATTTGAAATTTATTTGCTGGTGGTTCAGCGATGTCTATATGCATTTCATTGTTGCTGTAACAAATCGTCAGTAGACTTCAACCACAAATCTTGAACAGTCACAAACCTCTTATCTTATGTACACACTTTCAAAAACTATTTGAGAATTCACAAATAATAATATTTTTGAAAATCACAAAAGAAAAATAAGCATAGTAGGCTTAGAAACTTATACAAAACCCAGCAAATATTTTATATTCGATATGAATCTATTCTATTTTTCTACACCTTTATACAATTAGAAATCCTTTGGATAACAATAAAAGTAATTATAAGGCAAAATGAAAAATAAAATCTAAATTTAACATTTAAGAAATTTATTAATCGACATATTGTCAAAAGTATTTTTATTTGAAATTTATTTGCTGGTGGTTCAGCGATGTCTATATGCATTTCATTGTTGCTGTAACAAATCGTCAGTAGACTTCAACCACAAATCTTGAACAGTCACAAACCTCTTATCTTATGTACAGACTTTCAAAAACTATTTGAGAATTCACAAATAATAATATTTTTGAAAATCGCAAAAGAAAAATAAGCATAGTAGGCTTAGAAACTTATACAAAACCCAGCAAATAATTTATATTCGATATGAATCTATTCTATTTTTCTACACCTTTATACAATTAGAAATCCTTTGGATAACAATAAAAGTAATTATAAGGCAAAATGAAAAATAAAATCTAAATTTAACATTTAAGAAATTTATTAATCGACATATTGTCAAAAGTATTTTTATTTGAAATTTATTTGCTGGTGGGTCAGCGATGTCTATATGCATTTCATTGTTGCTGTAACAAATCGTCAGTAGACTTCAACCACAAATCTTGAACAGTCACAAACCTCTTATCTTATGTACAGACTTTCAAAAACTATTTGAGAATTCACAAATAATAATATTTTTGAAAATCACAAAAGAAAAATAAGCATAGTAGGCTTAGAATAGAATAGATTCATATCGAATATAAATTATTTGCTGGGTTTTGTATAAGTTTCTAAGCCTACTATGCTTATTTTTCTTTTGTGATTTTCAAAAATATTATTATTTGTGAATTCTCAAATAGTTTTTGAAAGTCTGTACATAAGATAAGAGGTTTGTGACTGTTCAAGGTTTGTGGTTGAAGTCTACTGACGATTTGTTACAGCAACAATGAAATGCATATAGACATCGCTGAACCACCAGCAAATAAATTTCAAATAAAAATACTTTTGACAATATGTCGATTAATAAATTTCTTAAATGTTACTTGTTATTGCTATCTATATAATTAATAGGCGAACAAGTTTTTTGTAATCCCTTTTACGGCGGTACTACTGCACCGATTTTAAAAAGATTTATATTGTTTTAAAGGGCTTTCTGTACAGATGTGCAGAATCTATATTTTATTGAAATCAGTTTAGTATTTTGGGAGCTATAAGCGTTTAAAGTTGCTACTACTACATGCAAACATAGTACACACGCATTTATAAGCTTACACTTAAAAATTAAACAAAACATGTGTGTGTGTGTGTGTGTGTTGTGTTTATAGTATTTCAAAAACATTTCTTCCAACAAGCCAGTGTTGGTATCTCTACCAAGAGCAAAAGCACATTAAGCTGTTGCAAAAAGGGTAAAAAGCGCAAAAAATATGACAAAGAGGGTAAAAAAGCACCGAATTTTTTTTTTTTAATTTTAATACATTAAGGCATTTAAAAATGGAGAGTTTGGGGTGTAAAACATCATAATATAATTTAAATTTTTTGCCTCAAAATATTTAATAGTAATTATATTAATTTTTCAAAATGTTAGTATTCATATGATCGGTGTTAGTTATTTGGTAAGTGAAGCTTAGGCCTCGATTAGGATAAAGAAGTTACTGAAAAATCATTTACACATACAAAATGCATTAAAAGCATCTTTTTTTTCTTAACTAACTTAAAAGTTTTTGTTTTTTGCGATATTCACCCTAATTTCAGTTGTCAACATTGACAGCACGTCAATACGATACCCGCTGTCAATTGTTCTAGGATGATTAAATATTTGTGCTTATTTGTGTACTACTATCAATCAATTATTATGCAGAGAATTATGTGGTACTTTCCAGTTACTTCCGTTTTCTATTTTGCAAGAAAAGTTAAAATTTTTTAATCCCAATTATGAAAAGTTTTCTAAATTGTTTTTAACACAGTTTCCGTTGTTGTCATTAAAAATGATTTAAGAAGGCTTTTAGGTTTGTAAATTAAAAATATTTTTATTTTACAAAAAAGCACTGTGAGAAATTGTTAAAGAGCACTGTAAATACCCGCTTTTTAAAAAAGGGTATTAACCAAAATTTCGCGTTTATGAAGAGGCAAAATGCACCAAAAAATACCCGAAAGGCACCAAAATACCTTCACTGCAACAAGCTATTAAATACGCAACTCAAACTGCTAAATTAAAAGAAAAATAAAACACAAAACGTCTCTCTCTACTCAGTTGAATCCATTGTTGCCAGTTTAGCATTTTCGCTGCTACATCTGGCATTTTCATTAGTGAAAAAGCATTCAACTTTTAAAAAATTCTGCTTAATGCTTTCTGGCAGAATTTGTTGAAAATAAAAAAAAAATTAATTTGTTAAAAGAATTCTTCTATATAGAGGATTTTTCTCATAAATGTACATGTATTGCAGGCTAAAGTTTCCCTGATGCTGTGCACTAGCAACAGTGAAATAAGCATAGGATCCAGCTAACCCCTCAATAATAAATTTCAATGTATTTTTAATAAAAAAATATTTTACTGCGTAAGCAAAATAATAATTTGGGATTATTAGTGCGTTAAAAAAATTTTAAACGTGATTATAACATTTCCAAAAAACACCAATTATTAACTATTTTATGTTTTATGTGCTATAAAAATACCTGTAAATACTAATAAGTTAGTATTAACGTGAAATTCAAGGCAGTTGCAATCTTTTTTTCTACATTTTAGCAGAATTTTTTGACCGATTTAGCATTCTCTCATTATCATTTCTGACAACACTGTTATTATTTGCAATTTGGCCGGCTACGCAGTGTTACCATATGTGAAGATGTATCTTATTTTTGAAGTTTTTAGACACGAAAAAACGACCAAAGAGATTTCTTAGATTAAAATAAGATTTGAAATTTATTTGCTGGTGGTTCAGCGATGTCTATATGCATTTCATTGTTGCTGTAACAAATCGTAAGTAGACTTCAACCACACATTTTGAACAGTCACAAACCTCTTATCTTATGTACAGACTTTCAAAAACTATTTGAGAATTCACAAATAATAATCTATATAATTAATAGGCGAACACATTTCTTGTAATCCCTTTTACGCCGGAACTACTGCACCGATTTTGGAAAGATTTATATCATTTTAAAGGAATTTCTGCGCAGATGTGCAGAATCTATATTTTATTGAAATCGGTTTAGTATTTTGGGAGCTATAAGCGTTTAAAGTTGCTACTACTACATGCAAACATAGTACACGCTCATTTGTTAGTTTACACTGTGTGTGTGTGTGTGTGTTTGTGTACTATTTTTCATGCTATTCCATATTTTTTCTTATTTGTTATTGTATGAAAGCCATAAAACCAGGGTGGCCGATGACATTTTTCAAAAAGTTGCACCAAATAGGGAATTTATCAAAAAAAAGGGACAAAATTAAAAAAAGACGTGAAAACTACACTAATTTTTTTATTTTTAATATATTATTATTATATAATTCACTCTAAAAAGAGGGGGAAAAAGTGGCAAGGCAGTCGAAAAAGTGGCAATTTGCCCCTTTAGTCGGTCAAACGGTCACGCTGCATAAAACTTATAGGACGAGACCTCAATAAATTGAATAAGGTTTAATAAAGAGATTTTGTTTCTGTTTAGAATGCGGACGATTGTATCGTCCGTTTGGTATATCTAGTACTTATTTATTTCTTATTGATATTTTTTATATTTTCTTCAGACTTCTTCGTTCCAACATGACATCACATAAAAGTAAGATCCATATTTGCAACACCTGCTTATTTTATACACATGATGATTACGTGTATAATCATCACAAAAATGTTTGTGGGAAAAAAGTCATCAGAATGCCCGAAGATGAATCTATCATCAAGTTTCAAAACTACTACAAACAGTTAGATGTACCATTTGTAATCTACGCAGACTTCCGAGTCTATTTTGGAAAAAGTTGATGATCCTGCAAGTAAAAGCACTACAAATGTACAGACAAATCATGCATGTGCATTAAAGTCCTGCACAAGACTATTTATAAGACCTTTCAAGACATGCGACATTTTTTAAACGCTTTACTACAGCGAAATATTCTGAAACAAACGCTAAAAAACACTTTTGGCAAGACAAAGAACTCAAAAAAATATTGTCTTGAAAGGTCTTATAAATGGTCTTGTGCAGGCCAATAGTGTGCATTCGGTTATTTTATTAATTGTAGCTTTAAGAGAGAAAATAATTTATATAGACATTATTTTGGTGAAGATTCGGCGAATATATTTCTCAAAAAAATAGTTGAAGATTGTACAGATATTTGTCTAAATTATTTACTTAAAGTTAAGAATAGAAATAGCTCAATAGAATAATGCAAACAATTGTAATATATGTAAGAATATATTAAATAACGATAAAGTTAGAGATCATTGTCATCTTACGGGTAATTATCGTGGAGCTTTCTACTAAAAAAAATCCACAATAAAAGTGATTCCCCAGAACACAGATCGTTATACTTCTCTTTCAAATTTGATCAGATTAGATACAAAACATGGATTCCAAATAAGATTTATAGACTTGTTTAGATTTATGGCTTCGAGTTTAGATACGTTAGCGAAAAATCTTGATAGCAATGATTTTAATACTATTCGATCATGTTTTTCTTGATGAAGCTCATTTCAACCTGATTAGAAGAAAGGGTGTATTTCCGTACTCTTACATGGATTACATGACTAAGTTTAAGGAAATCATACTCCCTAGTAGAGAAGAGTTCTTCAATATTCTAACGAATGAAGAATGTGATGTAGTCGAGTATGAACATGTATGGAGGGAGTTTAACTGTAAAACCCTCCTTGACTATACTGAGCTCTACTTAAAGACGGAAGTTCTTTTTCTGAGCGATATATACGATTTGGACCCCCGCCACTATTATACAGCACCAGTCTTATCTTGGGATGCAATGTTGAAAACCACAGATGTTTCACTGGAACAGTTCAGTGATTCCGAAATGTATATGTTTTTGCAAAACGGAATTAGAGGTGGACTAGTTCAATGCTCGCAAAGATATTCGAAAGCGAATAACAAATATTTGAAAGATTTTGATGCATCAAAACCATAATTTCTTGTATATTTAGACGCTAACAACTTGTATGGTTGGGCGATGTCCGAATATCTTCCTTGCGGTGAATTTGAGTGGGTATGTGATACTGATTTTGATGTTAAAAAATTTCTGATACTGCAGAGTATGGGTACATTTTGGAAGTGGATATAGATTATCCCGATTCAGTGCATGATCTACATAATGATTTTCCATTTTGTCCCCAAAATAAGCCCGTGGGGGATCCAAAATCAAAAAAAAAAGTTGCAGACTTACACTCAAAAAACAAATTATACCATACACTACAGAGTTTTAAAAAAAGTCATTTCAAATGTCCTCATCCTGAAGCAAATCCATAGAATAATTAGATTTAAGCAATACCCTTGGCTTAAAAAATATATTGACTTAAACACATTTCATAGGACAAAAGCTAAAAATAATTTTGAAAAAGCTTTCTTCAAACTTTTTAACAATGCTGTTTACGGGAAGACAATGGAAAGCATTGAAAAACGTAGGGACATTAGAATTACTTTATATTGGGAAACAACAAACAGGAATCATTTGGGTCTCAGAGCATTAATAGCGAAACCAAATTTTAAGCAGTTGACAAACATTTCTGATAATATGTACGAACATCATTTAATTTATCATCAAAATTCCATATTTATCCTTCCACCACTATACAAATTTCTTGAAACTTTTCAAAATTCATATTACTGACAACATGATCCCTACAGACGAGCTTAATATTTTTCTCATCTTGCTTAAAGATTATAATAACATATGCATTGTCTCTTATTGAATGCTTACAACCATATTCATAAAAATTTTAAACACCATTTAAAATATTGTTTAAGCAAAATTCACTAAAATTGTATTCATAATAGAATTTTAGCTTAATAAACGTTTTTTAATCCTTGTGTAAATCACCAAATCTTAAAAATTAACTGCACCCATATTTACAGTTTTAAGTTGACGTCGTTGTAATTAATAATTTTAGTACATATAAATATATGTTTTTAAAATTGAGGTAGTAGTAGTGAACTGGGTGTTCTAGACCAACTAAAATTGTGAAATTTGGGTAATTACACTTTTAAAATTTTAAAATTCTTGGAAATTTTTTAAATTTGATACATACGAGGGTGGATCAATAAGTCAGTTTATTTTTTGTTTACAATAACTTTTTATTTGTTTACTGCATCTGAGGATAGTTCAATAAATCCGTTTTATGTAAACTGATCTTAATTTAAATAAAATAAATAAAAAACCTAATGATAGACTTTTTTTTAACGGCTAAGCCAATTTTTCGTCAGCGATCAACTTCGCTTTGTCCAATGCCAACTAGTGATTCGTTAACATTACAGTTGCCTACTACTTCGTCATTTAAATCAGCGACATCATCTGATTCATCACTTACCCAATTAGTCACTGTAAATAAGAGTAGCCCAAAACCCAAGGTCCAAGTCGGAATGGACCGTTATATTATTGTGGGAGAGCGCGGGCGAAGCCCAAATTCTACTAAAATTGCATCTGCTTCAAAGATATCTAGGGATAACAGCGCATCCTCCACTAATCGTTTTCAAATTTTGCAAGATGACAACGACACACCTGATATATCCGCGAACAAAACCTCCAAGCCGCCACCAATATATTTGAGAGAAAAAAATTCAAACGTTCTTATTAAGAAATTAATTTCGGTCATTGGTGAGAATAAATTTCACATTGTTCCAATAAAACGTGGCAATATCGATGAAACGAAAATTCAAATTTATGACGAAACAGATTTCCGCAAAATGGTTTCTGAATTTGAAAAAAAATAAAACAAGTTTCTACACATACCAGCTCAAGAGTGCTAAAGGCCTGCAGATCGCATTGAAGGGCATAGATTCTTATTTTGTTCCCGAAGAAGTAAAAGATGCTCTCGTCCTCCAGGGTTTTAAAGTAAAAAATGTATCTAACATAATAAATAGGGAAAAGATCCCTAAACCTCTATTCCGCGTTGAACTTGAGCCGAATGATATAAAATTGAGAAAAAATGAGACGCACCCAATTTATAATTTAAAATATCTTTTATACCGAAAAATAACAGTTGAAGAACCACACAAGCGTTCTGGACCCGAACAGTGCCATAATTGTCAAGAATATGGCCACACAAAAACTTACTGCAAATTACCTACAGTTTGTGTTATTTGCGGTGAATTGCACGGTACTGCTAGTTGTACTAAACCAAAAGATCAAGCAGAAAAAAATGCAGTAATTGTGGAGGTAATCACACCGCTAACTATAGAGGATGTCCTGTATATTCCTTCGTTCAAAAGACTATGGGCCAAAAACCTAAAGTAGCTCCAGCACAAACAGGAAACACTTACTCCGCCACTCTTGCCCAAGTGAGCCAACCAGTTAATTCACGTGTATCGTATGCCGATGCTGCAAAGACAAGCTCTACTCCCACACAAAATGTTTGACTGCCAAACACTTCAACAAATACAAACTCAGGCTTTAATTTTAATCGCCTTGAAGCTAGGGATGCGCAAATGAAGAAAATGTATCGATATATATCGTATCGATGTTTGTGAACTGTATCGATATATATTTTTTGAAAACATCGATATTTCGATATATCGATATTTTTTGCAGCATTAATTTCGAATGCACAATCAGTCACTTTAAGAAATTTAATACAAAAGAACTATTTATGTTAAGTTATACGTAACCTGTAGCTCCTTAAGACTTCATTAGTTTTTACTTTCTGTTGCTGCTCTGTGCTGTGCCGTTCTGTTTCTAAATTTTAATAATTACTTTTTCTGTAATAAATTATCAGCTGTTTCGGACCAGAACGGTCACAGTTTTCCACTAAAGTGATGAGGTTTGCATCGTCCATTGTAGTTAGAGTTTTTCTTTTCCCGGACTTTTTCATTTCCCGGGAAAGCGAAAACGATTTTTCGGTTTCCCGGGACTTCTCGCCCGGTGCAAAACAATACAAAATATTTTTTTATTTAATTTTAATTTGTTTATTTCAACAAAAAACAAATTATAATTCATGATTAAATAATAATAATAATAATAACGTTTTATAAACACATTAGTCAAAAAAATAACACAATTTCAGTTCCCGGCCATAATTGTTGTAAAGTTTTAGCTATAGTTCTACTGTCATCACCTTACTCATCGAGGAATGTGTACAAACTAAAGTGGCCCGCACAAATTTCCCGCGATTTCTTTCCCGGAAAATGTGCGGGATTCCAGGAAATCCCATATGAAAAACACTAATTGTTATGTTTCAATATAGATTTATGTTTTTCTGGTAAAAATTAATTTTTTTTAATTCTTAAAGCACAATCACAGTTTATTTCGAAATGTTTTTATTTTATTTATGCTGCCACTTACAATTAGTTAACAGTTTTTTATTTTCACTAGTTGAACCGAAACAGAACAGAATTAAGGAGAGAAAATCTAACGGCTTGTATATGATTTCTATAAACCAAAAAGAGTCAGCTGATTCGTAACAGAACAGAAAGTAAAAACAAATTCTGCCTTTAGGCTTATACCCACACAATCCAAAAAGTTACCTGCCTTAGTTGGGTCGCCTTATAAATTCGCCTGGGATATTATTATGAAATTTCTCTTTTTTTTCTTCGCATCACTAGTAGTAATGTCAATATCGTACAGTTAAAAAACGGCTATAGCTCTTAAAAGTATCGAAACCCGATACTCGTAAATAAGAATCGATGTATCGATATATCGGTTTTTGAAATATCGGCGATATATATCGATATTTATTTTCTCAAATATCGATATATCGATATTTTTTGCCCATCCCTACTTGAAGCTACTATTGAAAATCTGGTGCAAACTATAAACAATTTTACAACAAATATGACTAGCATGATGCAAGAAATGCTGCGAATGCAGAATACATTGCTTCAAGCTTTAGTTAACAAACCATGAACAAGTTAAAAATATTAAAAAAAAACAGCATTCGCCAACATAAAAATGAACTTGAGCACTTCCTCACGGAAAAAAATATTGATATACGGGCCTGTTCTGCAAATCATGACATGCCAAATCACGATGATTTCTAAAAATTAATAAAAGCTAAATCATTGCTTTTGTAAATTTTACGTTTTATAGCTTTGGAAGTTGGAAGAAAATATGCTATTATAAATGAAATAAACTTAAAACGCAATAAAATCTCATTACCAAGGCAGCTATTAATAGTTTACTTTTGAAATCACGTGATTTGAAATCACCGTGATTTTCAGAACAGGGGGGATAATGTTGGTCTCTGAGACTCACACCTTACACCTTATATGATTCAAAGGACCCGAGAGGAAGAGCATGCGGTGGATCAGCAATTTTAATAAAGTCAAGACTCAAGCATCATATTATTGACAACATTTGGGAAGAATATTTACAAGCAACGAATATTTGTGTCGAAAATTTTTGCACTAATTTTGTCATATCATCAATTTACTCCCCTCCTAGATTCGCAATTACTGAGGACCAATACAAGGATTTCTACAAACCCCTTGGCTCTTGCTTCGTAGCAGCTGGCGACTACAATGCAAAACATACGTTCTGGGGTTCGCGTCTTATTACACCTAGAGGTCGGGCATTGTTCAACACAATTTAAAAAATGGGCTTGGATGTCATTTCGAGTGGGGAGCCCACTTACTGGCCTACGGACATACAAAAAATTCCGGATGTTATAGATTTTGGATTCATGAAAAATATTTCTAGGGAATTAGTTCAT
Source organism: Tachina lurida (assembly GCA_944452675.1). Lineage (NCBI taxonomy): Eukaryota > Metazoa > Arthropoda > Insecta > Diptera > Tachinidae > Tachina > Tachina lurida. The sequence goes on from OX101752.1 coordinate 91,030,891, forward strand.
GCTGAAGCGTCTCAAGATCTTTCCTCCGATCACTCTCCCACGATCCTTACAATTTGTAGCCCACTAAGTAGTGACTTACCTCACCCGTATATGAAGACGATCAACCGTGTTAATTGGCTGGGGTTCAGAAAATATCTCAGTACTCATTGTACGGAAACCATTACGCTAAGAACATCCGAAGATATTGAATTTAACATTGGCAATCTTATCAAGAATATATAAGCTGCTGAACATGCGACTACCTCCCACCCGCAGACTGGATTTAATAGCATTTACTCTACGGATATTGAACGTCTCGTAAGTGAAAAAAGAAGAGCTAGAAGGGAATGGCAACAGCACAGATCACCCCAACATAAAATCAGATTTAAAGAGTGCACTAAACGACTCCAAGGCTTGCTTGCATTTGAAAAAACTGCATCTTTTAAAAACTATCTGGATGGTTTTGATGCCACACCAGCATCTAATTACTCTTTGTGGCGCGCTGCTAGAAAGCTTAAAACACCTATTGCGTTTAAACCACCTCTGCGTACATCTACCGGGGGTTGTGCAAGAAGCGATCCTGAAAAAGGTAAAATATTTGCTGAGCATTTAAAATCAGTATTTACCCCTAACACATGTACTGGTGTTATTGATTTGCCGATTGTAGTTGCGCTACCCCCTCGACCCAAAATATTTAGAACGCGTGATGTACAAAAACTAATTGCTGAACTTAACCCGAATAAAGCTCCGGGTATTGATGGTATTAGTAACCAGATGCTAATAAAGTTGCCTCGTATTGCAATTAGAATCCTGTTATTTATTTTTAACGCCATTTTACGACTGGAGTATTATCCAAATAGCTGGAAGCCTGCCAAAGTTAAAATGATTCCAAAGCCGGGCAAAGACCTTACCAAGGCTGAGTCATACAGGCCAATAAGTCTGCTATCAACAATGTCAAAACTTTTCGAAAAACTGCTCATGACAAAATTGTCCCCAATTCTAGTTAGTAGTGGGTGCATACCGGACCATCAATTTGGTTTTAAAAGTCAGCATAGCACTATCGAACAAACTCATAGATTGGTTCAATTTATAAGAAGAACATTTGAAGAAAAAAAGTATTGTTCTGCGCTGTTTATCGACGTTTCTCAGGCATTTGATAAAGTGTGGCATGAAGGTCTTATTTTAAAATTGAAATCATATTTACCAATAAATTTTCTGAAACTATTATATTACTACCCGGAAGTTTACGGTTGTGGAAGGAGACTTCATGAGTGTGCCTGAATCTATATCATCCGGTGTGCCACAGGGGAGCATACTGGGGCCAGTTTTGTATTTGATTTACACTTGTGATATGCCTTTGAGCAGCAATATCCATACATCTATGTTTGCCGATGATACAGCCTGTCTTAGTATGCACGAAAACCCTCACGAGGCTTCCCGATATCTACAAGAACATATTACACAACTGGAACTATGGTTAAATTTATGGAGAATCAAAGTAAACGAGCAAAAGTGTGTCCAGGTAACATTTACCCTGCGAAGAGATACTTGTTCGCCAATTCGAATCAACAATCAAGTTGTTCTTCAACATTCACACGTAAAATACCTTGGTATACACCTTGATCGACGGCTTACATGGAAGCCCCATATTGACTCAAAGCTAACACAAATGAAATTGAAATTAACTCAGATACATTGGCTGATTGGTAGAAATTCAACACTCAGTCTAGATTGTAAACTTTTAATATACAGGTCGATTTTGAAACCAATATGGTGCTACGGAATACAGTTATGGGGCACTGCTTCAGCTTTTAATGTCGAGAGAATCCAACGAAGGCAAAACAAAATTTTACGGTTAATAACATTGGCTCCATGGTATATAAAAAATTCAAATATACATCGTGATTTAAATATGCCACTAGTGACTGAAGAAATTGCAAAATACGCTGGCAAATACTTAACAAAACTCGAGTCACATCCTAATCCGCTTGCCCGTAATATTTTGAACTTTACTGGACACATCCGCCTAAAAAATAGGGACACAATGGCTCTTATTCACAGCACTCCAGATGGGTCTTCTTGAAAATACTTTTATTTTTTTCCTTTTGATTATCACTACTTACATATGTATTATATATAACTATTACTAAGCTTATGTCCGACACTGGTCGGGCCTAATTATATTTTTAGATTTAAGATTTGAATACTTATTGTTAGTTCATATATGAAGATACAATAAATAAAATTTAAAAAAAAAAAAAAAATATTTGAAAATAAAATAATGAGGAATTTTTTGTTGCAATAACTTTGTAAGCCACAGAAAAATATTGGAAATGTTGTTTTTGAAATTAAAATAAGTTTTCAAATAAATTTAGGCAGTAACAATGTCAGCCACAATTTTTTATTAAAAATGGTATTTCCAATTCTTTCATTCATAGATATCCTCCAAAAATGCTTCTTAAGGATGTTTAAAGTAGAAAATTTTAAAACCCCGGATATTTAGATTTATTTTAAACTTAAAAGTCGATTTATTCAATATTTTGTTTTTGTGCCTTACAGAGTTATTGCACTAAGCGTCTCATATGTCAATTTGAATTAAATCTCACCATATTGTGTTGAAAGCTTTTTGAGCTTTTTAAGATTTTTCTTGTCATATGAACAACAGAATACCAAAGCAATTTTATTTAAAAATATATAACAAGAAACTTGACAAAATTGTATGACAAAAAAATGTGTCACAATTTATTAGAATACGGGTATAAGTCATATTTTTTCCAAGTTTTCTAAAAATTTCACAAATACAACTCAGATATACGGTAAATGCAGCTTAATAATATGATTCGTTGTCTTCATTTTCCACAAGGTTTGATTCGCTGAGAAAGAAGGGTTTAGCCACAGTGAACGTTTTTATGAAGAAACCCATTAATTTAGTATAAAATGCATACAAAAAAATATTGCATGCGGTATTTTTGAAAAATGAATTTAACTCGATGAATTTATCTTCGCACACATAACCATGGATGGAAATCATGATAAAATTATACTTTTTCTGGTGTATTTCGTTTGATAACATTTTAAATTGCATTTTTTTTTTAGAAATTAACATTTAATATGAAATTCTTTACACAGTTTCATGTATTTTTAATATTTTTATGAATTTTTCATAGTTTTTCAATTTTGTTCATTAACAAATACAAAAATGCCACTTTCCATCTCTGATTATACATGAGAAATAAAGAAAATTATTTGCCATTAAAATTGGATTTATGTGGCTGAATGAAAGAAAAACAATAAATTAAGAAAACATGCTTATTTTACATACATACGTAGACATGTTTTATTTAACAAAGAAATGCACAATTTTCAGTTTTCCTTTATCAGATATTTTTTAAATAATTAATTTGACAACAAAAAATGCAACAGGTGGTTGGACAATTCTTTTTCTTTGGAATTTTTCTCTCTTTTGACGCTCTCTCCTTGCAAACTTTTTGAGTTAATAAACACTTTCCAGTACCAATTGTTACTAATTCATAATAATTTTTAGTAAATGAAGAAACCTATTGTAAAAATTCAAGTGAACATGTGAAAATATAGAAATAATGAAATAATTTTCAAATTAGATTTTAGAATAACAAACACAGAATTTTATTATTTTGAAAAAAACCTATGGCTTATAACATAGAATTTTGTTAAAGAATGAACTGATTACAGAATTATTCAGCGAAGTTCTGATACTTTGTTTAAGCATTTAAACAAAATCTTTTACTAATCAAGAAACATACGATTATAGTATATATACATATGGATATACATATTGATATGCCTTTAAGACTACACTCAAAATATTCCATGCTTAAATATACGAAATATTATTTCGTAATTTAATTTTTGTGCAACAAACGAAAAGTTTGTACATTTTACGAAAATATTTGTACCATGTGCAGGAAAACAGATTTTGTAACTTTACGAATTTTGTGAAATTACAAAAATTATTGATTAAAATTATTTTCGTACATAGTACTATGTATTTCGTGCATATTACTGAATTTAGAAAATAAAAACATTTTTGTAAAATGAGGAATTTTCGTAAAAAAAAACAAATTTTGTTTTGTTATCATTTTGTTTACAGTACAAAATTATTCTTAAATCTACGAAAAATTTCTTATTCCTGCTCAAATCATTTCCTGTCATTTGCAGTTTTTTATATATAATTATAATAAAAAATTGATTTTTGTTTTAAGAATTTTTTGTTGCATTTTGAAGAAATTATTCAGCACTGGAATGGTTGTTTCGAATACCGCCAAAAAACATTAAAAGAGCTTTGCGAACCAAATTCGAAAAAACAAATTGTGCAATTATGGCCAATGTTTAATTATCCAATGGGATTTCGTTTGGTATGTATCCAAATCAATATTCAAAGCTTTTTTAATTTTAAACATCGAAATTTATAATTAGATTCATAACGATTTCGAACGAATTTTTGGAGAGCGGAATGGGTTTCTGGATACTTTTGACGACTTTTGTATGTTGATGATTCAAAAAATATTCCCAATATAAACATCAAAATTTAAAGGTGAAGATGACCAAATGGCTTGGGCCTTTTTAGCTAAAAACAACTTTGTTGATTATAGTGAGTACAATGATGTTATCAGTTCTATTTTTATTATTTAATTCAACTATTAATTTATTATTTAAAATAATTTTTATTTTCAGATAGCAAATTCCTAATAGTTTTATCACTTCTACATTCGTTGCTTCCATTGCCAAGAATAAAGTAAAAAAACCAAACGAACGGAAATAAATTTTATAGCAAAATGGAATCAAAGCGATCCTTTATATCCTTCTCAGCAACAGAACAGGCTTACAAAGAGCAGCTGGACAAGAAAGTGCAAACAGAGGGTTCAGTAGCACATTTCATATCAGTCATTGGAGATATATATAAGCCTCATGCATTTTTTTGTGACTTTGACAGCATTAAGTACAAATTTTTTAGTATAACCAAAGCAATCGATATATGCTTTAAGGCATATCATCTCTTAACAATTGAATATGTTCAAGCAGATAGCCACATTTGGATGTTTTTAGATCAACAATTTTATAAAATAAAGTGAGAAAAGGTAATATAAGTCCAGCCGTGCAAATGTTGTGCAAAACAATACAAGGTGAGATTAAATAATTAATTGATATAGTATGCAATTGCTCAAACCATTTTGTTCTTTTCAGATAACAATAATATTGATTAAACAAAACTGGTTCTTTAATGAAATTTTTTTGTTTCTTATTTTTTTTCTTTATACATAATATGAACATAAAACCAAATTTGTTTAAAATGTAAATGCATATGCATATGTATGTATTCTAAATATAATTTTTTTTTATTTTTTTGTGTTAAATAAAAAATTCTAAACTTATTGCAATATTCGTATCGTTATGAATTTTCGTAATACTCACAAAATAAATAAATTTTATTTATCAAAAATCATTGCATAGTATTACGAATATTCCTACCGTTTACAAAATCATTGTTTTTTGTGCAGAATATTTTACTAAATTATTTTTAAAATATACAAAAAATATTATTTTTTTTGCAGAATTTTCGTATTTTTACCACAATATATTTCGTGTTTATACGAAATTTCGTATTTAACACAAAATTGGTTTTCATAATTCACGAATTTCTTTTATGATATAAACAATGTTTTTTGTAAATTTACGAAAAAATATGTAAAAATACTAAATTTCGTTATTTACAGACAAAAAAGTATTTTGTAAAATAAACAAATATCATTTCTACTATGTACGAAGCATTTCGTACCGTAAAAACAACGAATATTTTCGTAAAATAAACCACATTTTTCGTTTATTTTACCTATGAAATATTTTGAGTGTAATATCACCGTCTGCAGAAGTGCCATGTTACAATCTCTCCAAATACATATGTAGGTAAAATTCTGAATAACATAATTTCATCACAATATAATATAAAGAACTCATTAGAACTAAAAGCAAAGTTAGAAAATATAGTTTTGCACGATGACGAAATGCTCAATCTTTTGACGTGGTATCGTTATTTACTAACATACCTATACACCTACCCAGCAAAAAATTTCAAAAAAGGTAATCGGGTTTGAAATTAAGCATTTTTGGTGGAAGCTGTTCCTTACTGGATTACCAACTTAATGATTTTAACAAGGCGTGAGACTAAAATAATCGATTCTTGAGAAGTACTTACTTTTTTTTATTTGGAAACTTATTCACGTAATCTATTTAATCTAAAAAAGTTAATCTCCGCATTTAGCAACTTGTACATAAATTTTTTAAATTTTAGGTAATGTGATTTGTAAGCGAGTAATGAAATTTGGTAATCAGAAAAGTAAGTCATTATATTACAAGTAGTTCTGATGGTAATGTGTAATTTTTTGCTGGGTAGCTATAAGTAATATTATGGAAAAATTTAACTTATTTAAAAACCACACGAAAATACCTAAAACGCAGTTTTTGAAAATACTACAGTTTTGCCTAAACGAAAATAATTATTTTATGTACGAAAACGTTATATACAACCAAACGTATGGTATGCCGATGGGAAACCCTCTTTCAACAACGATCGTAGAATTTGTATGAAAACCTGAAACGATAATATGTATTTAGTTAAATATCTCAATTAGTAGGTCACAAGTGGTCAAGTTTTATATACCATTGGATGCTGCTCAAAAAACTCTTTTCGATGATACCAAATTTTATTTATGTCGTCTTCCATACAAGTGGAGTCGCTCTAATGTACATATACATATGTACATAAAAATTACTTGTAATTTTTTTTACCGGGCATGTTCCTATGTATTTAGTACCACTATTACTGGCACCAATTTCAAACATCACTATAGGTAACATTATAAAAATATTTTATTTAACTAGATCTATATTATTTTTAGTTTTAGTGCTTATTTTTGAAGTGGGTTTAATTTTTTTTAAGTTTTATTTTTATCTTTTTAGTGTATACATAGTTTTAATAAGCAGAAGTATATTTAATTTAATACTAAACTTACACGGGCGTAGCCCCGCCTACTTTTTTTATCACATGCTTGAGTATTTTTTAAAGCTCAGGGTGGGGGGCCAAGTTCCGTAAAAGTCGATTCAGTAAAAGTGCGTGAAATATAGTATTAAATTTTATAGGGCGTGGCTACGCTCACATTTTTTAAAACAAGATTGTATATTTTTAAGAGTTCAAGGTGTGTGCCAAGTTTCGTAAATATTGGTTAAGCACGAGCACGTGAAATATTATACTAAAATTTAATAGGCTGGGGCACGCCCACTTTTTTGAGGGCAAGATTGTGCCTTTATTTAAGCTTAGGGTGTATGCCAAGTTTCGTAAAAATCGGTGAAATAGAAGCTTGTGAATTATAGTATTAAATTTAAATGGACGTAACTCCGCCCATTTTTTTAACTTTCAAATTGTGTAATTACAAGAACCAAAGGTGCTTTATAGGTTTCGCAGCAATCAAATAATTCGAATTTCATATAATTTATAAAAAAAACTGTGGGCTTGTCTCCACCCACTTTTTTACAATGGGAGCAATGGGAAGCTATAGCCTCTCAGACAACAAAAATATTTTTACGATTGGTCTAAAATGTACTGAGTTGTGAAGATACACACCTAAAAAAAAATAAAAACGAATTGTTAACCTCCTCCTTTTTTTGAAGCCGGTTAAAAAGTATGTATGTATAACGTACTTGAGTTGTGGGTAATCCAAAGCAAACGCTACTTAAGGCATACAACTCAGGTTCAGAATGCTTTCTTTCTCTCAAAAACATAAGCACATCACCATCACTACGCATAAATGGCAAATGTAGGTTTGCTATTTTGGATTTAACATGTGTGTATACTATCTCACCAGAAGTCGATTGTAGGTTTTCCTTTAAAAATACATTCAACAGCTCATAGCCTTTATCTTCAAATGGATGTATCTCCTTCAAAACTGTTATTAGAAGTGTCATTTGAGGTAACAGAGACTACTCGTAAATTTTCCCATACATTCTTGAGATAAACAACCGCTTCTTGTCGTTTTTGTACCGCCAGCATGTGTTGAAATCTTGGATCTAAGGACAGGTAGTCGTTCGCTTTTCAATAGATTGGAATACTTTACTTCCAATTTTAATGATTAGCTCTTTACTAGTGTTATTATCAGGGAAACCAGAAATATGCTCTAAAAAAAGTGTTTTATGCGCATTCAATATGCACTAAAAACTTGAAAATATGCACAAAAAACTCAAAAAATATGCTCTTAAAATAAAATAAATTGGTTTATTTTAAATGAAAATATATTTTTAATTAAAAAATTCAACAACATTTGCATATAAAATAAGCAAAAAAGCAAATAATAAAAAATTAACAAAGAATAACTGCCGTATTGAAACAAAATTGCCATACATATTTTGACTAAAGCAAATAATACAAATATTTTTTTTTTATAATCTCGTAAAAATTTAACTTCAAGTTCAAAACAGATCACGATATCAAAATTAAAACTTTGGAACTATATTTTCGATAAATAAGACAAGATTTGTATGTATAATATTTATTGCAATAAACAACAATCTAGGTCAATATAGATTTTCAAATAAAATCGTTGTATGCCACATCTAAATAAACTTTTATATATTGACAATGTTCCTTCAACGTCTACTCGGGGTAGAGTCCGCCACAACGTCCGTAATAACTACGAACGTAATAACTACGAAAATTTATACACTACATGGAACATTAAAAATGAGACTTAGATGGCGATAAATAAAAATAAAAATTTTGTGCAACACTTGTAAGCAAATTAAAATAAAATTTTTTATTTAATTAATTTTATTTTATTTATTTAATTTCAAAATCTGCCCTAAAAGCGTAAATTATGCTCTAAAAATTAGAAAATATGCTAAAAAAATATGCGTGTTAGAGTGATAAATGCAAAAACATGCTTTAAAGGGTAAAATATGCAAAAATATGCTTTAAAGGGAAAAATATGCAAAAATATGCACTAACAAATCGATGCCAAAATTAATAAAAAGTTGTGAAACGGATAAATATCTTGTCCCCGCATGAATACGTCGCACAAGAAAAAACATGCAATTGCATATTTGCGGTTTCCCTGGTTATTATTAAACTCTGACTACGATTAAAAGAACAATTTAACCGGCTGTGATATTTTTTTAGTTTGTAATTTTACATTTTTTAATTTACTAAATTTTGTGTTTGTGATTCGTACCCTTTACACATAAAAATATATTTTTATTTTTGATATTTTTGAAAATGTAAAATTGTTTGTTAAAAGATTACACAGGCCAACACTCAATTTGCTTCTTTGAGTTTATCAACTGATTCTAGTTAATTTGGGTGCGCTAAGTTCATATCTGTAATCAGTTTGTCTCTATCAGCTCTAGTTTTCATGATATAGCTTTTTTCAAGTATTTAAAAAGTAAAACGTTTCCATACGAATTTAAAAAAAAGAAGTAAAACTGTTTCATACAAATTTATTAAATTAAAAAAAAAATTCTCACAAAGCATTAAAAACATAATATAAATATAATTCTAGTTACAGGATCTAAAGCTTCTTTTAAGAGACAATCTGGAATGAACAGCCGGATAGAGTCTCTTTGCAAATAATATTTTCGGAAAAAACGGAATGACAAACTGATATATACCCTCCTCACTTACAGTGGAGGGTATAAAAAAGCTATATCATGAAAACTAGCGCACCCAAATTAACTAGAATTAGTTGATAAATTCAAAGAAGCAAAAATCTTTTTTAATTTTGTCGGGCTGTGTTATTCATCCTATATTTTAATAAAGAATCCCTGAAAAGGTTGGAAAATAGCAACGAAATGTAGGATTTAAAGATGAATAAATAATCTTTTATTTACATAGAAGAAGACCCAAATGAACTTGAAAGCCCGAAAATTAAATAGGAAAAAGGAAAATAAGAATTCATTTTAATTTAAAAAGCAATAAAAATAACTTAAAAAATAGTATTTGTTACATAAAATTTGTAATTTTTGGTAAAAAAAAAATAGTGACTAAAAGAATTTATAAAGAAGAAATGTAAATTTAATTAAGTTTTTTTAAGTATATTTCAATAACAAATTACAATCCAAATGTTTAGGAGACATTCTGTTTTTCAATTTAGTTTTTATTAAAGATGACACCGAGAAGATTCTTTTTCTGACAGTTGATGTCATGATATACTCGTAGCATGATATAGCATATTTTTTTATTGAGATTAACATGCTTACATTAATTACTTAAGTTTTGAATAGATTTTAACGTCAAGTTTAGCTGTTCCTCTAAACTTTCGGAATTTGGTAGAATTTCAAAATCTTCAGAGTCTAATTCACTTTCAATTGTTTCATTTTCTACAATAAAAACTAATCTCTCGTAGAGCTGCATAGCAAAGTTTTTAGTCGTAGACTTTCAGAATATTTTATATATTCGCAATATTTCGGAAAATAAAAATATAAAAATAGTCTATTTAGGGCCATATTTCTTCTTTGGGGAATCCTCTCACATAGACAAAGTAGTAGAATTTGTGCGAAACTGCTATATGATTTTAAAATTGCTCACTGCGAAATAATAACAACTGTAACGTGGTTTACTTTTCCAGCTGGGGTATGACTCAGTCTGTCCAGGTTCGAATTCAAAGGTCCACTTCCTTTGAAATAAAAGATTACTTTTCTTTGATGTTGAGAAAATATAGAAAGCTTTTATTTGACAAAACTTATACTTAAAATATCTTAAGGCTATAGGGTATATGTATGTCAGTGAATTACAGGCGGTGACAAGTATGATTAATCTAACTTATTATCTGAGTATTCGGTGGGCCTTGAGGGCGTTTAGTAATTGAGAGGAATTCGGTAGCTGTCGGAATAGACTAAATTTTTTTTTTTTTTGCATATATTTATTTATTGTATCTTCAAATATGAACGAACAATAAGTATTCAAATCTTAAATCTAAATATAATTATTAGGCCCGACCAGTATCGGACATAAACTTAGTGATAGTAATTAATAATACATAAATTTCGTATTAAGCACAATAATTATTTTCAAGAAGTATCATTTGGGGTGCTGAGTATTAGAGCCCTTGTGTCCCTCTTTTTTAAGCGGATGTGTCCAGTAAAGTTCAAGATATTACGAGCAAGCGGATTAGGATGTGACTCGAGTTTTGTTAAATATTTACCTGCGTATTTTGCGATTTCTTCAGTCACTAGTGGCATATTTAAATCTCGATGTATATTTGAATTTTTGATGTACCATGGAGCCGCTGTTATCAAACGTAAAATTTTATTTTGCCGTCGTTGGATTCTATCCACATTTGAAGCTGAAGCAGTGCCCCATAGCTGAATTTCATAGCACCATATTGGCTTCAAAAGCGACTTGTATATCCAAAGTTTGCAGTCTAGACTGAGTGTTGAATTTCTGCCAATCAACCAATGTATTTGAGTTAACTTAAGTTTCATTTGAATTAGTTTAGCGTCAATATGATGTTGCCATGTAAGCCTTCGATCAAGGTGTATATCAAGGTATTTCACTTGAGAATGTTGAGGAATATTTTGATTATTGATTCGAATGGGGGAACAGGTATCTTTTCTTAGGGTAAACGTTATATGAACACACTTTTGTTAATTTACTTTAATTCTCCATAAGTTCAACCATCTTTCAAGCTAGGTAATGTGAGCTTGGAGATTGCGGGATGCCTCATCAGGGTTTTTGTGCATACTCATACAGGCTGTATCATCGGCAAATGTAGAAGTGTGGATGTTGTTGCTCACAGGCATATCACAAGTATATATTAAATACAAGACTGGCCCCAGAATACTACCCTGTGGCACACCAGAAGATATAGATTCGGGCACACTCATGAAGTCTCCTTCCACAACAGTAAACTTCCTATCAACAATATAACTTTCCAAAAGTTTTTCTATATTTATTGGCAAATATGTCTTCAATTTTAAAACTAGGCCTTCGTGCCATACTTTGTCAAATGCCTGAGAAACATCAATAAAAAGGGCAGAACAATACTTATTTTCTTCAAAAGTCCTCCTTACAACTTGAACCAATCTATGCGTTTGCTCAATAGTGCTATGCTGACTTCTAAAGCCAAATTGATGGTCCAGGATACATTCATTATCAGCTAAAATTGTGGACAATTTAGTCATGAGCAGCTTTTCGAAAAGTTTTGAGACTGTTGATAGTAAGCTTATAGGTCTATATGACTCAGCCTTGGTAAGATCTTTGCCCGGCTTCGGAATCATTTTAATCTTGGCAAGTTCCCAGTTATGTGGAAAATACTGCATTCGCAAAATGGCATTAAAAATAAATAGCAGGATTCTTATTGCAATATGAGGCAAGTTCGTCAGCATCTTGTTACTAATTCCGTCAATACCTGGAGCTTTCTTCGGATTAAGTTCAGCAATTAGTTTTTGTACATCGCGCATCTTAAACTTTATGGGTCGCGGGGGTAGAGCAACTACACTTGGCAAATCAGCAACACCAGTACATGTGTACTGGTATCGCTTCTTGCCCAACCTCCGGTAGATGTGCGAAGCGGTAGTTTAAGCTCAACGGGGGTTTTCAACTTTCTAGCAGCGCGCCACAGAGAGTAATTAGATGCTGGTGTGACATCAAGACCTTCCAGATAATTTTCAAGAGATGCAGTTTTTTCAATTGCAAGTAACTCTTGGAGTCGTTTAGTGCACTCTTTTAATCTGATTTTAAGTTGTGGTGATCTGTGCTGTTGCCATTCCCTTCTAGCTCTTCTTTTTTCACATAAGGCACGTTCAATATCGGTAGAATAAATTTTATTAAATCCAGTCTGCGGATGGGAGGTAGTAGCATGTTCAGCAGCCTGTGTAATCATTTCGTTAATGTTGGCGATGTTAGCTTCAATATCCTCGGGTGTTCTTAGCGTAATGTTTTCCGTGCAATGACTACTAAGATATTTTTTGAATCGCAGCCAATTTACACGATTGATCATCTTCACATACGAGTGAGGTAAATCACTTCTCTGTGGGCTACAGATTTTAACGATCGTGGGAGAGTGATCGGACGAGAGATCTAAGGAAGCTTCAACGTTAATTAATTCTCTAGAAATGTTTTTCATAACGCCAAAATCTATTACATCCGGAATTTTATTTATGTCAGTTGGCCAGTAAGTAGGCTCCCCACTCGAAATGACGTCCAAGCCCATTTTTGAAATTGTGTTGAACAATGCTCGACCTCTGGTTGTAATATGACGCGAACCCCAGAACGTATGTTTAGCATTATAGTCGCCAGCTGCCACGAAACTAGGGCTAAGAGATCTATAGAAATCCTTGTATTGATTCTCAGTAATTCCGAATCTGGGAGGGGAGTAAATTGATGATATCACAAAATTTGTGCAAAAATTTTCAACACAAATATTCGTTGCTTGTAGATGTTCCTCACAAATGTTGTCAATAATATAATGTTTGAGTCTAGACTTTATAAGAATTGCTGATCCACCGCATGCTCTTTCCTCTCGGGTCCTTTGAATCATATAAGGTGTAGCCAGAAATTTAAAAAGGCTTCTCGAAGTCAAATGAGTCTCTGAGACCAACATTATATCAATATTTTTCTCCGTAAGGAAGTGCTCAAGTTCATTTTTATGTTGGCGAATGCCGTTTGCGTTCCAGAAACATATTTTTAACGTGTTCATGGTTTCTTAACTAATGCCTGAAGCAGTGTATTCTGCATTCGCAGCATTTCTTGCATCATGCTAGTCATATTTGTTGTAAAACTATTAATAGTTAGCACCAAATTCTCAATAGTAGCTTCAAGGCGACTAAAGTTAAAGCATGAGTTTGCATTCGTGGAATTATTTGGCGGTGGAACATTTTGTGTGGGAATAGAACTAGTCTTAGCAGCATCGGCATACGAAACACGTGAACTAACTGGTTGGCTTGTATGAGGAAGAGTGGCGGAGTAAGCGTTTGCTGATTAAACTGGAGCTAGTTTAGGTTTTTGACCCATAGCCTGTTTAACAAAAGAATATACAGGGCATCCTCTGTAGTTAGCGGTGTGGTTACCTCCACAATTACTGCATTTTTTTCTGCTTGATCTTTTGGCTTCGTGCAGCTAGCAGTACCGTGTAATTCACCGCAGATAACACAAACTGTAGGTAAATTGCAGTAAGTTTTTGTGTGGCCATATTCTTGGCAATTATGGCACTGTACGGGACCTGAACGCTTACGTGGCTCTTCAACTGTGATTTTTCGGTGTAAAAGGTATTTTAGGCTATAAATTGGATGTGTCTCGTTTTTTTTCAACTGTATATCATTTGGCTCCAGTTCAATACGAAATAGAGGCTGGGGGATATTCTCTCTATTGATTATATTAGTAACACTTTTTACTTTAAATCCTTGTATGATGAGTGCATATTTTATTTCGTCGGGATTAACATAAGCATCAATGCCCTTCAATACGATCTGCATACCTTTAGCATTTTTAAGCTGATAAGTATAAAAATTAGTTTTATTTTTTTCGAAATCAGTAATAATTTTGCGGAAATGTTTCTTCGTATATTTGAATTTTTGTTTCATCAATTTTACCACGTTTTATTGGAATAACGTGAAATGCGTTCTCACCAACTGCCGAAACTAATTTTTTAATAAGGGCGTTCGAATTTTTTTCTCTCAGGTATATTGGTGGTGGCTTGAAAGTTTTTTTGGATGAAACAGCGGCTTGGTCGTTATTTGCTTGCAATATTGAAAAACGATTTTGACGGTTAACTGCTGCGGCGTCGTTATCCCTGGATATCTTGGGAACCGATGAAATTTTTGATGAATTTGGGCTTCGCCCGCGCTTTAAAATTGTGATATATCTGTTCATTCCGACTTGGACTTTGGGTTTTGGGCTAATCTTATCTTCAGTGACAACTTGGTTAAGTGATGACCTAGAGCCCGAAGCGGGTGAAATCGCTGAGTTAAATGTGGAAGTACTAGGCAATAATATCAACGATTCACTAGTTGGCATTGGACAAAGCGAAGTTGATCGCTGACGAAACTGTGGTTTTGCCGTTAGGAAAAGTCTATTATCAGATTTTTGATTTTTATTAAGAGCTTCAGAACTCACAGCAAGTCTATTATCAGATTTTTGATTTTTATTGTTATCATTATGAGCATCAAAACTCACAGTAAAATAGGCATTTCTGCCGTTAGAACTCACTTCACTATTTTTTTCCTTTGGGGTACTCATAAAGAGTATTCCTCAAGGGTACTTTGTATGTTTTTTTTGTTTACGGTTCTTTTTTGATTTTGTTATTTCTATATATAAAAATATTAGCAAAGCAAAAAAAGCTAATTTATCAAATTTAATATGTACTACGAATATTTTTTGTATGATTTTTTTTTTGTTGTTTGTATGTAAGAAAAATTCCGCTATTACGTCTGTTCACTTTGAAGGTACAACGAGAAATGGGAATAGACTAAAATAATTCAAGATTATTCGGTGGACCTTGACTACGAAAAGTTCAAGTTGAATGCGGTGGATCTTGAACGAGTTTTCAAGATGAATTCGGTAGATCTTGAAAAATAAAGCGAGGAAAGAAATTCAAGATGATCGGAGGATCTTGAATATAAGACGAGAAGTTCAAGATGTACAGGGTAGATCTTGTAGCTTTCTGTTCACAAAAAAGTTAGAACAAGCCTTTATGGTGATATTCGTTCTTGTAATATACAGGTAGTGCCCCTGCTTACCGTACTGGGGCGTCCAGCTCGTCCTGCTGCTTGTGGCTTAAACTTGACATCATATAGAAATTATTATTTTAACCGGCTGAGAATTATTTTTCCCTTTTTTATGGTTTGTTCGTTTTAGTTTTAAAATCTATAAAAGTCTGCATGTGTTTTTATTTCTTTTATACAGCATGCTCCTACAAATGCCTGTTCTTGGTTGATGTTGTTATTTTACTTCTGTTGTCACGATCGCAACTTGACTGCATGAGTGTGGTTGTTGTATTTGTTGTGTATTTATAAAACATGCGTGTACTTGTTGGTATTATTTCTGTTGGTAAGTTTTCAATAAAAAAAATGTAAAATCATATATACAAGTATACAGTGTAGGAAAAAAATATAGAGGCATTTGTGACGGAACGTTATAGTCCCCTCCTACTTTAAAATAAAATAAAAAAGAAAAGTTGGCATTAATTAATTGAGATAAGATCTTACAATCTGCACTTACCTTAAAGTAATATTTTACCGAACTCTAATAGCTTCGGCTCAATTAATAATTTGTTTTGATAATTCAGGTACTCAGATTTACTAATTCAGGCAGGTACCATAGTTCAGGTCAATACTTAAAAATAATAGTTAATACCGGTAAGTACTTAAAAATAATATTAATAATAGTTTAAAGCAAGTACTGCGAAAATAATCATAAGTTAAAAATAATTACATATTACTATTAATCAGGTAAGTACTAAAAACAAATCAGGTAAGTGATACTTCATATAATAAAAATACTTCAATGGTAGTTTTCAGGAACTATGGTTCGTCGAGGGGAACAGTTTGACCTGCCCCTGGCTTCGTAGTCGAACAATACCATTCTTTACTCTCTCCTCCATCTTCGGTCTTCCTGGAGGGTAGATTGTCCAGCAATGGACCTTGCGTTTAATGTGCGCTTGTCTGATGGTGATGTCTCTAAACGGATCTGTTATTGGCTCATCATCGTGGGTTAAATTGAGCATATCGCTGCGGGAATATTTATTCTCTATAATGGGGCTTGCCGTCTGCTGGCTAGATGCGGTAGGAGGTCGGGGTGACTGTTGTACGGTGGTGCCGTGCGTGGGGTGGGTGATAATGTTTACAGGTGGAACGGTCGGTATGTTTTCGCTCCTTTTAATTACTTGCTTCTTTCTAACTCTTAACAATTTTCCGCATTTGGGTTGGCGGAAAATGTCCTCGGAATGGCTTGGGTGCAACTGCATTTCCAACTTGGCTCCAAGTTTTGTCAGGAGTTTGAGATTGGGTTGGTCTTCGTTCACTCGCTTTGGGTTTTGCGACTTGAGTAATTGGTGCGACTACTGTTATTGTATCAAGGGTTGCATAGTTTTTCTCTTTGTGGCTAGGGAGTCTGGTGTATTAAGTGGTAGAGGGTTTCGGGAAAGTACGTCCGCCGCCACGTTGATTTGTCCCCCCTTATTTTTAGTAAGAAAATTTCTGGTTATAATGGCATGCGCGGCTTGTCGTGCACTCATCGCATCGTCGTGCATTTTTATTGGTCGGCCATTGGTTAATAATACTGCTTTGCAGCGCCAACCATGCGTTTTTCGCTGGTACGTGTCAGTATGCATCGCTTAGTTGATGTAGTGTTTTTGTGGGTGCCTATTCTGCCTTGATTCATCCTTTCTGATGAGCTCGTATTCGTCGGTAAGCTCCATCAATTCGTCTAGGGTAAAAAAATCGTGTCGACGTATATAAAGCTTGTATTCACATCGTAGGCCATCGTAAGTCCGGTCGGTGTGATCACGATTTTTAAGTTCTGTGCCTCGTTTCTGTAAGGAATGTGAGAACTTTTCAAATCGAGAAAATTGTTATCATTTTGTGAAACACAGGTTGAGTAAGAAAAAAACTGTATTTGTTGATATGTTTTGTAAGTTTATATAGGTTTTTATGTGAGTAACCCTGTGTAAAATAGGACAACCAATATAATTATTTATTTATTTGCTCGTTCTCTAGGATCTTGCTTGCGATGATAGATCATTTCTTCTATCTGGGAGAGATATCGCCTGGGTAAAAAGAAGAGTGTTGCATATTCCTTGAACTGTTCCCATGTAGAAAATTCTTGCCTCTTAATTCGATACCATTGTAGTGCTCTACCTTTCAAAATTTCTAGCAAGGAAAATAGTAGACGGCCACGTTGATAGCCGTAGCACTCAGCTAGTTCTTCCATACGTCCTATAAATTCCATTAGGTTTTCCCCACCATCATACGTCAGGTTCCATCTTCGGATGGTGGCCATTACTTCTGCGTCGCTGGGAGTGTTGGGAGGGCCTGCCGTCTTGCAAGCGGGACATGAAGCGTAATTTGCTGGTCGGTGATCGATCGTTGCTCTTTACACAGGACTTCTTCCTCTAAATCACGGAGAAGGTTTTCTGAGGAGGCGTGCTGTCGTTTCCATCGGATGAGATCGCTCAGTTGTCGTCGTAGTTGAGTTACCGTCGCAATTTTGGTAATTGGAATACCATTCTGCTGACATACCTCTGCTAGTTTTTCCTTTCATAGCATGTAGATCCAGTTAAGGGAATCAGTTTGTAGTGTAGTTTCGTTGCTTTGTATTTGGCTCGACTCGGTGACGTTTGTGGCTGTATTTGAGGCTTTACCACAGGATGCGTTTTGCGAATCGAGTCCCTGCTCGGGCGCCATTGTAACGTGGTTTACTTTTCCAGCTGGGGTATGATTCAGTCTGTCAAGGTTCGAATTCAAAGGTCCACTTCCTTTGAAATAAAAGATTACTTTTCTTTGATGTTGAGAAAATATACAAAGCTTTTATTTAACGAAACTTAATGATCAAACAGAATTGCGGCATAAACACATTTTCCATACAAATTGACACAAAATATCAGCACCAGAAAGCAGTCGATAGATAGAATCTATTTTATTTTGACAACGTTTTTTCTTATGCTCTCATATATAAATACTCATTCTCTCAAGAATGCTACCATACTTTCAATAAATTTCATACATTTTGTGAACAAAACTACAAAGAAAAATAAGCACAAAAGAAAATAAAACTAAAATTATAGAGCATTTGAAGTTACTGCTGTAGTTTTTATTATGGGCTTTGTTAATTTGACAACGATTTTTCCTGAAGTTGCGGACATATTCTGTTTGATCATTTATACTTAGAATCAGCGTTACCGTTGTGCGACTAAAGTTGCATTTTGCCCCTTTTTCGAATGCCTTGCCACTTTTTATGCCCCTTAGTTTTAAATCCCATTTTAGTATCATTTGCATTATTTTGTACCCCTTTTTGCCCCTTTTTGTTTAAAGTCAACTTTAATTTTTGTTTTCTACCGCATTCGACAACAAGATTTTATTTCCTATGTGTATATATGAAAAAATTAAATTTTTTTGGGAAATTGACAGTATGGCGCAATATTATTTTATGTGGGAGTATATGGTGTTAAAAAGCTTTGGTATGAAGCTTAAGATTCTTAAATATGAAATTACATACAGTCATTCATAGATAATTCTAACTGTATTTTCCGCAGCAAAACTTGATTTGAAAGCCAAATTTGATAAAAGTACATAATTTGAAAAGGTGAAAAACTTTGTGCTAGGGGAAATAATATTATATGAAAATACCATACTGAATTGCTATCATCAAATAATGCTTTTGATTTAATGAAATTAGTTCATCATGTGAGCCTATTATCTTGGAAAACCCAATAAAAAAGAAAAAAGCAACACGAAAGTATTCCAATGATTAGGAGAGAGGGCATACATGGGTTCAGATGGATGCAAATACCGAAAACCCCATTTGAGTTTTCTGCAATCAGTTGCTTATCTGCCGAATGAATCATCGAATGTCATGTTTAAACAGCCGAACACGTGGCCAGTTCCAAAAAACAAATGATGTAAAAATATCCGAGCTTTTACCACAAGAAAATACCGATTTTCGGAGGAAACTTGATGTTGCTGAAAATATGAATGAATGAAGCTTGTTTTAAGGATGGTAAGATGAACCCATTTAGGCAAATGGACACATTAGCAAAAATTCGCCAGTTGCAAAGTCTGCGAGTTACACCTTATTTCTTTATCGATATAAAATAAAATAAAAAAAAAACATATAAAGCATAAAAATAAATAAATACTTTTTTGTAATTATTATTTTTGGCCAATCGAAATTTTATGTTCTGTTGTGTTATATACTTCAGCTATTAGGCCTACCATCTTTTATGTAAATAAAAATGCAAATATTTATTCCATATTTCCCGACGTTTCGTGAATTGTATGTTCACTTTTTCAAGGGATGTTGTCTATTTAGTTAAATAAAAAGTTGGTAAAAACACAACAACGATTAAAATTTCTACTAGCGTGCAGGAACTATGGCATAGTGCCTAATCATACTAAACACACAACAACTAAAGTTGCACAATTGTTCCAATGCCGTACCGTTAAACGTAACCTTGAAAAAGTTGAATACAATTTTCACAAAAAGATATTAAATTTAGAAATATCACAAACCAACAATGATTTGAAAATAATAAAAAAGAATCTTTATCACGCCAAATTATATATACAAAATCTAGTCACCGAAGAAGATTTCGAACTATTTATAAAAAATCAAAATGATAGGTCAAAAGGTATAACAACCAGAACCAAAGAAGGACAAATAAAAAAATTAAATTCGCTTAAGGAGAATGCTTTTAGAAGACAAGGAATGATATTCAACGAACACTGGTTTGTAAACAAAACAGATTTAGAAATACCGTGGGAGTGCAAATGGTTATTATCTTTGGGAAAAAAGTTTGCTCTCCCAATTAACAGACAATGTTTTTCACCACTAGAAATAATAGCAGATGTGGAAGAGTGTATACAAAAACTGGACGATAACACAAATGGTGAAAAGGAGACAAGAAGAGCAAAAATGGCAAGCATGGTAACATCTTTCAAAAGAAACATAAAACATAGTCCAAGGGAAAAATTAATATTAGCTATTTTCGAAAAAACAAAAAGATTTTTAAGGATGCAT
Organism: Tachina lurida; assembly: GCA_944452675.1. Lineage (NCBI taxonomy): Eukaryota > Metazoa > Arthropoda > Insecta > Diptera > Tachinidae > Tachina > Tachina lurida. The sequence goes on from OX101752.1 coordinate 91,051,625, forward strand.
AAAAACATAATAATCACACAAACTGACAAAGGGAATAAAACTGTTGCAATATATAAACAAGAATACAATAATAAAATTAAAGAATTATTAAACGACAAGAATATATACAGAGTTTTGAGGACAGACCCCACCAATAAGCTGGTGAAAACAAACAACAACATCGTTACTGATCTATTTAAAAGGGAATGCATAGATAACCAATTAAAAAGAACTCTTATGTGTTCTGCCGCTAATGCACCAAGAATTTACGGACTGCCAAAAATACATAAAGTCAACACACCATTACGGCCCATAGTTTCATCACCACAAGTTCCCTGCTATGAACTTAGTAAGTATATGGGAAAGATACTTAAAAATATAATATCAGACACATACAACATAAAAAATTCATTACAATTGAAAAACCAACTGCAAAATATACAAATAGATGAACACGACTCACTAATATCACTTGATGTAATCTCCATCTTTACTAACATTCCAATACACACAGCTATAAGCAACATAATGAATAAATGGGATAAAATAAAAACAGTCACCACAATTCCTAAAGCTAAATTCCTAGAAATATTAAAATTTTGCTTATATGATAACAATTACTTCATATATAAGGACACAATATACAACCAAATATTCGGTATGCCTATGGGAAACCCCCTTTCCCCCACAATAGCAGATATAGTGTTAGATAATCTATTAGATGTAAAATTAGCTGAATTAAAACTGAAAAATATAAGTATAAAATACATAACAAAATATGTAGATGACATCTTAGCGGTTATAAACATTAATGACAAAGATGATATTTTAAAAACGTTCAACGAATATCATCCGAAAATTAAATTCACAATGGAAACGGAAGAAAATAAACAAATCGCATATCTCGACACCAAATTATACAGAGGTAATAGCAAAATAATATTTGATTGGTATACAAAAGATACATCATCAGGAAGAATAATAAATTTTAATGCGACGCAACCAAGAAGCCAAATAATAAATACAGCGAAAAATTTCGTTCACAGGGTCTTGGATATTAGTGACAAACAATTCCACGCGAATAATATAAAAAAAATTACCACAATTCTTAAAAATAATAGTTTCCCCCAAAAACTAATAGAATCCTGCATATCATCCTGTAAATATATACCCGGCCTTACAGACAGCAGAAATATAAAAACAACAATAGACAACAATAACATATGTTTTGCTTACAAACCAAATAAAATCCTAAACACAATTTTCACTAAAACAAAAACACCAATAGAAAAACTACAACAAAGCAATGTTGTATATGAGATACCTTGCAAAGGTAATGATCAAAATGTCTGTAATCTTGTTTACATTGGAACAACAAAGAGGAACTTAATAACTAGAGTTAATGAACATCAAGCTGATATTAATAAAAACAAGGAAAGTACTGCATTATCACAGCATATACTTAATACAAAACACAAACCTGATTTTGACAATATAAAAATACTGGACAAAGTAAACAGTGATAGAAAAAGATATGTGACAGAAAGCTTACGAATTCAACAAAAAATAAATAAAACGATGAACATCAAAGAAGACACTGATAATTTGAGCGCGAATTATAAACTGGCAATAAAACAATCAATCTAATTGGGAAAAAATGTTTTTTAAAATTAAAATTCTTATTATATTTATAAAAAAGTGTTAATGTGACATATTTATATGTATACGTATCATGAAGAAATGTTAATGTGATATTTTAAGACATAGTAAGTTTCTTTTATATTTGTTAAAAAATTTTTCATGTACATATATTTAGAATATTGTTGTTGTTTTTTCTTTATTTAACTAAATAGACAACATCCCTTGAAAAAGTGAACATACAATTCACGAAACGTCGGGAAATATGGAATAAATATTTGCATTTTTATTTACATAAAAGATGGTAGGCCTAATAGCTGAAGTATATAACACAACAGAATAAATAAATACACTTTTTACTAAAAAATTATCAAATAGACTAAAAGTAGACACTTGTCAGTCCATGCTGTCTGCTTTAAATTTATTTCCAGACGATTTGGAAGAATGGATTCGAAGTAAAAAAACTTATTAATAAATACAAATGTACAATTTCAAAAGAAAGGTATTTAATAACTATGCATAATGCCTAAAAAGAATAATATTATCCTCTTCAGAATCGAATTTCCAAATTTTTAACAAAACTTGATATGGTTAAAGAAATTGTTTGAATTATGCTGGTTTTTAAGTAAATAAGTGATATGAACCCTGTCCCAAAATTTTTTTTTTTTTCATATTATATTTATTTATTGTATCTTCAAAAATGAACTAACAATAAGTAATCAAATCTTAAATCTAAATATAATTATTAGGCCCGACCAGTATCGGACATAAACTTAGTGATAGTTATAAATAATACATAGTAGTGATAATCAAAAGGGAAAAAAGAAGTATTAAGCAGTCCCATCAAAATATTACGGGCAAGCGGATTAGGATGTGACTCGAGTTTTGTTAAATATTTGCCTGCGTATTTTTCAATTTCTTCACTCACTAGTGGCATATTTAAATCACGGTGAATATTTGAATTTTTAATGTACCATGGAGCAGATGTTATCAAACGTAAAATTTTGTTTTGCCTTCGTTGGATTTTCTCAATATTTGAAGCTGAAGCAGTGCCCCATAGCTGAATTCCATAGCACCATATTGGCTTCAAAAGAGACTTGTATATCAATAGTTTGCAGTCTAGGCTGAGTGTTGAATTTCTGCCAATTAACCAATATATTTGAGTTAATTTAAGTTTCATTTGGGTTAACTTAGAGTCAATATGATATTTCCATGTAAGCCTTCGATCAAGGTGTATTCCAAGGTATTTCACTTGAGAATGTTGAGGAATATTTTGATTGTTGATTCGAATGGGGGAACAGGTATCTTTTCTTAGGGTAAACGTTATATGAACACACTTTTGTTCATTTACTTTTATTCTCCATAAATTCAACCATATTTCAAGCTGGGTAATGTGTGGTTGGAGATTTCGGGATGCCTCATCAGGGTTTTTGTGAATACTCAAACAGGCTGTATCATCGGCAAATGTAGAAGTGTGTATGTTATTGCTCACAGGCATATCACAAGTATATATTAGATACAAGACTGGCCCCAGAATACTACCCTGTGGCACACCAGAAGATATAGACTCGGGTACACTCATGAAGTCTCCTTCCACAACGGTAAATTTCCTATCAACAATATAACTTTCCAAAAGCTTTTGTATGTTTATTGGTAGGTATGTCTTCAATTTTAAAACTAGGCCTTCGTGCCACACTTTATCAAATGCCTGAGAAACATCAATAAAAAGGGCAGAACAATACTTTTTTTCTTCAAATGTCCTCCTTACAACTTGAACCAATCTATGCGTTTGTTCAATAGTGCTATGCTGACTTCTAAAGCCAAATTGATGGTCCGGGATGCACCCTCTATCAGCTAAAATTGTGGACAATTTAGTCATGAGCAGCTTTTCGAAAAGCTTTGAAATTGTTGATAGTAAGCTTATAGGCCTATATGACTCAGCCTTGGTAAGATCTTTGCCTGGATTGGGAATCATTTTAATCTTGGCAAGTTTCCAGTTATGTGGAAAATACTGTATTCGTAAAATGGCATTAAAAATAAATAGCAAAATTCTTATTGCAATATGAGGCAAGTTCACCAGCATCTTGTTACTAATGCCATCAATAGGGTCGAGTTCAGCAACTATTTTTTGTAGTTCACGCATCTTAAACCTTAAGGGATGAGGGGGTAGAGAGACTACACTCGGTAAATCGGCAGCACCCGTACATGAATTGGGAGTGAATACAGATTTTAAATGCTCAGAAAATAAGTTACCTTTCTCACTATCGCTTCTTGCCCAGCCTCCAGTCGAAGTACGCAATGGTGATTTGAGATCAACGGGTCTTTTAAGATTTCTAGTAGCGCGCCATAAAGAGTAATTAGATGTTGACGTTACATCAAGACCTTCTAAATACTTTTCCAGTAATGCAGTCTTTTCCGATGATAGCAGCTCTTTGAGTCGTTTAGTACATTCTTTAAGTCTGATTTTATTTAGGGGTGATCGGTGTTGTTGCCATTCTCTTCTAGCTCTCCTTTTTTCACATACAAGACGTTCAATTTCCGTAGAATAAATTCTATTAAAGCCAGTCTGCGGATAGGAAGTAGTGGCATGTTCAGTAGCCTGTTTAATATATTCGTTAAGATTGGCAATATTAAATTCAATAACATCAGGTGATCTAAGCTGAATGTTTTCTACGCAGTGACTACTAATATATTTTTTTAATCCTAGCCAGTTGACCCTATTAATCATTTTCGCATATGAGTTAGTTAAATCACTCCTTAGTGGGTTGAAAATTGTAACTATTGTGGGAGAGTGATCGGAGGACAGATCTAGAGAGGCCTCTACGTGAATTAAGTCCCTATGGATATTTTTCGTGACGCCAAAATCTATAACATCTGGAATTTTTCTTACGTCAGTAGGCCAATAAGTAGGCTCCCCACTCGAAATGACATCTAAGCCCATTTTTGAAATTTTATTAAACAACGCTCTACCTCTAGGTGTAACAAGACGCGAGCCCCAGTACGTATGTTTTGCATTGTAGTCACCCTGTCCCAAAAATGAAAAAAAAAAAAAAAGATATAGAAAAAATTAAGGAATACATAAATTATTTTTTTTTTTTTTCTAAAAATGAAAAAAAAAATAATTTATGTATTCCTTAATTTTTTCTATATCTTAAGAACTGGGGCCAATTACTGCATTCGATATCGAACGAAATTTTCATTTATTTTCTGTTGGAATTTCGATTGATATCAAATGCAGCAATTTGACTACTGTTTTATTATTAACATAGATTTTATAATTTTTTTTATATAATAGCTATTTATACCACGTTTATACTGGTCTTATTTGCAAATGGAAGCATATATGAAGACTGTGAGTAAAATAAGCAATTATCAAACTAAAAATTTCTTTTTCTGTATACATACATCTCATTACCAGCAATAAGTAATAGTTCTCGTGAATTGGTAAGTTAAAATTTTTACTTGCAAATAACACGTGCGTATAAACGTGGTATATGAGTTCTCATAAATTAATGTTTTTGTACTTCCTATACATGAGAAATTGTTGTTGTTTGTTTTAAATGAAAATAACTTAATAAATATGCTTGTTTCTTTAATTTTTCTTGATTTTGAAGTTGCCTCTTTTTTTCTTTGAAATCCCCTTTTTGTGCCACTTTTTTTTTTGGAAAATCCCCTTTTTGTGCCCCTTTTTGAAATTTTTCAACGGTAACGCTGCTTAGAATATCTTAAGGCTACAGGGTATATGTAGCGTTACCGTTGAAAAATTTCGAAAAGGGGCACAAAAAGGGGATTTTCAAAAAACAAGTGGCACAAAAAGGGGATTTCAAAGAAAAATAGGGGCAACTTCAAAATCAAGAAAAATTAAAGAAACAAGCATATATACTAAGTTATTGTTATTTAAAACAAACAATATAAACAAATTTCTCATGTATAAGAAGTTCAAAAACATTCATTTTATGAGAACTCATGTACTACATTTATACGCACGTGTTATTTGCAAGTAAAAATTCTAACTTACTAATTCACGAGAACAATTACTTATTGCTGGGGATTAGATGTATGTATACAGAAAAATAAATTTTTAGTTTTATAATTGCCTATTTGACTCACAGTATTCATATATGTATACTTCTATTCGCAAATAGGAGCAGTATAAACGTAGTATAGTTAGCTATTATATGAAAAAATCATAAAATCTATGTTAATAATAAAACAGTAGTCAAATTGCTGCATTTGATATCCATCGAAATTCCAACAGAAAATAAATGGAAATTTCGTTCGAATCGAATGCAGTAATTGGCCCCAGTTCTTAAGATATACAAAAAATTAAAGAATACATAAATACATATTTTTTTTAATCATTTTTGGGACATGTTTCATATCACTTATTTACTTAAAGCCCAGCATAATTCAAAAAATGTATTTAACCATATAAAGTTTTGATAAAAATTTGAAAATTCGATTCTGAAGAGGATAATATTATTCTTTTTAGGCATTATGCATAGTTATTAAATACCTTAAATACCCTTTCTTTTGATATTGTACATTTGTATTTATTAGTTAATAAGTTTTTTTTGGAATCCATTTTTCCAAATCGTTTTGAAATAAATCTTAAGCAGACAGCATGGACTGACAAGTGTCTACTTTAAGTCTATTTGATAATTTTTTCGTAATACGAGTATGTATATATGCTTTATGTGTTTTTTTAGGTGTAACTGTCAGACTTTGCAACTGGCGAATCTGCATATATTTTTGCATTTAATTTGGCCAATTTGTCCATTTGATTAAACGGGTTCATCTTATCATCCTTAAAACAAGCTTCATTTCACCAATATCAACTTTCCTCCGAAAATCGGTATTTTTTGTGGTAAAAGCTCGGATATTTTTACATCATTTGTTTTTGGAATTGGCCACGTATGTGGCTGTTTTAGCATGACATTCAATGATTCATTCGGCAGATGAGCAACTGATTGCAGAAAATACAAATGGGTTTTTTGGTATCTGCATCCATCTGAACCCACTTATGCCGTCTCTCCTAATCATTGTAATACTTTTTTATTGCATTTTTCTTTTTTACTGGTTTTTCCAAGATAATAGGCTCAAATGATGAACTTATTTTATTTCATGGGAACTTAAATCAAAAGCATTGCTTGATGATAGCAAGTCAGTGTGGTATTTTCATACAATATTATTTCCCTTAGCATAAAGTTTATTACCTTTTAAAATTATGTACTTTTATCAAATTTGGCTTTCAAATCAAATTTGTATGTATTAATTTCATATTTAAAAATCATAAACAAATTAAAAGATTCATACCAAGGCTAAAACACCATATACTCCCACAGAAAATAATATTGCGCCATACTGTCAATTTCCCCCCCAAAAAAATGTATTTTTTCATATATACAAATAGGAAATAAAATCTTGTTGTTGAATGTGGTACAATCTGTACAAATTTGCGTACATTTATTGTAAAAATAAAAATTAAAGTTGACTTTGAACAAAAAGGGGCAAAAAGGGGCACAAAAGAATGCAAATGATACTAAAAGGGGATTAAAAATTAAGGGGCATAAAAAGTGGCAAGGCATTCGAAAAAGGGGCAAAATGCGACTTTAGTCGCACAACGGTAACGCTGGGTATATGTATGTCAGTGAATTACAGGCGGTAACAGCTATGATTAATCCAACTTATCTGAGTATTCGTAGGGCCTTGAGGGAGTTTAGTAATTGAGAGGAATTCGGTGGCTGTCGGAATAGACTAAAATAATTCAAGACTATTCGGTGGATCTTGACTACGAAAAGTTCAAGATGAATGCTGTGGATCTTGAACAAGTTTTCAAGATGAATTCGGTAGATCTTGAAAAATAAAGCGGCGAAAGAAATTCAAGATGATTTCGGAGGATCTTGAATATAAGACGAGAAGTTCAAGATGACTACGGTAGATCTTGAACAAAATTATAAAATAATTTCAAGATGAATTCTGTAGATCTTGAAATGAAATAAACTAAAATAAATTCAAGATGAATTCGGGGAATCTTGAATAGAAACGAGAAGTTCAAGATGAATGCGGTAGATCTTGAACAAAAATAAAATTAGACATTATTAGATTTAATTGAACTATAGTGAATTTTATTCAGAAATAATTTCTTAATCAGGCTTGAGTTCAGTAATTTCAATTCTTATGAATGAAATATTTTTATTATTTAATGTGAGTATCTAAAGAAGAGAAGAAAAATTAAACTAGACACTATTAGCTGGGGGAAATACCGATATTTTTCTGTGCAGCCACGCACTTCATCAGCACCCATGTCTATCTACTGGGGTAGAGATTATTATTAACATCAGCTATTTAACCTGAATTTCTATGAAAGTGGAATATGAGAATTGATTGTGTATACAATTATTGATTTACCTTTGGTAAACACATTTGTAAGTATCACTATTCATTTTCTGTTTTTCCATTTTCTATTTAGGTTAGCACGAAGTTATATCACTCTACCAATGTATGTTTAACTATTCTTACTTATCTTTTCGATAATCACATTAATTATTTTTACTTATTCGATGCACCATCGGTACATACATATAAGTATTATTGTAGTGGCTTTATGCTACTTTGTTTTTGCTTTCTACAGTTGACTTAGCTTTCCAGCATTCTGAAGCAGTTCTGGCCAAGTGAACAGTGATCGCCAAGTGAACATATTTTTGTCACGTGCCCATGATGAATTAAGTGAGACATTATTAGATTTAATTGAACTATAGTGAATTTTAATCAGAAATAATTTCTTAATCAGGCTTGAGTTCAGTAATTTCAATTCTTATGAATGAAATATTTTTATTAATTAATTAATTAATCAGTTCTCGTTGTACCTTCATAGTGAACAGACGTAATAGCGGAAATTTTCTTACATACAAACTAAACAAAAAAAAATCATACAAAAAATATTCGTAGTACATATACATAAACCTTGATAAATAAGCATTTTTTTTGCTTTGATAATATTTTTACATATAGAAATAACAAAAACAAAAAAAAAAACCGTAAACAAAAAAACATACAAAGTACCCTGGAGGAATACTCTTTATGAGTACCCCAAAGGAAAAAAATAGTGAAGTGAGTTCTAACGGCAGAAATGCCTATTTTACTGTGAGTTTTGATGCTCATAATGATAACAATAAAAATAAAAAATCTGATAATAGACTTGCTGTGAGTTCTGAAGCTCTTAATAAAAATCAAAAATCTGATAGACTTTTTCTAACGGCAAAACCACAGTTTCGTCAGCGATCAACTTCGCTTTGTCCAATGCCAACTAGTGAATCGTTGACATTATTGCCTAGTACTTCTACATTTAACTCAGCGATATCATCCGCTTCGGGATCGTGGTCATCAATTAAACAAGTTGTCACTGAAGATAGCAGTAGTTCAAAACCAAAGGTACAAGTAGGAATGGACAGATATATAACCATTTTAAAGTGCGGGCGAAGCCCAAATTCTACTAAAATTGCATCTGCTCCAAAAATGTCTAGGGATAACAGCGCCAAAATCGTTTTTCAGTATTGCAAGTCAATGACAACAAGCCGGCTGCATCATCGCAAAAGTCTTTTAAGCCACCACCTATTTATCTGAGAGACAAAAATTCTAACGCGCTTCTAAAAAATCTACTGTCGACCATTGGTGAAAATACTTTTCACATCATTTCAATTAAACGAGGTAATATTGATGAAACTAAAATCCAAATATATGATGAAAAAGATTTCCGAAAAACTGTTAGTGAGTTTGAAAAAAATAAAACAAATTTTTACACATATCAACTTAAGAGTGCTAAAGGCCTACAAATAGTATTAAAGGGCATAGATTCATATGTTGAGCCCGAAGAAGTAAAATGTGCACTTATCGAACAAGGATTTAAGGTAAAAAATGTTACCAATATAATAAATAGAGAGAAGATTCCCCAGCCTCTATTTCGTGTTGAACTGGAGCCGAATGATATACATTTAAAAAAAAACGAGACGCACCCAATTTATAGTCTAAAATACCTTTTACACCGAAAAATCACAGTTGAAGAGCCACGTAAGCGTTCAGGTCCCGTACAGTGCCATAATTGCCAAGAATATGGCCACACAAAAACTTACTGCAAATTACCTACAGTTTGTGTTATCTGTGGTGAATTGCATGGTACTGCTAACTGTACCAAGCCAAAAGTACAAGCTGAAAAAAAATGCAGTAATTGTGGAGAAAATCACACCGCTAATTACAGAGGATGCCGTGTATATTCTTTCGTTAAACAGGCTATGGGTCAAAAATCTAAATTAGCTCCAGTTCAATCAGCAAATGCTTACTCCGCCACTCTGCCTCAAACTAGCCAACTAGTTACTTCACGTGTATCGTATGCCGATGCTGCCAAGACTAGTTCTATTCCCACACAAAATGTCCCACCGCCAAGTAATTCAACGAATGCAAACTCTAGCTTTAACTTTAGTCGTCTTGAAGCTACTATTGAGAATCTGGTGCTAACTATAAATAATTTTACAACAAATATGACTAGCATGATGCAAGAAATGCTGAGAATGCAGAATACTCTGCTTCAAGCATTAGTTAACAAACCATGAACACGTTAAAAATATGTTTCTGGAACGCAAACGGCATTCGCCAACACAAAAACGAACTTGAGCACTTCCTCACGGAAAAAAATATTGATATAATGTTGGTCTCTGAGACTCATTTGACTTCGAGAAGCTGCTTTAAAATAAATGGTTACATTCTATATGATTCAAAGGACCCGAGAGGGAGAGCATGCGGTGGATCAGCAATTTTAATTAAGTCAAGACTCAAGCACTACATCCTTGAGAACGTTATTGAAGAATATATTCAAGCTACGAATATTTTCGTAGAAAATTTTTGTGCGAATTTCGAGATATCTTCAATTTACTCACCTCCCAGATTTTCAGTTACCGAAGATCAGTATGAGAAGTTCTACAAATCGCTTGGATCTTGTTTCGTGGCAGCTGGTGACTACAATGCAAAACATACGTACTGGGGCTCGCGTCTTGTTACACCTAGAGGTAGAGCGTTGTTTAATACAATTTCAAAAATGGGCTTAGATGTCATTTCGAGTGGGGAGCCTACTTATTGGCCTACTGACGTAAGAAAAATTCCAGATGTTATAGATTTTGGCGTCACGAAAAATATCCATAGGGACTTAATTCACGTAGAGGGCTCTCTAGATCTGTCCTCCGATCACTCTCCCACAATAGTTACAATTTTCAACCCACTAATGAGTGATTTAACTAACTCATATGCGAAAACGATTAATAGGGTCAACTGGCTAGGATTCAAAAAATATATTAGTAGTCACTGCGTAGAAAACATTCAGCTTAGATCACCTGATGATATTGAATTTAATATTGCCAATCTTAACGAATATATTAAACAGGCTACTGAACATGCCACTACTTCCTATCCGCATACTGGCTTTAATAGAATTTATTCTACGGAAATTGAACGTCTTGTATGTGAAAAAAGGAGAGCTAGAAGAGAATGGCAACAACACCGATCACCCCTAAATAAAATCAGACTTAAAGAATGTACTAAACGACTCAAAGAGCTGCTATCGTCGGAAAAGACTGCATTACTGGAAAAGTATTTAGAAGGTCTTGATGTAACGTCAACATCTAATTACTCTTTATGGCGCGCTACTAGAAATCTTAAAAGACCCGTTGATCTCAAATCACCATTGCGTACTTCGACCGGAGGCTGGGCAAGAAGCGATAGTGAGAAAGGTAACTTATTTTCTGAGCATTTAAAATCTGTATTCACTCCCAATTCATGTACGGGTGCTGCCGATTTACCGAGTGTAGTCTCTCTACCCCCTCGTCCCTTAAGGTTTAAGATGCGTGAACTACAAAAAATAGTTGCTGAACTCGACCCTAAGAAAGCTCCAGGTATTGATGGCATTAGTAACAAGATGCTGATGAACTTGCCTCATATTGCAATAAGAATTTTGCTATTTATTTTTAATGCCATTTTACGAATGTAGTATTTTCCACATAACTGGAAACTTGCCAAGATTAAAATGATTCTCAAGCCAGGCAAAGATCTTACCAAGGCTGAGTCATATAGGCCTATAAGCTTACTATCAACAATTTCAAAGCTTTTCGAAAAGCTGCTCATGACTAAATTGTCCACAATTTTAGCTGATAGAGGGTGCATCCCGGACCATCAATTTGGCTTTAGAAGTCAGCATAGCACTATTGAACAAACGCATAGATTGGTTCAAGTTGTAAGGAGGACATTTGAAGAAAAAAAGTATTGTTCTGCCCTTTTTATTGATGTTTCTCAGGCATTTGATAAAGTGTGGCACGAAGGCCTAGTTTTAAAATTGAAGACATACCTACCAATAAACATACAAAAGCTTTTGGAAAGTTATATTGTTGATAGGAAATTTACCGTTGTGGAAGGAGACTTCATGAGTGTACCCGAGTCTATATCTTCTGGTGTGCCACAGGGTAGTATTCTGGGGCCAGTCTTGTATCTAATATATACTTGTGATATGCCTGTGAGCAATAACATACACACTTCTACATTTGCCGATGATACAGCCTGTTTGAGTATTCACAAAAACTCTGATGAGGCATCCCGCAATCTCCAAGCACACATTACTCAGCTTGAAATATGGTTGAATTTATGGAGAATAAAAGTAAATGAACAAAAGTGTGTTCATATAACGTTTACCCTAAGAAAAGATACCTGTTCCCCCATTCGAATCAACAATCAAAATATTCCTCAACATTCTCAAGTGATATACCTTGGAATACACCTTGATCGAAGGCTTACATGTAAATATCATATTGACTCTAAGTTAACCCAAATGAAACTTAAATTAACTCAAATATATTGGTTAATTGGCAGAAATTCAACACTCAGCCTAGACTGCAAACTATTGATATACAAGTCGCTTTTGAAGCCAATATGGTGCTATGGAATTCAGCTATGGGGCACTGCTTCAGCTTCAAATATTGAGAAAATCCAACGAAGGCAAAACAAAATTTTACGTTTGATAACATCTGCTCCATGGTACGTTAAAAATTCAAATATTCATCGTGATTTAAATATGCCACTAGTGAGTGAAGCAATTGAAAAATCCGCAGGCAAATATTTAACAAAACTCGAGTCACATCCTAATCCGCTTGCCCGTAATATTTTGAGCTTTACTGGACACATCCGCTTAAAAAAGAGGGACACAAGGGCTCTTATACTCAACACTCCAGATGGGACTGCTTAATACTTCTTTTTTTCCCTTTTGATTATCACTACTATGTATTATTTATAACTATCACTAAGTTTATGTCCGATACTGGTCGGGCCTAATAATTATATTTAGATTTAAGATTTGATTACTTATTGTTAGTTCATTTTTGAAGATACAATAAATAAATATAATATGAAAAAAAAAAAAAAAATTAATGTGAGTATCTAAAGAAGAGAAGAAAAATTAAACTAGACACTATTAGCTGGGGGAAATACCGATATTTTTCTGTGCAGCCACGCACTTCATCAGCACCCATGTCTATCTACTGGGGTAGAGACTATTATTAACATCAGCTATTTAACCTGAATTTCTATGACAGTGGAATATGAGAATTGATTGTGTATACAATTATTGATTTACCTTTGGTAAACACATTTGTAAGTATAACTATTCATTTTCTGTTTTTCCATTTTCTATTTAGGTTAGCACGAAGTTATATCACTCTACCAATGTATGTTTAACTATTCTTACTTATCTTTTACGATCATCACATTAATTATTTTTACTTATTCGATGCACCATCGGTACATACATATAAGTATTATTGTAGTGGCTTTATGTTACTTTGTTTTGCTTTCTACAGTTGACTTAGCTTTCCAGCATTCTGAATAGTGATACTTACAAATGTGTTTACCAAAGGTAAATCAATAATTGTATACACAATCAATTCTCATATTCCACTTTCATAGAAATTCAGGTTAAATAGCTGATGTTAATAATAATCTCTACCCCAGTAGATAGACATGGGTGCTGATGAAGTGCGTGGCTGCACAGAAAAATATCGGTATTTCCCCCAGCTAATAGTGTCTAGTTTAATTTTTCTTCTCTTCTTTAGATACTCACATTAATTAATAAAAATATTTCATTCATAAGAATTGAAATTACTGAACTCAAGCCTGATTAAGAAATTATTTCTGATTAAAATTCACTATAGTTCAATTAAATCTAATAATGTCTCACTTAATTCATCATGGGCACGTGACAAAAATATGTTCACTTGGCGATCACTGTTCACTTGGCCAGAACTGCTTCAGAATGCTGGAAAGCTAAGTCAACTGTAGAAAGCAAAAACAAAGTAACATAAAGCCACTACAATAATACTTATATGTATGTACCGATGGTGCATCGAATAAGTAAAAATAATTAATGTGATGATCGTAAAAGATACATAAGTAAGAATAGTTAAACATACATTGGTAGAGTGATATAACTTCGTGCTAACCTAAATAGAAAATGGAAAAACAGAAAATGAATAGTGATACTTACAAATGTGTTTACCAAAGGTAAATCAATAATTGTATACACAATCAATTCTCATATTCCACTTTCATAGAAATTCAGGTTAAATAGCTGATGTTAATAATAATCTCTACCCCAGTAGATAGACATGGATGCTGATGAAGTGCGTGGCTGCACAGAAAAATATCGGTATTTCCCCCAGCTAATAGTGTCTAGTTTAATTTTTCTTCTCTTCTTTAGATACTCACATTAATTAATAAAAATATTTCATTCATAAGAATTGAAATTACTGAACTCAAGCTTAAATTAGACGTGACATAGCCATAACGCCATAGCCATAACGAAACCAAAATTCAATTGATTTCTATGGTGAGAGTGAGAGTGAGAGAGACTCGCCATAACTCTCACCATAGAAACCAATTGAATTTTGGTTTGGTTATGGTTATGGCGTTATGGCTATGTCACGTCTAATTTAAGCTTCAAGCCTGATTAAGAAATTATTTCTGATCAAAAATAAAATTTGAATTCAATATGAATTCGGTAGATATTGAAATAAAAGTAAAAAAATAAATTCAAGAAGAATACGATAGATCTTGAATACTAAATACAATTTATTAGAAAGCTTAAGATGAATGCGGTAGATCTTGTAGCTTTCTGTGCACAAAATGTTAGAACAATCCTTTATGGTGATATCCGTTCTTGTAATATACAGGTAGTACCCCTGCTTACCGTACTGGGACGTCCAGCTCGTCCTGCTGCTTGTGGCTTAAACTTGACATCATATAGAAATTATTATTTTAACCGGCTGAGAATTATTTTTCCCTTTTGTATGGTTTGTTCGTTTTAGTTTTAAAATCTATAAAAGTTTGCATGTGTTTTTATTTCTTTTATACAGCATGCGCCTACAAATGCCTGTACTTGGTTTTTGTTGTTATTTTACTTCTGTTGGCAAGATCGCAACTTGACTGCATGAGCGTGGTTGTTGTATTTTGTTTATTATGGCGTACATATGTTTATGTAAGTATGTATGTGAAGCTACTTTGTGTGATCGCGACTTGACTGCATGAGCGTGCTTGTTGTTTTTTGTTTTGTATTTAAGGTACCAATACACTATATGTTTTTGCTTGTGTTTTTTCAAGTTTACAATTCACATGTTTTTTGTTGTGTTTGTCAAACTTGATTAATTTACTAAGGTTTTTGAGCAAAGTTTTTGAGGTCACCAACTACATGTTTTCACCGAATTATCTAAAATTTGACAGGAGCAATGTAAAAAACATGTAGTGTATAGGAACCTTTATAAAACACGTGTGTAGTTGTTGGTATTATTTCTGTTGGTAAGTTTTCAATAAAAAATATAGAGGCATTTGTGACGAAACGTTACACAACAGCTTATAACAGAGAATGACAAAAGTTGGTAATTTTGGGTGTTGCCCGTCAGACAACTACGAATGCGTGCAGCTAAAAATAAAAACACGAAAAATACAAACACGGAAAATAAAAACACAGGGATTAATTTTAAACCGAATGCGTGTAACTATAAACATCCAACAACTATGTGTATCAGTGATGGTATTTGAGAATTTTAGTTTCGTGCCAAAATGTTAGCCAAAAAGTGCTAAAATAACTTAAAAAGTGCCAAAAAATAAATGTACATACATACACAGCTGGGCTCATGAAAACGGTGAAATATATTGTATTAATTGTAAATTTTATTGAGTTTGTATTTTAAATGACAATACATTTGATTAATAGGAATTCAATTCATTTTTGTTTGTTTTATTTATTTATTTAATTCAACAATTCAAGTAGAAAAAAAACTTTCAGTCTTCAACAATAAATTTTCGTCCACTTTAGATTTTTTTAAGCTAGCAAGGACGCGACCTTATAGAATTTGTTTGTTTTTTGAGTCAGTTGTGTTGATTCTTGAACAATTCACATATACGAACGAATAAAACGAATGATATAAAACTGGCCAAAATATAAAAAAACCGATAGTTTCGACGGCGGCTAATCTATGTATGACAAAAAGGTAGGCGACTCGGTGCGCCATTTAGGCAAGGAGATCAAAATAGAAGCGAATAAAAAACAACATGTAAGATGTCATTTACTTGAAACTAATACTTTCATTGTTGCAGCTTTTAGAAGTACACATTTTTACAACAGATTTTACAAATTTTGCTGAAGTATTTTATACAATATTAAAAACTTTTTTCAAAAATTTTGGATGTTGCATTAGTGCCAAAATTTGGGTGAGCGTGCCATCGGGCCATTAATCATTGAATTGTGCCAAAAAATGGCACGATCGTGCCACATTTACCAACCGTGATGTGTATACACATTTACCTGCAGTGAGCACACTTAATTTTTTTTTAATTCGGTAGAATCGACAAAAAATCGTTAGATTTGAATGAAATTCGGTAGAAAATATTTTTTTTTATTAAAAAAAACATAAAAAATAACAATTCAAAGAAACATAAAAAATAACAAAATATATGTACTTATATATAAAGAGTAAGTGTAAGCAGTGTCAAACTAAACAGGTTCCAAAAGCGCATTTAAAACTGTGATTGGAAATTAAACTGCCATAAACAATGAAGCATTTCCAAATAAAAAAGTGTCATCACCAGTTATTTGCCCTTACCCTTTATATAGATATGCTATGCATACATAAAATAATATACATAAATATTAGGAATTCAGTTTTTGTACATAGGTTTTATGAAGCTACTAAAATAACTTTTATTTGACAAACATTTGCTACTACAAAGATTATATGTAAGATCCATTTATGAATTTAAACTAGGGATGTAACGAATACCAGTTTAGCGAATGCGAATGCGAAAACGAATAATAAATTTAAATTTTTGCGAAAGCGAATGCGAATGCAAATATTACAATACGTTAAAAGAAATCACATGAAAATAAATTTATCTAAGAGCATGAAGTTGTGTTGTATACATAGATCTTCTTGAGTCTTGAATTCAGAAAATATTTATTAATTTATTACAAATAAATATTGTTAAACTGAAAGATATATGAAATCATATTAAAATAAGTATAGATAATAATTAAAAATAAATTTGCAAAATGTTAGGCAATCAACCCATTCGTACTTTGGCCCTAAGACCTTGTACTAAGTTCAACATTTCCTGTAAAATGCCACCAAAATACATATTAAGAAAAATTGGAATGAATTGTTCATTAAATATTTTTCCAGAAGTAGTACTCTGTTCATCTTGGGAGAAACATATGAAATATTTTTTTATTTTTTATTTTTTTACACACATATATTTATTTATTGTATCTTCAAAATATAAACTAACAATAAGTATTCAAATCTTAAATCTAAATATAATTATTAGGCCCGACCATTATCGGACATAAACTTAGTGATAGTAACTAATAATACATAAATTTCGTATTAAGCACAATAAATATTTTCAAGAAGTATCATTTGGGGTGCTGACTATTAGAGCCCTTGTGTCCCTCTTTTTTAGGCGGATATATCCAGTAAAGTTCAAGATATTACGAGCAAGCGGATTAGGATATGACTCGAGTTTTGTTAAATATTTACCTGCGTATTTTGCGATTTCTTCAGTCACTAGTGGCATATTTAAATCACGATGTATATTTGACTTTTTGATGTACCATGGAGCCGATGTTATTAACCGTAAAATTTTGTTTTGCTGTCGTTGGATTCTATCCACATTTGAAGCTGAAGCAGTGCCCCATAGCTGAATTCCGTAGCACCATATTGGCTTCAAAAGCGACTTGTATATCAAAAGTTTGCAGTCTAGACTGAGTGTTGAATTTCTGCCAATCAACCAATGTATTTGAGTTAACTTAAGTTTCATTTGAATTAGTTTAGCGTCAATATGATGTTGCCATGTAAGCCTTCAATCAAGGTGTATGCCAAGGTATTTCACTTGAGAATGTTGAGGAATATTTTGATTATTGATTCGAATGGGGGAACAGGTATCTTTTCTTAGGGTAAACGTTATATGAACACACTTTTGTTCATTTACTTTAATTCTCCATAAGTTCAACCATCTTTCAAGCTGGGTAATGTGTGCTTGGAGATTGCGGGATGCCTCATCAGGGTTTTTGTGCATACTCATACAGGCTGTATCATCGGCAAATGTAGAAGTGTGGATGTTATTGCTCACAGGCATATCACAGGTATATATTAAATACAAGACTGGCCCCAAAATACTACCCTGTGGCACACCAGAAGATATAGATTCGGGCACACTCATGAAGTCTCCTTCCACAACAGTAAACTTCCTATCAACAATGTAACTTTCCAAAAGTTTTTCTATATTTATTGGAAAATATGTCTTCAATTTTAAAAATAGGCCTTTGTGCCATACTTTGTCAAATGCCTGAGAAACATCAATAAAAAGGGCAGAACAATACTTCTTTTCTTCAAAAGTCCTCCTTATAACTTGAACCAATCTATGCGTTTGCTCAATAGTGCTATGCTGACTTCTAAAGCCAAATTGATGGTCCGGAATGCACCCATTATCAGCTAAAATTGTGGACAATTTAGTCATGAGCAGCTTTTCGAAAAGTTTTGAAACTGTTGATAGTAAGCTTATAGGCCTATATGACTCAGCCTTGGTAAGATCTTTGCCCGGCTTCGGAATCATTTTAATCTTGGCAAGTTTCCAGTTATGTGAAAAATACTGCATTCGTAAAATGGCATTAAAAATAAATAGCAGGATTCTTATTGCAATATGAGGCAAGTTCATCAGCATCTTGTTGCTAATTCCATCAATACCTGGTGCTTTCTTCGGATTAAGCTCAGCAATTAGTTTATGTACATCGCGCATCTTAAACTTTATGGGTCGCGGGGGTAGAGGAACTACACTCGGCAAATCAGCAACACCAGTACATGTGTTTGGGGTAAATACGTATTTTAAATGATTTGCAAATATGTTAGCTTTTTCAGTATCACTTCTTGCCCAACCTCCGGTAGATGTGCGCAGAGGTGGTTTAAACTCAACGGGGGTTTTCAGCTTTCTAGCAGCGCGCCACAAAGAGTAATTAGATGCTGGAGTGACATCAAGACCTTCCAGATAATTTTTAAGAGATGCAGTTTTTTCAATTGCAAGTAACTCTTGGAGTCGTTTAGAGCACTCTTTTAATCTGATTTTAAGTTGTGGTGATCTGTGCTGTTGCCATTCCCTTCTAGCTCTTCTTTTTTCACATAAGGCACGTTCAATATCGGTAGAATAAATTTTATTAAATCCAGTCTGCGGATGGGAGGTAGTAGCATGTTCAGCAGCCTGTGCAATCATTTCGTTATGCTTGGCGATGTTAGCTTCAATATCCTCGGGTGTTCTTAGCGTAATGTTTTCCGTGCAATGACTACTAAGATATTTTTTGAATCGCAGCCAATTTACACGATTGATCATCTTCACATACGAGTGATAGGGTCAACTGGCTAGGATTCAAAAAATATATTAGTAGTCACTGCGTAGAAAACATTCAGCTAAGATCACCTGATGATATTGAATTTAATATTGCCAATCTTAACGAATATATTAAACAGGCTGCTGAACATGCCACTACTTCCTATCCGCAGACTGGCTTTAATAGAATTTATTCTACGGAAATTGAACGTCTTGTATGTGAAAAAAGGAGAGCTAGAAGAGAATGGCAACAACACCGATCACCATTAAATAAAATCAGACTTAAAGAATGTACTAAACGACTCAAAGAGCTGCTATCGTCGGAAAAGACTGCATTACTGGAAAAGTATTTAGAAGGTCTTGATGTAACGTCAACATCTAATTACTCTTTATGGCGCGCTACTAGAAATCTTAAAAGACCCGTTGATCTCAAATCACCATTGCGTACTTCGACTGGAGGCTGGGCAAGAAGCGATAGTGAGAAAGGTAACTTATTTTCTGAGCATTTAAAATCTGTATTCACTCCCAATTCATGTACGGGTGCTGCCGATTTACCGAGTGTAGTCTCTCTACCCCCTCGTCCCTTAAGGTTTAAGATGCGTGAACTACAAAAAATAGTTGCTGAACTCGACCCTAAGAAAGCTCCAGGTATTGATGGCATTAGTAACAAGATGCTGATGAACTTGCCTCATATTGCAATAAGAATTTTGCTATTTATTTTTAATGCCATTTTACGAATGTAGTATTTTCCACATAACTGGAAACTTGCCAAGATTAAAATGATTCTCAAGCCAGGCAAAGATCTTACCAAGGCTGAGTCATATAGGCCTATAAGCTTACTATCAACAATTTCAAAGCTTTTCGAAAAGCTGCTCATGACTAAATTGTCCACAATTTTAGCTGATAGAGGGTGCATCCCGGACCATCAATTTGGCTTTAGAAGTCAGCATAGCACTATTGAACAAACGCATAGATTGGTTCAAGTTGTAAGGAGGACATTTGAAGAAAAAAAGTATTGTTCTGCCCTTTTTATTGATGTTTCTCAGGCATTTGATAAAGTGTGGCACGAAGGCCTAGTTTTAAAATTGAAGACATACCTACCAATAAACATACAAAAGCTTTTGGAAAGTTATATTGTTGATAGGAAATTTACCGTTGTGGAAGGAGACTTCATGAGTGTACCCGAGTCTATATCTTCTGGTGTGCCACAGGGTAGTATTCTGGGGCCAGTCTTGTATCTAATATATACTTGTGATATGCCTGTGAGCAATAACATACACACTTCTACATTTGCCGATGATACAGCCTGTTTGAGTATTCACAAAAACTCTGATGAGGCATCCCGCAATCTCCAAGCACACATTACTCAGCTTGAAATATGGTTGAATTTATGGAGAATAAAAGTAAATGAACAAAAGTGTGTTCATATAACGTTTACCCTAAGAAAAGATACCTGTTCCCCCATTCGAATCAACAATCAAAATATTCCTCAACATTCTCAAGTCAAATACCTTGGCATACACCTTGATCGAAGGCTTACATGGAAATATCATATTGACTCTAAGTTAACCCAAATGAAACTTAAATTGACTCAAATATATTGGTTAATTGGCAGAAATTCAACACTCAGCCTAGACTGCAAACTTTTGATATACAAGTCGCTTTTGAAGCCAATATGGTGCTATGGAATTCAGCTGTGGGGCACTGCTTCAGCTTCAAATGTCGAGAGAATCCAACGAAGGCAAAACAAAATTTTACGTTTGATAACATCTGCTCCATGGTACGTTAAAAATTCAAATATTCATCGTGATTTAAATATGCCACTAGTGAGTGAAGAAATTGCAAAATACGCAGGCAAATATTTAACTAAACTCGAGTCACATCCTAATCCGCTTGCCCGTAATATTTTGAGCTTTACTGGACACATCCGCTTAAAAAAAAGGGACACAAGGGCTCTTATACCCAACACTCCAGATGGGACTGCTTAAAAATACTTCTTTTTGATTATCACTACTTATGTATTATTTATAACTATCACTAAGCTTATGTCCGATATTGGTCGGGCCTAATAATTATATTTAGATTTAAGATTTGATTACTTATTGTTAGTTCATTTTTGAAGATACAATAAATAAATATGTATATGAAAAAAAAAAAAAAAAAAAAAACATACGCGTGAGGTAAATCACTTCTCTGTGGGCTACAGATTGTAACGATCGTGGGAGAGTGATCGGACGAGAGATCTAAAGAAGCTTCAATTTGAATTAAATCCCTAGAGATATTTTTCATAACGCCAAAATCTATTACATCCGGAATTTTATTTATGTCAGTTGGCCAGTAAGTAGGCTCCCCACTCGAAATGACGTCCAAGCCCATTTTTGAAATTGTGTTGAACAATGCTCGAACTCTGGGTGTAATATGACGCGAACCCCAGAACGTATGCTTAGCATTATTGTCGCCAGCTGCCACAAAACAAGGGCCAAGAGATCTATAGAAATCCTCGTATTGATTCTCAGTAATTCCGAATCTGGGAGGGGAGTAAATTGATGATATCACAAAATTTGTGCAAAAATTTTCAACACAAATATTCGTTGCTTGTAGATGTTCCTCACAAATGTTGTCAATAATATAATGTTTGAGTCTAGACTTTATAAGAATTGCTGATCCACCGCACGCTCTTCCTCTCGGGTCCTTTGAATCATATAAGGTGTAGCCAGAAATTTTAAAAAGGCTTCTCGAAGTCAAATGAGTCTCTGAGACCAACATTATATCAATATTTTTCTCCGTAAGGAAGTGCTCAAGTTCATTTTTATGTTGGCGAAAGCCGTTTGCGTTCCAGAAACATATTTTTAACGTGTTCATGGTTTCTTAACTAATGCCTGAAGCAGTGTATTCTGCATTCGCAGCATTTCTTGCATCATGCTAGTCATATTTGTTGTAAAACTATTAATAGTTAGCACCAAATTCTCAATAGTAGCTTCAAGGCGACTAGAGTTAAAGCTTGAGTTTGCATTCGTGGAATTATTTGGCGGTGGAACATTTTGTGTGGGAATTGAACTAGTCTTAGCAGCATCGGCATACGATACACGTGAACTAACTGGTTGGCTTGTATGAGGAAGAGTGGCGGAGTAAGCGTTTGCTGATTGAGCTGGAGCTAGTTTAGGTTTTTGACCCATAGCCTGTTTAACAAAAGAATATACAGGGCATCCTCTGTAGTTAGCGGTGTGGTTACCTCCACAATTACTGCATTTTTTCTGCTTGATCTTTTGGCTTCGTGCAGCTAGCAGTACCGTGCAATTCACCGCAGATAACACAAACTGTAGGTAAATTGCAGTAAGTTTTTGTGTGGCCATATTCTTGGCAATTATGGCACTGTACGGGACCTGAACGCTTACGTGGCTCTTCAACTGTGATTTTTCGGTGTAAAAGGTATTTTAGGCTATAAATTGGATGTGTCTCGTTTTTTTCAACTGTATATCATTTGGCTCCAGTTCAACACGAAATAGAGGCTGGGGGATCTTCTCTCTATTGATTATATTAGTAACACTTTTTAGTTTCAATCCTTGTATGATGAGTGCATCTTTTATTTCGTCGGGATTAACATAAGCATCAATGCCCTTCAATACGATCTGCATACCTTTAGCACTTTTAAGCTGATAAGTATAAAAATTAGTTTTATTTTTTTCGAAATCAGTAATAATTTGGCGGAAATCTTTTTCTTCGTATATTTGAATTTTTGTTTCATCAATTTTACCACGTTTTATTGGAATAACGTGAAATGCGTTCTCACCAACTGCCGAGACTAATTTTTTAATAAGGGCGTTCGAATTTTTTTCTCTCAGGTATATTGGTGGTGGCTTGCAAGTTTTTTTGGATGAAACAGCGGGTTGGTCGTTATTTGCTTGCAATATTGAAAAACGATTTTGACGGTTAACTTCTGCGACGTCGTTATCCCTGGAAATCTTGGGAACAGATGAAATTTTTGATGAATTTGGGCTTCGCCCGCGTTTTAAAATTGTGATATATCTGTCCATTCCGACTTGGACCTTGGCTTTTGGGCTACTCTTATCTTCAGTGACAACTTGGTTAAGTGATGACCCCGAGCCCGAGGCGGGTGATATCGCTGAGTTAAATGTAGAAGTACTAGGCAATAATGTCAACGATTCACTAGTTGGCATTGGACAAAGCGAAGTTGATCGCTGACGAAACTGTGGTTTTGCCGTTAGAAAAAGTCTATTATCAGATTTTTGATTTTTATTAAGAGCTTCAGAACTCACAGCAAGTCTATTATCAGATTTTTTATTTTTATAGTTATCATTATGAGCATCAAAACTCACAGTAAAATAGGCATTTCTGCCGTTAGAACTCACTTCACTATTTTTTTCCTTTGAGGTACTCATATAGAGTATTCTTCAAGGGCACTTTGTTTGCTTTTTTTGTTTACGGTTTTTTTTTGTTTTTGTTGTTTCTATATGTAAAAAATATTTGCAAAGCAAATAAAGCTTATTTATTAAAGTCAATATGTACTACGAATATTTTTTGTATTTTTTTTTGTTTAGTTTGTATGTAAGAAAAATTCCGCTATTACGTCTGTTCACTATGAAGGTACAACGAGAACTGTCTCATATGAAATATATCTTCAACATTTTAAGTTTTCATGTGAAATATTATGAGTGGCACCTGTTTCGCAAAAAATTGACAACAAAGAAGGATTAGTTAATATTTTTGCATTTAAAATTTTTTGAACGAAGTAATGATGCGCTTACCATTTATCAAAAGTTTTAACAAACTAGTCTTAAGTAGAAAATATGTTCGCGCAATTCAAACACTGCCTTTTCTTTTTCAAAAACTGGAAAATATTTGCAATATTTTTGTCTTTAGCATTCGCTTTAAATATTCGCATACATTTTAGCGAATGCAAAAGCGAATGCAAATAGCAAAAGTAAGCGAATTGTTTGCGAATGCGAAAGCGAATGCGAACATTCGTTACATCCCTAATTTAAATTTTGTGCAAAAATTATTAAATCATTGGGAGGAATAAATATTTCAACCCCAAGGCACAATTCTATGTTCTGTTTTAATGATTTTCATGGCAGAAAATGACCGCTGTGCGGTCGCACTGCTATGTAGCAAAATATTCAATTTACACATATATCGACTTCAATTACTAAATAACAATTCGTTAAACTTAATCTCTTCTGCGCGGAAAGCTTTCCACATTTTAGAACATAAATGTGATTAATTTTCCGTATGTGTGATCAACTTGATCTTGTAGCATCATTGTTAATTAAAATGTTCGTTCAATATTCGGTAGATTTCAGGCCTTGTTCGGTAGAATTGGTAGAACGTTAAATTCACAAACATGTTCGGTAGAATCTACCGAATATCGGTAGAAGTGTGCACACTGGTTACCTGGCACAAACGAAAACAACTAAAATTTATAGACTTTGTGAATATAAAAATATTCTGAGTACAAAAATATTCTGAATATTAAACCGAATACACATTCGAAATACAGAGTTATTTTATTTAGACACAAACCCAGCTAGCATTTGGGTGATAATTTTTGGTAGAAATATCTTACATGATTCTCCACAGATCGCTTTTGATGATTAAAAAGTGATTTATCACTTGACCGATTGAAAGAGGATTCAATTATGGTTCATCTATATGATCAAATAATGATTTCTTGAAAATAGAGGAACATCATGCAAATAAACCGCAAAAAAGTGATTTAAATGATTTAATATGAAAATTGCTCAAAAATAATCAGCAAATCGTATCATAACTGATTCTTTGGTATGATTCATCTGTAGGGTACCATTTTCTCACAACGGGAGTATCATTTATGATCGAAAAATGAGCTCATATAAGGTTACTTTTCCCGTCAAGCTGATTCGGACACGATTGGATTATGATACAAAATGCTACCTGGGAATGATTGTATATAATGGCGAATGATCAATAAATATTCCGAGTATGACAGTATTAATTTTTTTTCCGAATAAATATTAATATTTTGTGTGTGAAAACATTCGGAAGTTTCGTTTTTTTCATACACAAACTAGATATGCTCTTTTGAGAGAAAATATGTGAGCGTACAAATTGTTTGTTTGTGCTACACAGTTGCTGAAATTAAGACTATTTAAGGTACCAATATACTATATGTTTTTGCTTGTGTTTTTTCAAGTTTACAATTCACATGTTTTTTGTTGTGTTTGTCAAACTTGATTAATTTACATAAGGTTTTTAATTTTTGGTCACCAACTGTATGTACAATTACACGTGACATCGGCCATGATTGTTTTTATTTTAATATTAAAGCCGCTGGAAATTTCTTTGGTAACGTTGCTGAAGCGCCGGCGCCACTGAAGTGCCGGCGTCACAAATGTTTATTTAAGTTTCATTCTTTTTAATCTGCAAAATATGGAGCTTGTATCAACACTTGTTATATACTTTATATCATTGTTATTAAAATTTTAAAATGAGATAAAAAATAATTAATTTATCACTAATGCAAATACTTTAAACGGACAGCTAATGTATCGGAGACATTCAACCGTCGATAAATGTTTTCACATGGCATAGACACTTGAAAACACATGTCTGAACATAAGAAAATAGAACATGCTCTAATTGAAAAATTGTCTTATGTTTTTGCTTGTGTAAAATACACAAGCAAAGTTTTTGAGGTCACCAACTACATGTTTTAACCGAATTATCTAAAATTTGACAGGAGCAATGTAAAAAACATGTAGTGTATAGGCACCTTTACTTATGTATATTTTTTTGAGTACTTATTCTCATTCTCTGGTACACAACAATAAAATAAGGAAAATTTACGATTTTTACAGATATAAAAAACCGGATAACCTGGTAGGAAAAACTGATTTCATAAAAACCATAAATGTGCCCAAAAACCGGGGTTTCGGTTAATCGGTTAAGCGAAATTGAAAACACTAGTTTTGACGCACTATCAATTTTTAAGGATAAAAGTTTGTTTTTCATTTCTCTCGACAAGCTACTTCGAATTATCTTGACAGTTCGTTGCAAACCAGCACAAATCGGATCAACGATATTTCTTAGATTTGGAGAATTAAGAATGTTAAATGGAATGCAGTCTTCCGTAACTAAACAAATGTACGATCGGAATTAATTTTTTTTTGTTTATTTGCACTTTTATTTATTTATTTTAACATATTATATGTACAAAGTAAATTTGCATAATATGGTGTTGCACAAATATGGGCGGAGTAACTAAGACCATATGCTTTTACATTATGTTTTTTTTTCGAAAATATAATTGAATGAATTTGTTGCACTATATCTATATTGTTAAAGTCTATTTTATGTAATTTCAACAAATTAAATTTTAAATTACTAATGCTATTATTCTTTAATAAAATTTTACAAATACTGCACTCTGCTTTTGCAATATCAGGCTTATTCGTAAAATATTTCCAAACGGCATCAGAGTTCTTATTGCTTTTATGAGGAGGCATTTTTGTTTTATTTCATTTCAAAAGGCACTATGTTCACGCACAATAAATTATCAGTATGTATTCCGTATTCGCTTCTAAGTCACACAAAGGCAAAAATTCGACTATACTACTGCTTCACAGCTTTTATTTTTTAAAGTAAAAGCTGTCAGTTTTTGCTGAAGCAAAACGATTGATATTTTCTTACGAATTGTTTCTTTGATTTTACTCGAAGTTACAGAAAAACAAAACTGCACACAACAAAATAGTTTTCAACACTTGTTATTTACTTTTAAAGCACAAGAGAAAGCAAGACTTCACCTTTGCACAAAAAACTGTTGCTTCAAAGCAATAGCATATTAATTGAAACTTTTGCTTTTCTGCTGCCAGTTTTTTGAATAGTGGCTCTAATCGTATTGCAATTAAAGTCCATCAATTTATTTTTAATGCCATATTACTACTGGAATTTCATCCACACCACTGCCAGTGCTGGCTAAGGTCAAAATCATTCCAAACCGGAAAAATATCTTGTCAAAGTTGGGTCATATAGGCCAATAAGCTTACTATCAACAATGTTAAAGCTGCTCATGACAAAACTGTCCCCAATTCTAACTGATAATGGGTACATACCGTGCCATCACTTTGGTATTAGAAGGCAGCATAGCACCATTGAACAAAAGCATAGATTGGTTGAAGTTATTAGAATAACATTTGAAGAAAAGATGTATTGTTCTGCTCTCTTTATTGATGTTTCTCAGGCACTTGGCAAAGTATGGGATGAAGACCCAGTTTTAAAATTTAAAATATGTGACCTGCTCCACGAAAAGGGACCTCTGCGCCGAAAAGAAGTTATTGAGAAAAACTTGTTTAAAAAAAGCGCTTCGTTCTTCCGTGTTTTACGCATGGTTATGCATTTTTTCGGCGCAGAGGTCTCTTTTCGTGGAGCAGGTCACATATTTTAAATTTTCAACTAAAAAATTTATATTTAAAAAATAAAAAAATTTTATACCCATATTGCATATATTAAAAGAGGATAAAATATATCGCGATTTTCGCGTTTTGTGTGAATAATTACAAAAAAAAATTTAAATTTTTTTAAAAAAGATTAAATTTGAAAACCAAAACATTAATTCCAAATACGTAGAATTTGTATGAAAACCCGAAACTAAAATATGTATTTAGTTAAATATCTCAATTAGTAGCTCGCAAGTGGTCAAGTTTTATATACCATTGGATGCTGCTTCAAAAACTCTTTTCGATGATACCAAATTTTATTTATGTTGTCTTGGAGAAAAGTACAAAAAAATTCTAAAAAGTGAAAAAAATACCTTTTTTAAAAATGGTCCAGCTCACGGATGGTCAAGGCTAGAACCAAAATATTTTGGGAGTCATCATAAAACATATCAAGCTTTATTTTCAGAGGGGTAACAAAATCACTTTTTCCCTTCCATACAACTTGAGTCGCTCTAATATATATAATAGAAGTGTATATGCATATGTGTATGTATCTATGTTTAAATAAGTACATACATTTAAAATTGGTCATTATTAAATAAAATTTCGATATCTTGCTCTTTCAAAAACGTACATTATCCTGTTTTTAGGCTATACTGAATAAATTTCAAAGTAAAAACAATTTGGAAGAAATATAAGATTATTCTATACTATTCTTTTATTTTAAATTTGTCAACTAGCAAAATAAACTGAGTAAAAAGTCGATATTGCTAGATTAAAGGAAGAAAAAGTTCACAAAGACTAAAATGTAGCCATATTGAACAAAAAATAAAAAGAAGCTAAAAGGACTGAAAGATAATTGAAAATATTGCTAGATTTGCGTTTATAGTTTTATAGTTTGGGGCCAATGTTTTTTTTCGCGTTTTGAGTGACTGAAAACGGGTTCAATCCAGCCCGAAAAGTTCTAAGTTGGCAACACTGCATCAAAAAGATTTGTCAAACTGAACCACGAATGTGTTGTGTGAACGGCATGATTCCCAATCTTGGTTCATGTTGCCGTCTTGCCCGGAAGTTCACTGGTGTGGAAGGAAATTTAATGAGTGTATCCGAATCAATCAATCATCCGGTGTGCCACAGTGGAGTATACTGGGGCCAGTTTTGTATTTGATTTATACTTGTGATATGCCTGTGCGCAGTCATATCCACACTTTGATGATACAGTCTGCCTTAGTATGCGTGAAAAACCTTACGAGGCATCCTGATATCTTCACGAATATATTACCCAGCTGGAACTATGGTTGAATTTATGGAGAATAAGAGTAAACGAACAAAAGGTTGTTCAAGTAACATTTAGCTAACAATACATTCTTGTTTTCAGTGTTAAAAAAACTGCAGTCAAAATAGCAAAAGTCGTAAAATTGTGCTATTTCTTCGACCTTATTATTTTTTGACTGCCCAATCACAACCTGTTGCTCATAGTTCTTCTACTGAAATTCAAAGAGTCGTAGTTGAAGTTAAGACAATAAACGTATAGATATTAGGGTGATCGACTCGGTTTTTCAACCGGTTTTAGAACCCGGGTTTTTCACAATACGGTTGTTGTTTTTTTTTCTAAATGTTTATTTTTCGAAAGTCGAATAGTCGGTTTTTTTTGCAATTTAAAAACCGGCTGAGTCGAATACTTTTCGATTTGTATATTTTGCAATAAAATTACTTTTTACTATATCTAAACTTAGACCAACGTATTGTGTTGATTTTCCTAAGTATTTTTCTTTTTCAGTTTAAAAGTTCAAAGCGTTTTTGGACATGGTAACATTTACTGAAACATGAAATTAAAGCGAAATTACTCGTATTTTATGAACTGGTAGCAGAGGCGAATCAAATTGGCCTTATGGTGCGCAAGGGATGTTAAAATCCATTTGTAAAAAGTGTTTTTTAGTTTTCTTGACATTATGCTTAATATTTCATATAGAGGTAGATAAACATCTTGTTCATACATTCATGTGTACATTAAAGCGAGTCAAACAAAAAAGTGATTTTGTTACCACTCTGAAAATAAAGCTTGATATGTTTTCTGATGATTCCCAAAATATTTTGGCTCTAGCGTTGACAATCCGTGAGCTGGACCATTTTTAAAAAAGGTATTTTTTTCAGTATTTCGAATTTTTTTGTACTATGTTTTTGAAGCAGCATCCAATGGACCACTTGCGACATACTAATTGAGATATTTAACTAAATACATATTTTCGTTTCGGGTTTGCATACAAATTCTACTTATTTGTAAATAATGTCGCTCTAGTGTACATATGTATATATATTATACATATGTATATGTGACCTTCTCCGAGAAAAGGAACTAATGTGTCAATAAAACGGGTTTGTCTCAAAATCGATCAAAATTAGAAAAACATTAATATTTTATTTTTTAAATGCGTTTTTCTCAAAACTTCATTTTTACACACTAGGTCCCTTTTCTCGGAGAAGGTCACATATATGTACTATACATAAGTATATGAAGTTAATTTTTGTTTTTCCCTTCATTCTTTTATTGTTTTATACGGGCATGCTCTGACACACGCAAATCGCATAGCATTTGCGATTGTGACTTCAACTCGCAAGAGAGGTGCTCTGCAAATTCACATCGCAAGAGTATACTGAAGTGAACTGATGAATTTAGCCCAAACAAAACTTTACAGAAAAATTAAATTGATTAATAAATGAAATTAAATATGTTTTCTCTTGATTTTAATCAGAAATATTAATATTTTCGCAAAATTTTTATTATAAAATTGAAATTTATAAAATGTTCTTTTGTTTTGTTAATTTTGTCCTTGCATTGTTTACTTATACACTGACGATTTTAACAAACAGGTGACTTAATCAATACGAGTGAGTTACAGAACATGTTGGAACGAGTTTGGCGATTTGCAACTTGCATGGGATTTGAAAACGATGCGAGTGCCAGAACATACATGATAGTACGAGTATTTACTAATGAACTGTTAATTCTTTCTTTTTAATAAAGCAATTTAAAATCTAAACTTGTATAATAATTTTCTTACTTAAAAAAGCCGGTTGACCGGTTTTTCTTGCATTGTAAAAACCGAAACCGGGTTGTTCATAGTTTCAAATATTCGAACTATTCGAAAACCGGTTTCTGGAAAAAGTCGAATAATCGATCACCCTAATAGATATACAAAACTAAGAGCTTCAGCTTTCGACATGTTCGACAAGTTTTCTGTTTGTCTGACTGCTGTTTTAAATAAATACGAAATTAGCGAAGCAGAAATGTTTGTGTGTATGTGTTTGAATTGTATGTTTTTTGTGTGTGTATGAGTGTTTTTACCTGTATGTACAAATATAATAGTAAGACAAACAACATTTCTTCCAGTAAGCAATTAAATATGCAATTGAAACTGCAAAATCAAAAGAAAAGAAAAACTCACAACTTCTCTAAACAGGAAACTTTTCGAACATGTCGAAAGCTGAAGTTCTTCGTTTTGTATAGCTATTCGTTTATTGTGTTAACTTCTACAATGACTCTTGAATTTTCAGAAGCAGTAGCATGAGCAGAAGCAAAACAGAATACACAAATGGGAAGTGTTTAAACGTTGCTTGTTTTCCTACTCGAATCAAAATTCAAATTGTTCCTCAACATTCACAATTTACATAATATATGCAAGTATGTTCGATGATTTTTTTTTACAAAAAATGTAGTTTCCAATAGCGTCTATATTTGTGTATATTTTTGTTGAGATATATTCAATGGATCAGGAGCCGTAGGATATTTTCCATATACATAACAAAGCTTATAATAAACTGGTATTTAATGTTTTGATCCTTATATTATTAAATGATACATATTTGGACCAAATGTTATGGGGCTACATAATCTGGAGATCTTACTTTATTCAGAAATAATTTCTTAATCGGGCTTAAGTTCAATCTATTCAATTCTTATTAAATGAAATATGTTTCTTAATTAATGTGAGTTTCTAAAGAAAAAAAAAATTTAACTAGACTTTATTAGCTGGGGGAAATACCGATGTTTGTCTGTGCATCCACGCACTTCACCAGCAACCATGTCTATCTACTGGACCTCCATGGAGTAGAGATTGTTATTAACATCAGCTATTTAAAGCAAATTTCCATTGAAATGGAATATGATAAATGATTATTGTGTATTTAGTTATTGATTTACTTTTGGTAAATACATTTGTAAGTATCACTATTCATTTTCTGTTTTTTCAATGTCTATTTAGGTTAGCACGAAGATATATTACTGTACCTAAGTGTTTAACTATTCTTGCTTATCTTTTACGATCATCACATTAATTATTTTTACTTATGCGTTGTACCGTCTAGCATTATGAACTGTGATTGCCAAGTGAACATATTTATGGCACGTGCCCTTGATTATTTAGGTGAGACAATTTTAGATTTAATTGAACTGTAGTGAATTTTAATCAGAAATAATTTCTTAATCGGGCTTAAGTTCAGTAATTTCAATTCTTATTAAATGAAATATTTTTCCTAATTAATGTGAGTTACCACAAATAAAGTTGACTTCATATCTTTATTCGCTATCCGTGGTTTCATCAACAGAAATCCATATATGCTTACCTTCTGCTATTTCACGCATTTTATCCAAGGACTTTATACGTTTGAAGTTAGCTTTCACTTGGGATTGATAGGTTGGCATATTTACAGAAAATGTTTTTAAAACTGGTATCAATTTGCATTGTTACTAAACTTGAAAATATTAACAATGTTGCCAAAATGAAGAAAAAATGGTAAAATAGGCATTACATTAATATTTGCATTACAATCGCAATGGTAGCAGAAAAAAGCAAAAACCGGCTAAAATAGCGAAAAAAGCAAAAAAAGCAAATTTATCTTCTCTGGTAATCAATAATTAATTAATTAGAGAAAAACTAATGACGCCATTGTAATCAGGAGACAAAAGTACATAAGGATCGGCCATTTTTATTTAAACATCACGAAACAACCTCTATTTTGTTGTGCTACATAATGTAATACATAATGTCGTATTAAGCACAAAAATAGTTTCATCTGGAGTGTTGAGCCGTAGTATCCCTCTCTTTTAAGCGGATGTGTCCAGTAAAATTCAAGATGTTACGAGCAAGGGTTAGGATGGGACTAGAGTTTTGTTAAGTATTTGCCTGCGTATTTTGCAATTTCTTCAGTCACTGTTGGCATTTTTAAATCACGATGTAAATTTTAATTTTTGATGTACCATGGAACCGATCTTATTAGTCTTAAAATCTTGTTTTGCCTTCGTTGGATTCTCTCTATATTGGAAGCAGAAGCAGTGCACCATATCTGTATTCCGTATTACTATATTGGTTTCAAAATTGACTTGTATATTAAAAGTTTACAATCTAGACTGAGTGTTGAATTTCTACCAATCAGCCAATGTATCTGAGCTAATTTAAGTTTTATTCGTGTTAGCTTTGAGTCAGTATGTTGTTTCCATGTAGGCCGTCGCACAGAGGTGGATTTTTAACATTTAGCCGGCCAAAGTCAATTTTCACAAGTGACTTCAAAAGTAAAAAAAAAATCTCAGAGCCAATGGAATGTACCAGTAACAATAATTTACCATACCTACTTCCGAATCTTTCACTGTACGCACGTGCAGATAGTTGAAACTTGGTCGTCTCACGAAGTGCACATCATTGTTGTCAGCGCTCTCAATCTAATCATTTAAACAACAGAAACTTTGTTTTGTCCATTTTTTAGCAGTGATTGTGATGGATTCAAATAATTCAGGTAAGAATCAACATTTCGATATTTTTTTAACGATTTTTAACGTTATTTTAATTATTTGTAGAACTTTCAAAAAAGGTT
Organism: Tachina lurida; assembly: GCA_944452675.1. NCBI lineage: Eukaryota > Metazoa > Arthropoda > Insecta > Diptera > Tachinidae > Tachina > Tachina lurida. The sequence continues at coordinate 91,085,503 of OX101752.1, forward strand.
GTTTTGTAATGAAATTTTTCCTTAATGAAATTGTTCCTTAATTTTCATGATTGTAAGACATTTTGTTGTATTATCGCCTCCTCTCGGGTAATGTTTATTATTGTATTGTATACTTCATATGAATAATATACAATTTGGGTGCGGATGGCTGCGGATGACCAAATTATATAATTTTTTTATGGATGGACAACATGGACAATAAAAAAATCAACTTTTGTTTAAAATGTTATAAAGTGTAATTTTCTTTGTTTTAGGTGCACCTGGTACCTCGGGTACAAAAATAGAGACCCGTAAATATCTTTACAACCAAATACAACAGCAAGATTTGCCTAGTTTGGGTGAAAAAATTAAATGTCTGGAGAATCACCTGGTGTCCTGTTATGGTGACACACCAGATAATCTAAGCAGTTTAAAACAAAGATTTGCATACTTTAAAACATCAATGAAAGAACAATGGTCTAAAGCCCATAGAAAAGAAGCAGTATTTGTCAAAACCAATGACGCTTGGTTAGAAGGAATATTTGTACCTTCAGCAAATAAACAAAATCGACCAGGTCGGCCTTCTAAATCATTTGAAGATTCTAGTGAGAGAACTAAAAGAAGAAATACAGAAAACATGCGTTCTTCGCTTAGTGACAAAGTTATTAATCATGCAGCGCAAACAACATTACAGGCTAGAGGAAAAAGGAATGCTTCACAAATAGTAAGATAAATCACAAACTCTTCAAATCGTGCAGGGAAATACAGAAAAGCGTACAGAAAATCAAATAGAGAAGAAATTACTTCTCTTACACCGTTGCAAGCCCTAGCAATGTTTGTTGAAGCTGATTTGACCAAGCGACAATATGAAATCATCAGGAACACAAATAAAACGTTTTATCCGTGCTATGACCTATTGTTAAAAGCAAAAAAAGAATGTTACCCGCTCGAAGAATGTATAAGGGTCACAAGTACCTGCGCAGAAAGCAATTTACAAAGCTTAATTGATAATACGGTTACGCGCTTATCAATGGCGCTAGAAGGAATCCTTTGTTCTCTGAAACATAATGAAAGGAATTCTTTGAAAATTATATGTAAATGGGGTTGTGACGGATCCCAACAAGCCAAATATAAACAACAATTCGACGATGACACCGTCTCAGACACATTTGTATTTCTGAGCTCTTTGTACCACTTCGAATAATTTGTGGCAAAAAAGGCAAACAAAAAATAATTTGGCAAAACCCAACACCGTCATCGCCTAGGTATTGCAGACCAATACGATTTAGGTTTGTCAAAGAATCTACTGATGTAATAAAGGAGGAAATCAGTTACGTTGACGAATCCGCCAAGAAGTTAACACCTACTGAAGTAATTTTGCATGGGAGCAAATTAATGTTTGAACTTGTCTTTAAGATGACGATGATCGATGGCAAAGTGTTTAACGCTGCAACCGTTACAAAATCAACAAGTCGGTGTTATATATGCGGAACAACATCTAAAGACTTTAATAATCTGACCCAAAAGTTTTAATACAAGTTCTACGGCTATTGAATTTGGACTATCTGTACTACACGCCAGAATTCGATTGTTCGAAAGCATTTTACATCTGGCGTATAAATTACCGGTAAAAAAGTATAAAGAGAAGAGAACTAATGAAGAAATTGAGTTAGAAGAGCGCCAAAAAATATATATTCAGGAAATATTTTGAAAGGAAACTGGATTGTTAGTCGACGTGCCAAAAGATAATTTCGGGAATACCAATGATGGTAACACTAGCCGAAGATTCTTTGAAAACCCTCAATTAGCTGCGGACATAACAAAAGTTGATTTTGAATTAATATCAATTATATTGAAATTTATACTGGAAACAATCTCAAGTGGTCACAAAATATACGTCCAACAATTTGATGAATATGCAATGGCAACTGCGAAATTGTATGTCGACCTATATGAATGGCAACCAATGACTCCGACCATGCATAAAATATTAATTCATGGTGCAGCTGTAATTGATAATGCCTTATTACCCATAGGACAGTTGTCGAAAGAGGCAGCAGAAGCCAGAAATAAGCACTTTCGGTTATACCGCGAAAAGGGAATGGCAACAGCACAGATCACCACAACTTAAAATCAGATTTAAAGAGTGCACTAAACGACTCCAAGAGTTACTTGCAATTGAAAAAACTGCATCTCTTAAAAATTATCTGGAAGGTCTTGATGTCACACCAGCATCTAATTACTCTTTGTGGTGCGCTGCTAGAAAGCTGAAAACCCCCGTTAAGTTTAAACCACCTCTGCGCACATCTACCGGAGGTTGGGCAAGAAGCGATACTGAAAAAGCTAACATATTTGCAAATCATTTGAAATACGTATTTACCCCAAACACATGTACTGGTGTTGCTGATTTGCCGAGTGTTGTTGCTCTACCCCCGCGACCCATAAAGTTTAAGATGCGCGATGTACAAAAACTAATTGCTGAACTTAATCCGAAGAAAGCTCCAGGTATTGATGGAATTAGCAACAAGATGCTGATGAACTTGCCTCATATTGCAATAAAAATCCTGCTATTTATTTTTAATGCCATTTTACGAATGCAGTATTTTCCACATAACTGGAAACTTGCCAAGATTAAAATGATTCCGAAGGCGGGCAAAGATCTTACCAAGGCTGAGTCATATAGGCCTATTAGCTTACTATCAACAGTCTCAAAACTTTTCGAAAAGCTGCTCATGACTAAATTGTCCACTATTTTAGCTGATAATGGGTGCATCCATCAATTTGGCTTTAGAAGTCAGCATAGCACTATTGAGCAAACGCATAGATTGGTTCAAGTTATAAGGAGGACTTTTGAAGAAAAGAAGTATTGTTCTGCCCTTTTTATTGATGTTTCTCAGGCATTTGATAAAATATGGCACAAAGGCCTATTTTTAAAATTGAAGACATATTTTCCAATAAATATAGAACAACTTTTGGAAAGTTACATTGTTGATAGGAAGTTTACTGTTGTGGAAGGAGACTTCATGAGTGTACCCGAATCTATATCTTCTGGTGTGCCACAGGGTAGTATTTTGGGGCCAGTCTTGTATTTAATATATACTTGTGATATGCCTGTGAGCAATAACATCCACACTTCTACATTTGCCGATGATACAGCCTGTATGAGTATGCACAAAAACCTTGATGAGGCATCCCGCAATCTCCAAGCACACATTACCCAGCTTGAAAGATGGTTGAACTTATGGAGAATTAAAGTAAATGAACAAAAGTGTGTTCATATAACGTTTACCCTAAGAAAAGATACCTGTTCCCCCATTCGAATCAATAATCAAAATATTCCTCAACATTCTCAAGTGAAATACCTTGGCATACACATTGATCGACGGCTTACATGGAAACCCCATATTGACTCAAAGCTAACACAAATGAAACTTAAGTTAACTCAAATACATTGGTTGATTGGAAGAAATTCAACACTCAGCCTAGACTGCAAACTTTTACTATACAAGTCGCTTTTGAAGCCAATATGGTGCTACGGAATTCAGTTATGGGGCACTGCTTCAGCTTCAAATATAGAGAGAATCCCACGAAGGCAAAATAAAATTTTACGGTTAATAACATCGGCTCCATGGTACATCAAAAATTCAAATATACATCGTGATTTAAATATGCCACTAGTGACTGAAGAAATCGCAAAATACGCAGGTAAATATTTAACAAAACTCGAGTCACATCCTAATCCGCTTGCTCGTAATATCTTGAACTTTACTGGACACATCCGCTTAAAAAAGAGGGACACAAGGGCCCTAATACTCAGCACCCCAAATGATACTTCTTGAATATAATTATTGTGCTTAATACGAAATTTATGTATTATTAATTACTATCACTAAGTTTATGTCCGATACTGGTCGGGCCTAATAATTATATATAGATTTAAGATTTGAATACTTATTTTTAGTACATATTTTGAAGATACAATAAATAAATATATGTGTGAAAAAAAAAAAAAAAAAATCAATAAAACAAGACTCGTGGCATAATGGATGATTTTCTACGTGTTGATAAATCCAGGTAGAGGACTGACAAACTAGATATTCTGCATTATGGATTGTATTCGATTTCCTCAACATCTGGGTTAAGTAAAAGGATTTTTTCCAATCGCTTATGTCCTAAACCAGGTACGTCCAATCCATATGCACAATGTGCAAACTTTTACAGAAGAGCTTTTGTGCTTTCGCACCGACGAGGGTACAACAGCCACAACAACAACGCACCAGACAACAATGCTTGCTCTTACTTTGCAAGGAAACGAGAACAAATTTAAAAGCTTTCAAAGCTGTTTACCTCAAATGCAAATATCAGTGTATGTGTGTTTGGACGTAGCTGTCCTAAACATTTAAACCAAATTATTTTTCTGAAAGATTGTGTTAGAAGATCTCTTTAAACTATATAATGTCCTCACAAACTTGTTAATTTTAATGAATAGTTTAAGAATTATTATGTGTGTTTTTTTTGTTTACTAATAAAGTCAAATTAATAAATAATATATGCACTTTTATTTGTTGAAAACACTTTATATATGGAAAAACTTTATTAATCGGTTAACCGGTTAATAAAGACATTAACCGATTATTAACCGATTAAGCCAAAACTTCGGTTAATTAATCGAGCGATTAACCGATTAAAGCAAACCCCCGATTAATTGAATACCCTAATACTAACACAGAAAAAAATAGACAAGAATTATTTTCAATAAAACCATGTTAATGAATAAAATTTTTAATTTCAATAATATTTGTCATTAACTTGAATATTGCATTTATCAATTCCGCGCATTTTAAAATATCGTTTACTTTTGTTTTGCTTGTGTTGGTGTTTATCTTGCTTGTTGATTGACTGGACATGGTTATGTGCTGATGTTGTTGTTTTTTGATTGGTCGTGTTGTATACGTGTGAATTACAACGAGTAGCCGAAAATCTTCGTGGCTTGTTTTTTTTCTCAACAAAGTTATTTTTAGATTATATCAAAACGCAATGCGCAAATGTAGAAGAACCATGATTTCTCATGTTTTGCCTGTATTCATTATTTGCGAATCTAATAACCATTTGCTCTTTAGCTGAATGGTAAGCACGTTAGTCTGTTAGTCAAGAGATTCCCGGTTCGACTCATCCCAAATACATTTAGTTTTAATTGCAGCAAAGCAAAAAACAAACTAACATTCATCCATCAAATAAAATAACAATTATCACTGAAAATAAAATTTCAGTCAACAACTTTTTTCTTTGATTCATTACATTTGCATTAAAAATTATTGATAAGATATTTTATTAATTCAAATATTTATATTATTGAACAAAAAAATATCATTATTTTACAATTTTTGTTATTGATATAGCGGATTTCTTTATCACAGGAAATTCGAAAATTAAAATGATTGAATACCGGGATTTTTGTTATCAAAAATGAAACTTATTTTTTTCTGTGAAGGCAGACTGTATCATCGGCAAACGTAGATGTATGGATATTGCTGCTCAAAGGCATATCACAAGTATAAATCAAAAACAAAACTGGCCCCAGTATGCTCCCCTAGGGCACACTGGATGATATAGGTTCGGGCACACTCATGTAGTGTGTTCCTTAACCGTGAACTTCCGGTTAGTAATGTAAGTTCCTAATAGCTTCAGAAAATTTATTGGTAGATATAATTTCCATTTTAAAATAAGGCTTTCATGCCACACTTTATCAAATGCCTGAGAAACGTCAATAAACGACAGAACAATACTTCTTTTCTTCAAAAGTTCTTCTTATAAATTGAACCAATCTATGAGTTTTTTCAATGGTGATATGATGACTTCTAAAACCAAATTTATGGTCTGGGATGAGCCCACTACCAATTAGACTTGGGACAATTTTCTCTTTAGCAGTTTTTCGAAAAGTTTTGACATTGTTGATAGCAGACTTATTGAACTTGGCAAGCTTCCAGTGGTGTGGATAATACTCTAGTCGTAATGTGGCATTAAAAATAAAGAGAAGGATTTTAATTGCCATACGAGGCAAATTCATCAGCATCTTGTTACTAATTCCATCAAAACATGGAGCTTTTTTAGGGTTGAGTTCAGTAATTAGTTTCTATACGTCACGCATCTTAAACTTTAATGGTCGTAGGGGAAGAGCAACTACAATCGGTAAATCAACTGCCTCAGTACATGTGTTTAAATACGGGTTTTAAATACTTTGCAAGTTACCTTTTTCAGTATCATTCCTTGCTCATCCTCCGGTAGAAGTGCGCAGAGGTGGTTTAAACTCAACGGGTATTTTAAGGTTTTTCGCAGCGCGCCACAAGGAGTAATTACATGCTGGTGTGACCTCAAGACTTAGCAAATTATTTTTAAGAACTGCAGTTTTTTCTTATGCAAGCAACTCTTGGAGACGTTTAGTGCACTCTTTAAATCTAAATTTATTTTGGGGTAATCTGTGCTGTTGCTATTGCCTTCTAGATCTTCTTTTTTCACATACTCGTACGAGACATTCAATATCCGCAGAATAAATTCCATTAAAACCATTCTGCGGATGAGAGGTAGTAGCATGTTCAGCAGCCTGTTTAATAATTTCGTTAAGGTTGGCAATGTTAGATTCAATATCAACGGGTGTTCTTAGCGTAATGTTATCCGTGCAATGACTACTGAGATATTTTCTGAACCACAACCAATTAACACGATTGATCATCATGTGCGTGAAGATAAATTTTAAAATTTATAACATTAGACACAAACCGTCTTGTTTAACAGAGATCTGTTAACAAAAACACAGACCTCTGTTAAAAAGTAATAATTAGTTTTTTCCCACAAAATGAACTTGGTACCCAATTTTTTAAGCAAAATGAACCAGAAAATTCAAACCAAAATCCGTCTCTATGCCTTCTTTATATCTACATAACATTTAATACATCCAACAACACGAAAAATCCATCTTGCCCACAGTCATAAAATGTTTTTTAGTAATTTTTTTTCAAAAACGGTAGGAGATGGGGGAAAAAAGAATATTGGAGGGGACTCCTGGACGCCTCCAGATCAATGTCCAATAGTCGACAGTCATAACAGCCTGTTTTTGTAAAAATCACAACACAATTAAAAAAAAATTAAATTTGAAAAATTATTTATGTAATTTTTTTCAAAAACGGTAGGAGATGGAGAAAAAAAGAATCTTGGAGGAGACTACTGGACGCCTCTAAATCAATGTTCCAGAAACATAGTTTTCAACTATTCATGGCTTATTTATAATTGCTTGAAATAGTGTATATTGCATTGGCAGCATTTTATGCATCAAGCTAGTCATGTTTGTTGTAAAGTCGTTTACAGCTTGCACCAGATTATCAATAGTAAATTCAACGAGATTAAAATTAAAGCTTGAGTTTGTATTTGTTGCATTATTTGGTGGAGAAACTTTTTGGTTGGAAATAGAATTTTTCCTAACGGTATCGGCATACAATACACGTGAAGTAATTGGTTGGCTGGTTTGAGGAAAAGTGGCGCAGTAAGCGTTTGAGCTGAAGCTAATTTAGGTTTTTGACCCATATCCTTTTTAACGAAAGAATATACAGGGCATCCTCTATAGTTAGCGGTGTGATTACCTCCACAATTACTAAATTTTTTTCTGCTTGATCTTCTGGTTTAGTACATTTATCAGTACCATACAATTCACCGCAGATAACACAAACTGTAGGTAAATTGCAGTAAGTTTTTGTATGGCCATATTCTTAGTAATTATGGCACTGTACGGGATCTGAACGCTTACGTGGCTCTTCAACTGTGATTTGTCGGTGTAAGAGAAACTTGACGCTATAAATTGGATGGGTTATATATTTTTTCAATTATATGTCATTCGGCTCCAGTTCAACCCGAAATAGGGGCTGGGAGACCTTTTCTCTGTTAATTATATTAGTAACATTTTTTAACTTAAATCAACATATGAATATATGCCCTTCAATACGATATGTAGGCCCTTAGCACTCTTAAGTTGGTATGTGTAAAAATTTATTTACTTTTTTTTCAAATTCACTAACAATTTTTCGGAAATCTTTTTCATCATATATTTGGATTTTAGTTTCATCAATATTACCTTGTTTAATTGGAATAATGTGAAAAGTATTTTCAACAATGGTCGACAGTAGTTTTTTTTTTGAAGCGCTGGCTTGTCGTTATTGTCTTGCAATAATAAAAAACGATTTTGACAATTGGTAGATGATGCGCTGTTATCCCTAGACATCTTTGGAGCAGATGCAATTTTAGAAGAATTTGAGCTTCGCCGACGCTTTATCACAGTTATTTATCTGTCCATTCCGACTTGTATCTTGGGTTTTGAGCTACTGTTATCTGTAGTGATAACTTGGTTAAGTGATGAACACGAGCCCGAGTACTAAGCAATTGTAATGTTAACGAATCACTGTTCGCATTGGACAAAGCGAAGTTGATCGCTGACGAAAAAGTGGATTTGCCGTTTTAAAAATACTATCATCAGATTTTTATTTTTATTGTTATCATTTAGAGCAAGGGTGGCCAAGCCCTATGCTCTTGGTGCGCATTTGCTTTTGCTCTTTGCTATAGGCTGTGTGTTTCAATACACAACTTTGTCTTAGTAGTTTTTTTGTCGTTATTCACTGTATAAACGCAAGTGAAAAGCAACAACAATTTTTCTTTGTATGTATTGGTTTTAAAGACAAGAAATATTAAATAAGAATGTGTTTTTCTTTAAATGTATTGGTGTTTTCTCTTCCATAAGGAATTAAGAGCATCAGAACTCACAGTAAAATAGACATTTCTGCCGTTAAGCCGAAGGTCCATACATTCTCTCCGATTCTAAATTCAAGTTACATGCAATACGTCTTATGCGCAATTATTTTTGTTGTTTTAATGCAAAAAGAGAAAAAATTTAAATTCACCACACGAACATTTGGCTACAAAAGAGAGCATGATGCATGCGACGGATACAAAAGTAGAAAGTAAACCTACTTTATCCTTCCTATGCGTCTATACGTTCTTTGCGTTGTAACTTGCCACATACAATTACATTGATTCTACTTTTTGACACATGCATAAAACGCAACTACGCATTGAACGGATGGTATGGACCTTCAGTTTTAGAACTCAATTCACAATTATTTGTTTTTGAGTACTCATATAGAGTATTCCTCAATGTTACTTTGTTTGTGTTTTATTGTTTGCGTTTTTTTTTTGTTTTTGTTATTTCTGACTATGTAAAAAATATTAGCAAAGCAAATAAAGCTTATTTATCAAAGTCAATATGTATAACGAATATTTTTTCTATTACTTTGTTTGTTTAATATGTATGTAAGAAGAACTCCGCTAAGACGTCTGTTCACTATGAAGGTACAACGAGAACTTTATTGCTTGGCAAAAATCATTAGGGTTTGTTGTTTTTAAAAGAAACAATTTATGTGAACGTACAACGCATGGTACAATAATGCAGGTAGCCGCAAATCTACAACAAATGTACAACAAATAAAACAACAGTGATTTTTATTGCTGTTTTGTGATTGACAAGAGAGACAACCAAGAGAAAACAATATACATGTACTTGCGTTTTCTCTTGGCTTTGCAAAGCATGTTTGTATTAGTACAGTTTTAATAGGCACTGTGCGCGTGAGTTGGTAAAACATAAGCATCATTTGGCAGATCACATCACGAAACAAGCAAAACAGCTGGCGCTTCGAGGTTACCTGCATTATTGTATCATGGTACAACGTACAAGGTTATTAGTACAAAATACATTTACATGATAAAACATATTGTATAATTACGATAAATATTTTTTATTACGAAAGGTGTACATATTTTTACTGCCTTATTCATAAAAAATATTTTTGTTTAATAAGAGGTTTATGAAACAAAAATTCTATGGAAATTTGATTAATAAACCTTTTATAAAATCAAAATATATTTTATGAATTAGGACCTAATCCTATAACATTATAAATTTATTTTTGTTTTTCTATTTAGGTTGAATTTCACAATTCACAAAATTCGTAAATAGCTGATGAGTGAATAAATGGAAAAAAAAATTATGCGCATTCTATATATTTTTTTTAATTCCACCCTACAATCGGAATATCTCGAGATCAGTTAAATATGTTGGAATAATTTTTCAGGCTAAGTAAAAAGACTCATATAAAAGTCAAAAATGCTAATATAAGAAAAGAAAATTATTTTAATATATATTTTTTATGGTACAAAACCATATATTTACCAAATTTTGAGCCATAAAGCCATACTTCATCAGGTACAGGTGGAATCAAATATTTTCTTCGCTTACGACAATTTTCAATATAAGCAGACTTCGGAATGCTTAATTTGGTACGTGCTTTCGCCAACTTTCCGTGTAGCCGGCCTACAGCCTCCTGCACGAACTACGACTCCTACAATAGGTTGTGAATTGAGCAATTGTAGCAAAAAGATTTCAAATTCTGCAGTATGTCAAAACTCGGCTTCCTTTACGACTATTTTCAATATTAGCAGCCTTTAGAATGGTAAAGCACGATTTCCCGTGCAACAGGCCTTCGGCAGGGCTGAATAATTTTTATCTATAGTAGTACCAAATATCAATTTCGCTTAATTTGAGAAGTGCTTTCGAATTATTTTAAAGTATAGTATATCAAATCTTAACTTTTTAGATTACTTGTCGTTGGAATATTTAATTTAAAATGCGCTTTTAGTGGACAGAAGGACTGTAGACTCTATGTGATATGTAGAATTTTGAGCTGCGCTTTCCTTGACGGTTTAAATTTCCAACCTTGGATAAATTAGCATTACTGTGTTATATGTTTATAATTTTTTTGTTGTACGAGTGAGTATCTATGATAATTATATAAATTACTCTTGGAGAGCCATACTATAATTCTTGGCCGATGAAAAACATTGCCTTTTATTCATATTTTATTGCAATTCAGTAAGAAACGAACACCATTTATGTTTTTCTGTAATTTTTTTTTAAATATAAAAATGAAATTACTATATTTTATTTATGTTTTTCACTATGCGCGATACTTAATTTTTTTTTTAATTTTAGGCAATTTTGTATTTTAAGTTTTGGGCAATTTTGTTTTGGTCTATTTTTCATGTAGCCGTCAAGTGACAACTTTTTGCTATTTTAAGATGGAATAATTTTTTGAAATTGCTTACATATGTATGCCCGCATTTAATATTGTAAACTTTTCTAATATTGTTTATTTTCTTACAGATTATGCAAAGAAATATAACAAAAATATCTGCTGCATTTCATGAGCTACCACAAAAATCTGGTTATTTGTATTATAACAAGAACTGTCGCATTGAAATATATAGGGTACTATATTCATTTCTTATTACAACGCATCATTTGTGTCCACCTCCTACGGAATTGATTCTTGCAATTATTTACACTGCTCATGTGCGTGATGATAGCATTGAAGTTCGAAACCGCTGCGGCTTTATGTTACAAAATCTTGAAAAAATCATTCATCCCCAAAAAGAAAGTCTGCTGTTTATGATTGAAGCTCGAGACAAGCGCAACACATTTTCAAAGATATGCCAAGAAAATTTATTGATTCAAGTTGAAAGCAATTTACAAACTTCGTCATGCGATAATAGCAAAATTGACGATGGTGAGGTGGATAATCTTACAAATTTACAAGTTTTAACCACATCATTAACTAATTGTGCAAACGATGACATGCGACAGGATAATCAAACGATGGAAATTAATGTAGCAATATTTCAAAACAATAAAGACATACTAAATGAAAACAATGATCCAACAGATGTGGAGTCTATACAGGATCAATTAGGTGATGTTGTTGAAGTGGGAGTAATTAAAAACCAGTTGGTTGGTGATACTGATACATTAAGTTTAGAAGCACATAAATTGATTGAAAATATTAAAATTTTTCCCGAGACGACAGAGTTATTATCATGGTCCGAAGATAATGTAGATGCTCCGATAGTAGGAGAAAATACGATAAAAAACTCTAATATTTCTGAACCATAAAAAAAAAAACTAAAGCTTGGTAGCAATCTTAATGAAACAGGAAAAATGCAAAATGTGAATGTAAATAATATGGATTGTTACGAAAGCTATCTGGTGGATGAAATTGTGTCTCAATTTGTTGATGAATTAAAATAGTTTAAATTTAAATAAAGTAATAACATTCGTTATATTAATTAATACAGCGACAGCAACAAAAAATCTTTAGTAATTTATTCAGTTAAAGCTACAAACTGCAAACGAATGTTAATCACACTACCTTTGACGATTTTGTTCTTTATGTACCCTGGAATCTTTGGTAGATCATAAAGATTATGTATGATCTGTTATAAAATTTTGGTTACAAGTACACTTTGCCTCACATGTGCTTTTTGGGTCATCCTCGCTGTATTTCTATTCTTGTGACACATTATTATTTTTTACGGAAGGAGGAGCCTCTTCTTACATGGTTATTTCTTTAAGTATTATTTCGCAGCCTACACTGACGAACAGACATCAACTTGATTACAAAGTTTCAACCACTTTTTACGCCTAATTTTATTGGACGAATTCACCCATTGTTTCGGAACAAAAGTTTTGTTTGGAGAAATTTTTTTTTACTGAAGGTTTTTTGCAAGGCGATTCATCCATTTCGAACATTTTGTCTGGAAAATCACAGCTACCATATGAAATACGTGTGTAAACGATGCGTATTAATTTTGCAAGTGGCAGCACAGCGGCAAATGATTACAATTTGCTGTGTCTTACACATCTTTTTAATTGTTTACTGCAATGGTTTCGTTCAACTCCATACATTTGGATATGTTTTTCTTAATTTTTCTTTACTTTTATTGTAATAAATACAAGTACACTCTGTGTATTATTATTATTATTCATATAGCTAACATGATGTGGCAGCTCAGTTCAACTTTGGCTGAAAAATTAAAAAAGTTGGCAGCTCAGTTCGATTTTGTCCGGACAAAAATTAAAATTAAACCAATTCAAGTAGAAAATGTTCCGAACAAAATTTGTTCTCTTCTTCTCTCTCTCTCAAAAAGAGAAACGTCAAACTACATATAAAAAAAATTTTGTCCGGACAAAAATTTTGTTCCGAAACAATGGGTGAATCCAGCCTAAACCTAATCTTTCAATTTTTCAAAAATAAAAACACATACATACATACATATGTACTTTTAGCCGATAAAATCAACAAACGATATCGTCATTTTACTCGTATTTAATGTTATTATATTTTCGCCTTACATGTTAGAAGACTGAGAACATACTTTATATTACAATAATTAACAAGTTTTAAACAAATTTTTACTTTTTCTGGTGCAGTTGGTATTGTCTATATGCCACTCGAAGGCATTGCAGTATAAAGCCGCTTTAAATTCCATAGAAAAAGGCCGTATTATATTGCTTGTAAATGTTCTTCTTCTTTGGTGTTTGTAGAAGAGATATGTATGTGAGTAGTTGTATATTGCCACTCCCAAGTCAATACATGATTATTTTTCCTACTGCCTACGGTAAAACATGAATATTATTTTTTTCAAATGCCGACGGCAAAACATGATTATTATTTTTTCTTTCAAATGCCGACGGGAAAATGATTTTTCATAATTCAGACGGGAAAAATATAAAAGTTATTTCTAATGCTAATACAGGAGTTTAAGGCTGGCCGTGATTTGGGTGGGTGGGGTTGTTGTCGTAATATATAACCGAGGGAGTTTATGAATGTGTCTGTCTGTCTGTCTGTTGTGCGAGGCTGGGATTGGCCGGGGGAGCGTGGTGTAGTTGAGGTAGATGGATTGAGTGCATGTGTGTATACCTGTCTGTTGGAATTTGTGTGAGGGTGTGATTGACAGGGGGCGGGGTGTAGTTGAGGTAGATCGACTGCGTGTATGCAGGTGTTGCAAGTCTGTAGGAATTTAAGGCTTATAGTGATTTGGGGTAGGTGAGGGTGTTGTTGTACGAGTAACAAGTATCCATGGGAATTTGTGGATGTGTCTGTCCGGAGGAATTTAAGCGAGGCTGTTATTGAGAGGGGGTGTGGTGTAGTTGAGGTTGATCGACTGCGTGTATGTATGTCTATATGTTTGTAGGAGCTTAAGGCTGATCGCGATTTAAGAGAGGTGAGGATGTTGTTGTAATATGTATACGTAGGAATCTGTATGTATGTATGTCTGTGAAAATTTAAGGCTGATCATGATTTAAGGTAGGTGAGGTTGGTGTAGTAATATGTCTGTGTGTATGTACATATGTTTGTAGGAGTTTAATGCTATTAGTGATTTGAGGATAGGTGAGGGTGTTGTCGTACGAGTGATATGTATGCGTGGGAATCTGTATGCATGTTCGTAGGAGTTTAAGGCTGATCGTGATTTGTGTTGTTGTCAGTGTTGTTTGTAGGAATGACCGTGAGAATTTTTGTATGTATATCTGTAGGAATTTAAGGCCGTGTTTTGTGAGGGGTGGTGTGTTGTTGAAATAATTTGAATTTTTCTTAGATTTGGTTCTATAAAATATTTTCATATATCTGATACATATACATATACATAAGTATATTTTCATACTCAAGGTTGCTGGGTATTTTGTCATGCTTAAAATTGTCCAGCTTTAAAGTCTGCCTGCGAAAAATTTGTTTATATTACAGATTTTGTTTATTTAACTACCTCCGGCTTCTTTCGCTGAACTTCTTTTCATACGATCATGGGAATTTATAGTTTCTCTGTCCATAATAAGGTCGTTTAGCTTGGGCATGTGCTCTGACTGAATGGTTTGCGTTGTTCATATATTTTTATGATGTAGATATGTAAGTGTGATTGTCAAGATCTAATAAATATTTGAGTATTGATAAGAAATTTGATATTATGTGTACATACATATCTACAAATCGATTTTATGTATGTATGTGGTCTTTTGTTGATGTTGTAAATATTCGCCAGGTCTTTTATGTATAGATGTCAAATATCTTCATAGTTTTTTTTTATTTGAAATTAAAAAACGTTGATCTAATTTTTATCTGTATTTACTTCAAAGTTGGTGAGGATTTTCTGTTTTAAGTAAAACTGAATTCCTTAAGATACATACTTTAGAATAATAGTAACTATAATAGAAATATTTCTTATATATAATTTACATTTTTTTAAAGTTGATGCAGCTTATCTTCATTCCTAGAAATATTTTAATATAAAATTTTTTCCAGCCGTAGGCTTTTTTCATCACCTTTTACATTTATTTTAGAACATCTTGCATTGCCTTTTATACATTTATAAACATTTTAATCAGAAATAATTTCTTAATCAGGCTTGAGTTCAGTAATTTCAATTCTTATTGAATGAAATATTTTTATTAATTAATGTGAGTATCTAAAGAAGAGAAGAAAAATTAAACTAGACTTTATTAGCTGGGGGAAATACCGATATTTTTCTGTGCAGCCACGCACTTCTTTAGCACCCATGTCTATCTACTGGGGTAGAGATTATTATTAACATCAGCTATTTAACTTAAATTTCTATGAAATGGAATATTTTTTTTTTTTTTTTTTTTTGTATCTTCATATATGAACTAACAATAAGTATTCAAATCTTAAATATAAAAATATAATTAGGCCCGACCAGTGTCGGACATAAGCTTAGTAATAGTTATATATAATACATATGTAAGTACTGATAATCAAAAGGAAACAATATAAAAACTAAAAGTATTTTCAGGAAGACCCATCTGGAGTGCTGTGAATAAGAGCCCTTGTGTCCCTCTTTTTTAGGCGGATGTGTCCAGTAAAGTTCAAAATATTACGGGCAAGCGGATTAGGATGTGACTCGAGTTTTGTTAAATATTTGCCAGCGTATTTTGCAATTTCTTCAGTCACTAGTGGCATATTCACGATGTATATTTGAATTTTTGATGTACCATGGAGCCGATGTTATCATGCGTAAAATTTTATTTTGCCTGCGTTGAATTTTCTCTACATTTGAAGCTGAAACAGTGCCCCATAGTTGAATTCCGTAGTACCATATTGGCTTTAAAAGCGACTTGTATATTAAAAGTTTACAGTCTAGGCTAAGTGTTGAATTTCGACCAATCAGCCAATGTACCTGAGTTAGTTTAAGTTTCATTTGAGTTAACTTAGAATCAATGTGGTGTTTCCATGTAAGACGTCGATCAAGGTGTATACCAAGATATTTCACATGTGAATGTTGAGAAACAACTTGATTGTTAATCCGAATGGGGGAACAAGTATCTCTTCGTAAAGTAAATGTTACTTGAACACACTTTTGTTTATTTACCTTGATTCTCCATAAGTTTAACCAAAGCTCCATCTGGCTAATGTGTTCCGGGAGTTTGCGGGATGCCTCATCAGGGTTTTCATGCATACTAAGGCATGCTGTATCGTCGGCAAATATGGAAGTATGGATACTACTGCTCACAGGCATATCACAAGTATAAATTAAATATAAAACTGGTCCCAGTATACTCCCCTATGGCACACCAGATGAAATTGTTTCAGGCCTACTTGTAAAGTCTCCTTCCGCAACAGTGAACTTACGGGAAATAATGTAACTTTCCAAAAGATTTAAAATGTTTATTGGTAAGTAAGTCTTCAATTTTAAAATAAGGCCTTCATGCCACACTTTATCAAATGCCTGGGAAACGTCATTAAACAGCGCAGAACAATACTTTTTTCCCTCAAAAGTTCTTCTTATAAATTGAACCAATCTGTGAATTTGTTCAATGGTGCTATGCTGACTTCTAAAACCAAATTGATGGTTTGGTATGCACCCACTACTAATTAGAATTGGGGAAAATTTTGTTTTGAGCAAAGCTCAAAAACTTTGACATTGTAGATAGTAGACTTATTGGCCTATATGACTCAGCCTTGGTTATATCTTTGCCCGGCTTTCGTCGTAAAATAGCATTAAATATGAATAACAGGATTCTCATTGCAATACGAGGCAAGTTCATCAGCATCTGATTACTAATTCCATCAATACCCGGAGCTTTCTTCGGGTTGAGTTCGGCAATTAATTTTTGTAAATCACGCATCTTAAACTTTATGTGTTGAGGGGGTAGAGCGACTATATTCGGCAAATCAGCAACACCAGTACATATATTTGGCGTAAAAACGGATTTTAAGTGCTCAGCAAATATTTTACCTTTTTCAGTATCGCTTCTTGCCCAACCTCCGGTAGATGTGCGTAGAGGTGGCTTATACTCAACGGGTGTTTTAAGCTTTCTGGCAGCGCGCCACAAAGAGTAATTAGACGCCGGTGTGACATCAAGACCCTCCAGATAATTTTTAAGAGATGCAATTTTTTCAGATTCAAGCAACTCTTGGAGTCGTTTAGTGCACTCTTTAAATCTGATTTTATTTTGTGGTGATCTGTGCTGTTGCCATTCCCTTCTAGCCCTTCTTTTTTCACGTACGAGACGTTCAATGTCTGTAGAATAAATTTTATTAAACACAATCTGCGGATGGGAGATAGTGGCATGTTCAGCAGCCTGTTTAATATTCTCGCTGAGATTGGCAATGTTCGATTCAATATCATCGGGTGTTCTAAGCGTAATATTTTCCGTACAATGACTGCTGAGATATTTTTTGAACCCCAGCCAATTTACACGATTGATCATCTTCACATATGGGTCAGGTAAGTTACTTCTTAATGGGCTGCAAATTGTGATGATCGTCGGGGAGTGATCGGACGAGAGATCAAGAGAAGCTTGAACTTGAATTAAATCCCTAGAGATATTTTTTATGACGCCAAAATCTATAACATCCGGAATTTTTTGTATGTCAGTAGGCCAATAAGTGGGCTCCCCACTCGAAATGACATCCAAGCCCATTTTTGAAATAGTGTTAAACAATGCTCGACCTCTGGGTGTAACAAGGCGCGAACCCCAGAACGTGTGTTTCGCATTGTAGTCTCCAGCTGCTACAAAACAAGGTCCAAGAGATTTGTAGAAATCCTCATATTGATTCTCAGTGATTGAAAATCTGGGAGGGCAGTAAATTGATGATATAACGAAATTTGAACAAAAACTTTCAATGCCAATATTTGTTGCTTGTAGGTATTCTTCACAAATGTTATCAAGAACATAGTGCTTGAGTCTTGACTTTATTAGAATTGCTGATCCACCGCAAGCCCTTCCTCTAGGGTCCTTTGTATCATATATAGTGTAGCCATAAATTTTAAAAAGACTTCTCGAAGTCAAATGAGTCTCAGATACTAACATTATATCAATATTTCTCTCCGTGAGGAAGTGCTCAAGTTCATTTTTATGTTGGCGAATGCCGTTTGCGTTCCAGAAACATATTGTTAACGTGTTCATGGCTTATTAAGTATTGCTTGAAGCAGAGTATTCTGCATTCGCAACATTTCTTGCATTATGCTAGTCATATTTGTTGTAAAATTGTTTATAATTTGCACAAGATTTTCAATAGTGGTTTCAAGGCGATTAAAATTAAAGTTTGAGTTTGTATTTGTTGAATTATTTTGCGGTGAAACATTTTGTGTCGGAATAGAACTAGCCTTAGCAGCATCTGCATACGATACACGGGAAGTAACTGGTTGGCTCATTTGCTGAAAAGTGGCAGAGTAAGCGTTTGCTGATTGAGCTGGAGCTAATTTAGGTTTTTGCACCATAGTCTTCTTTACAAAAGAGTACACAGGACAACCTCTGTAGTTAACGGAGTGATTACCTCCACAATTACTGCATTTTTTATCACTTTGATCTTTTGGTTTGTTGCAGCTAGCGGTGCCGTGTAATTCGCCGCACACAACACAAACAGAGGGTAAATTGCAGTATGTTTTTGTATGGCCATATTCTTGGCAATTATGGCACTGTACAGGACCTGAACGCTTATGTGGCTCTTCAACTGTGATTTTTCGGTACAAGAGGTATTTTAAATTATTAATTGGATGCGTCTCATTTTTTTCAATTTTATATCATTAGGCTCAAGTTCAACACGAAATAGGGGTTGGGGAATCTTTTCTCTATTTATTATATTGGACACATTTTTTACCTTGAACCCCTGGAGGACGAGTGCATCTTTTATTTCTTCGGGGACAACATAAGAATATATGTCCTTCAATACGATCTGCATGCCTTTAGCGCTCTTAAGCTGGTATGTGTAGAAGCTTGTTTTACTTTTTTCAAATTCAGCAACCATTTTGCGGAAATCTTTTTCGTCATAAATTTGGATTTTAGTTTCATCGATGTTGCCTCGTTTTATTGGAACAATGTGAAATTTATTCTCACCAATGACCGAAATTAATTTTTTAATAAGGGCATTTGAATTTTTTTGTCTCAAATAGATTGGTGGCGGCTTGGATGTTTTGTTCGAGGATACCTCGGGTTTGTCGTTGAATTTTAAAGCGGTTTTGGCGATTAGTTGAGGCTGCGCTGTTATCCCTATACACTTTTAGAGCAGATGAGATTTTTGAAGAATTCGGGCTTCGCCCACGCTTTACTATGGTTATATATCTGTCCATTCCAAC
This sequence comes from Tachina lurida, assembly GCA_944452675.1. Lineage (NCBI taxonomy): Eukaryota > Metazoa > Arthropoda > Insecta > Diptera > Tachinidae > Tachina > Tachina lurida. The sequence continues at coordinate 91,105,000 of OX101752.1, forward strand.
TTGTACCTTGAGTTTCGAGCCGCTGTTATCTGTAGTGATAACTTTGTTAAGTGATAAACACGAGCCTGACTTATATGAAGAAGTACTGGGCAACTGTAATTTTAATGCATCATTACTATTTGGCATTGGACAAAGCGAAGTTGATCGCTGACGAAAAATTGGCGTTGCCGTTAACAAAAGATTTTCATCAGATTTATTTTTTATATTTTTTTCACTCAGAGTTTCAGAACTCACAGTAAAATAAGCATTTCTGCCGTTAGAACTCACTTCAAGTTTTTCTGTATTTGAGGAATTCATACAAAGAATTCCTCAAGGGTTATTCGTTTATGTTTTTTTTTCGGTATTTTTTGTTTTTGTTATTTATGATTGTTTGTTTGACTTTGAGGTATTCCTCAATATCACTTGTTTAGGTTTTTTTTTGCGGTTTTTTGGTTTTGTTATTTTTACTATGTAAAAAATATTAGAAAGCATAAAGCTTATTTATTAAAGACAGTATGTATGTACCTATTACGAATAATATGTACTACTTATATATTTTTTTTTTATAATTTTTGTTTGTTTGGTAAGTAAGTAAAATTCCGCTATTCGACTGTTCGCTATGAAGGTACCACGAATGAAATATTTTTATTAATTAATGTGAGTATCTAAAGAAGAGAAGAAAAATTAAACTAGACTTTATTAGCTGGGGGAAATACCGATATTTTTCTGTGCATATAAACATTTTTAAATGAAACTGATCCAGCAGTCCAGCTTATGTAACGGTAGTTTTTGTTAGCCAGCTTGCTTCTTTTTTTATTTTTTATTGATTATTGAGTTTTATAATGTAATTATTATATTCGTAATTGTTGAAAACAATCGCTACTTCTTTTGCGATGAAATCATTTGAATTACTTTTGAAACCTTGTACGTCTATAAAAATTATGTTGTTTTCCATATTACTCAATTTATAAGACTTTTCGAACTTGTCCTTTGATGGGTATATATTCTATTATACGATCATGAATAAGAATACAGTAAGCTGATTTCTTTGCTTACTATTTCAAATTAAAATTTTATTCAATTGCCCCGCTATTGAATAAAAGGAGCTTTTATCTTAAACTCTGGTACAGGTAGAAACGCATGAGATTCTTTCATATACTACCTTTGCTGGAATCTTAGATAATAACTATATAGAATTGCATTACGTTTATTTTTAAATGTTATGTTAGGATTATGATCATATGGATATGAGACTGAACTTAAATGTACTTTTAAATTAGTTAAAATAATGAACAATCTTATTTTCTTCTTGAATAGCGAACAACAGAAAACGAAGTCGTTTTCTTACAATTTCGGTCTAACCTCTCAACTGGTCTAGTATACAATATGACTTTATATGTCAGCAATTCTGTCTCCTCTTTGTCAGCGTTAGGGATAATTAAATTTTAAACTACTCTTAAGTTTTCACAATATTCCATACAGACCATCAAGTTTAGAGAATTGTAGTATATTATGCTATTTATCTTCCCTGAGACCTAACATTCCTAATCAATCCTTCAAAAAACCAATACAAACTAGATTTTTCCTTTTTAATTTTATTTATATTTTCATTGAATTTCAACATTTTGTACCTCTTCAAATTACTGTATACTGTATTTTGCACCTTTTTCTCATTCGTTGAGTTAACTTTAATCGCAAATATTTTAATGATGAGATGAACTTTTCTATTATAGGCATTAAGTAAATCTTTGTGTATATCAATCCACTTATATGAACCATTATAGCTAAATTCTTAACACATAATTCCTTTTAATGATCTATTAATTTATTCTACTATTAATGCTTTCATATTATGAAATTTTTAATCCTCTGTTTATGCATGAATTTTGCAATGTTTATTAAAAATTCTTTATCAACATCTATTTGTATTTTTTTGTTTTGATACTCATATCATTTCAAAAATATTTTCCATTGCCTTGGTTTTTTTCGATTGCAGCTTTTATTTTCAACGATACTCACCATATAAACTTTAAGAATGTGTCAGTTACAGTCAGCAAAAATCAATAATTTCTATTTTCTCTAGAATAGCTACCCACTTCACCTAAATCAGCTCCATAAAAGATCATCTATTCCATTCATTACATCACTACAATACACAAACAATTTTATAAATTTATTATGGATTACGTTTACTAAATTTCTTTTTAAGGACATTGAGTTGTTTTACAGTTTTTTGGAGAGTGTTGTGATCTACTTGATACATTTTCAGCTATTTATACTAAAATGTAGTTAATCAGGGGTGTTCTGTAAACCGCGCGTTTTGAAATCGTGCGATTTCCAAAATCGAAGACAGTGTTCTGCTGATCGGACGATTTAGTGCATTCAAAGTTAAGTTCGTATAAACTATATTAAACGAGTAGAACACTAAAACCAATTAAAAAGCTGCTTTGGCCTGGAAATTAGGCGATTTCAAAACGTGCGATTTACAGAACACCCCTGACTTTTCCAATCTATAAATTTTATCGCTCAGCTGTTCAATTTGTTTGTCAAAAGATGATTTAATTTTTAGAATGTCTTTTTCAATTTTATATCTATCTTCTATCGTTAATTTTATTTCACACTCCACTCCATCAATTTGCATTTGAATATATCCTTGAATTATATTAATGCCTTAAGCTTTATTATTAATTCATCCTTTAGTTTTCTCGATTTGAGTTTCCAGAAACAATTTACTGATAACATTGTTCTCCGTCAGTGAATGATGATTAGACTTGTGCCATTTAGTTCATTTCAGTGACCGGTCATTTTAGTTCATTATTTATAAATGAACTAGTTCGTTCATTTAGTTCAATGAATTAGTTAGGTCTTTTTAGTTCAATGATTTTACATCTACAATTCTACATGCATACATATGTATATTTGTGTGGTCTTTGGAAAAATTTAAAACACAGACTCTGTGATTAAAAAACTACGAAAACTAATTATTTAATAATAAATTTGCTTTATAATGAGTTTATAAAACATATTTAGTGTGAAAACCTTTAAATATTTTAAAATTTAAAATATTTTTAAGTGTTTACTTGTGTTTTCTTGTTTATTGCATTTGTGGTAGTAGCCATCGATAAAAAGAACTAAATATACATGCATACATATGTACATACATATGGATGAGTATAGATACTATAGAAGCAAAGCACACAAACAGTAAAAAAGTAAAGCAAAACGTTGAAAACATTTAGTTCATATCCTCTGTGTTAGTTCATTTTGTGTCTTAGTTCTTAGTTCAAAAATTGAACTAGATCAAAAATTGAACTAGTGATCGTAAAACAATTGAACTAGTTCACATAGTTCAAAGTACTGAATCGTTCATTTGAACTAGTTCGTTCATGAACTACACAAGACTAATGATGATGATTCACTATGTATACATTGGTAGAAATTATATATTTTATTTAGTTTTCAAAATCAAATTTGTCATAGTATTTTCACGTTTTATCAATCATTAAAGAAAATAAACCCACTTTTAAGCCTGATATTTGACCATCAACTTGTATTTTATCTTTATTCAGTTTTAGATTTCTATCACCAAATTTCCATTCATTATTGAAATCTTTAGGTGAGCCATAGTTTGTATCTAATTCATTTCTTCCTTCTAAGACTAATAAGTCAATATAAGTATCTTCGGTGTTTGAAGGCTGTGGGTAAAAATCATCTTCTTCATCATCATAATCATTCACACTATTAGCATCATTAAATAAGATAGTATTATCAAATATTGTTCCTTTTGAAAGTTTCTTTAACTTCTCTCTATCTTGACTGATGGTTTCTGAGACTTAAATACTTGTACTATTTTCAGATTCTATATTGTTTTTACTTTGTTCTTTCTTGTGTATTCTGTCAATATTTTTAGAACTATTCATGAATTTTTTGAGAGGTTCTGTTATAGGATCAAATATATCTCTTAGTTCTTCACGTGTATCTATTTCACCAGTTTCTATACTACGAAGCTTTTTCTTCAAGACATTTCTTGTCAACACCAACTGTTTTAAAATTTTCTCATCCATGTTTAATAATACCAAATAAGAGGTATCAGCTATTAGATCAAGTACCACCTATTAGATCAGGTATCAGCTATCAGATCAGCTTATCAGGAGCTGGTCTGGTTTTAAGATCAGCTTATCAGAGCTGGTCTGGTTTTCAGATCAGCTTATCAGGACCTGATCTGGTTTTCAGATCAGCTTATCAGGAGCTGGTCTAGTTTTCAGATCAGCTTATCGGGACCTGATCTGGTTTTCAGATGAGCTTATCAGGAGCTGGTCTGGTTTTCAGATCAGCTTATCAGGACCCGATCTGGTTTTCAGATCAGCTTATCAGAGCTGGTCTGGTTTTCAGATCAGCTTATCAGGACCTGATCTGGTTTTCAGATCAGCTTATCAGGAGCTGGTCTAGTTTTCAGATCAGCTTATCGGGACCTGATCTGGTTTTCAGATGAGCTTATCAGGAGCTGGTCTGGTTTTCAGATCAGCTTATCAGGACCCGATCTGGTTTTCAGATCAGCTTATCATGACCTGATCTGGTTTTCAGATCAGCTTATCAGGAGTTGGTATTATTTTAAGATCAGCTTATCAGGACCTGGTCTAGTTTTCAGATCAGCATATCAGGAGTTGGTCTAGTTTTCAGATCAGGTTGTCAGGCAGCTGATCTGTAAAACAGATCAGGTTATCAGGAGCTGTTCAGATTTTCAGATCAGATTATCTGTTTCAAATTGGCTCATCAGCTTACAAGTAGCTGGACATTTATAACATTTAGATGAATGAAGTTTAAGGCCAGATAAAATGTGAGAAACTATACTGTTATGTAGTCAAATTGTTTTCTATGACGATCATCACTTAATTCAGTATCTTTCCTTATAATCAAAATTCCATATTTTTAATTCCAACACAATTTATATTTTTCTCATAGTACTTAAACATTCTAACTACATTATGATTATTTCCTATCAAATATTTGGTGATTCTAGTATAAGTTTGACATTAGTAGAATGCATCAACATTCTTATCTTACCCCATACAAAAATATGCTTCTCACACACAACATGGTTAAATATCGTATTGGTATTACTTCTAGCTTTCTTAAAAGAAATAACAGATTCATTATCTGTAAATGTGTAATACCCATGACTTTCATTAATGAAATTAATTTCTACAGGTATTTATATTTAGGTTGTTAGAGAGATTTTGAGTTTAAATATGAAGATGTTTTCAAGTTTTAGTCCATTAGAACCGTCTAGCCAACCAATCATAATATGTATTATTATTTTTTTATTTATTTTTTATTTATTTTTTTATTTATTTTTTATTTATTTTTTTTACCAATTTAACAGACAGAATAGAAATTGATAGAAGGGATTTATGATTTATTTTTGAGCTAACGTTTGATGACTCATCAAAATTTCATACCAAGGTATTTTTATGTTGTTTTGACTATGAGTATGAGTCAATATTTATGAAATACCTTTCCTAAATATTGGTGCATGCACATAGTCAAAACAAAGTATGCTTTAAGTGTTTAAAACCAGTATTACCATAAAAATGGTGGTTTTAAACTCTTAAAATATACTTTGTTTTACTAACCCCATTTTGTAACTAAATGCATTTCATAAATATTGAAGCATACTCATAGTCAAAATATCCTTTGTTTTGAGTATGAGTATGGCTTATTATCTCTTATTATAGAAAAAATGGTATGATTATATGATATCAGAAATCATGTTTTCTATTGTCATATGACCATCCTATTTTATTATTTCTATAGTAATAGATAATATTTATAAAATGCATTTAGTTACAAAATGTGGCTTAAAAGTGGGTTTATTTTCTTTAATGATTGATAAAACGTGAAAATACTATGACAAATTTGACTAAATAAAATATATAATTTCTAACAATGTATACATAGTGAATCATTATCATTCACTGACGGAGAACAATGTTATCAGTAAATTGTTTCTGGAAACTCAAATCGAGAAAACTAAAGGATGAATTAATAATAAAGCTTAAGGCATTAATATAATTCAAGGATATATTCAAATGCAAATTGATGGAGTGGAGTGTGAAATAAAATTAACGATAAAAGATAGATATAAAATTGAAAAAGACATTCTAAAAATTAAATCATCTTTTGACAAACAAATTGAACAGCTGAGCGATAAAATTTATAGATTGGAAAATTCAGGGGTATTCTGTAAATCGCACGTTTTGAAATCGCCTAATTACTTGTTTAATATATTTTATACGAACTTAACTTTGAATGCACTAAATCGTCCGATCAGCAGAACACTGTTTTCGATTTTGGAAATCGCACGATTTCAAAACGCGCGGTTTACAGAACACCCCTGATTAACTACATTTTAGTATAAATAGCTGAAAATGTATCAAGTAGATCACTCTCCATAAAACTGTAAAACAACTCAATGTCAGTAGAGTGTTAATGGCGGAGATAGTCCTGTTTTGAGAATTCAAAACCGGGACAAATCAAAAAGGGTGGCAACCCTGTTACAAAAGGGGGGATTTTGGGGATTTTCATGCTGAGATTTCGTTAGGCTGTGTCTGTGTGTGTGTGAGTTCGATTCTTTGATTATGTTCATGTATGCATATGTGGATGTTTGTATGCGTGTATGTGCGCGTGTGTGTGTGTGTGTGTATGAGTATGCGTTTTTGTATTTACTTATATGTTTGATGGTGTCCAATACTTTTGTTGTAGTGGCAGACAATCATTATACCCAGTAGGAAATGTTGATGGTGAAAATGTGCTGACTAGCTTTTGACCAGCTTGTCACCAGTACTACTATTTAATTATCCCCCATACAATACTTTTAAACCCTACTATTAAAAATACAATTCACTAGGTAGTGACTGCGTAGCTCTTATGGGAATATGGAGACATACTAACCAGACAGTTAGTTACTGGTACATTTCTATAATTTACGTACATACAAATGTATGTATATTGACAAGTTATTGTCAATTCCACCTCTCTACTTCTTTTATACTGGAGGATAGTAGAAAACTTATTAAACCAAAGTTGTAACTAGAATTTTAGTGTTGACACAAAGACACTTGCTCCCAGTCTGACTGCAGGGTAGTTACAAGGGATCTGTGTATTTGTGTGTATGTAGTGATTGTTATTTGATAGACATCAATTCTCGTGGTACCTTCATAGCGAACAGTCGAATAGCGGAATTTTACTTACTTACCAAACAAACAAAAATTACATATACAAAAAAAAAAAAAAAATATTAGTAGTACATATTATTCGTAATAGGTACATACATACTGTCTTTAATAAATAAGCTTTCTGCTTTGCTAATATTTTTTACATAGTAAAAATAACAAAAACAAAAAAACCGCAAAAAAAAAACTTAAACAAGTGATATTGAGGAATACCTCAAAGTCAAACAAACAATCATAAATAACAAAAACAAAAAATACCGAAAAAAAAACATAAACGAATAACCCTTGAGGAATTCTTTGTATGAATTCCTCAAATACAGAAAAACTTGAAGTGAGTTCTAACGGCAGAAATGCTTATTTTACTGTGAGTTCTGAAACTCTGAGTGAAAAAAATATAAAAAATAAATCTGATGAAAATCTTTTGTTAACGGCAACGCCAATTTTTCGTCAGCGATCAACTTCGCTTTGTCCAATGCCAAATAGTAATGATGCATTAAAATTACAGTTGCCCAGTACTTCTTCATATAAGTCAGGCTCGTGTTTATCACTTAACAAAGTTATCACTACAGATAACAGCGGCTCGAAACTCAAGGTACAAGTTGGAATGGACAGATATATAACCATAGTAAAGCGTGGGCGAAGCCCGAATTCTTCAAAAATCTCATCTGCTCTAAAAGTGTATAGGGATAACAGCGCAGCCTCAACTAATCGCCAAAACCGCTTTAAAATTCAACGACAAACCCGAGGTATCCTCGAACAAAACATCCAAGCCGCCACCAATCTATTTGAGACAAAAAAATTCAAATGCCCTTATTAAAAAATTAATTTCGGTCATTGGTGAGAATAAATTTCACATTGTTCCAATAAAACGTGGCAACATCGATGAAACTAAAATCCAAATTTATGACGAAAAAGATTTCCGCAAAATGGTTGCTGAATTTGAAAAAAGTAAAACAAGCTTCTACACATACCAGCTTAAGAGCGCTAAAGGCATGCAGATCGTATTGAAGGGCATAGATTCTTATGTTGTCCCCGAAGAAATAAAAGATGCACTCGTCCTCCAGGGGTTCAAGGTAAAAAATGTGTCCAATATAATAAATAGAGAAAAGATTCCCCAACCCCTATTTCGTGTTGAACTTGAGCCTAATGATATAAAATTGAAAAAAATGAGACGCAAACAATTAATAATTTAAAATACCTCTTGTACCGAAAAATCACAGTTGAAGAGCCACATAAGCGTTCAGGTCCTGTACAGTGCCATAATTGCCAAGAATATGGCCATACAAAAACATACTGCAATTTACCCTCTGTTTGTGTTGTGTGCGGCGAATTACACGGCACCGCTAGCTGCAACAAACCAAAAGATCAAAGTGATAAAAAATGCAGTAATTGTGGAGGTAATCACTCCGTTAACTACAGAGGTTGTCCTGTGTACTCTTTTGTAAAGAAGACTATGGTGCAAAAACCTAAATTAGCTCCAGCTCAATCAGCAAACGCTTACTCTGCCACTTTTCAGCAAATGAGCCAACCAGTTACTTCCCGTGTATCGTATGCAGATGCTGCTAAGGCTAGTTCTATTCCGACACAAAATGTTTCACCGCAAAATAATTCAACAAATACAAACTCAAACTTTAATTTTAATCGCCTTGAAACCACTATTGAAAATCTTGTGCAAATTATAAACAATTTTACAACAAATATGACTAGCATGATGCAAGAAATGTTGCGAATGCAGAATACTCTGCTTCAAGCAATACTTAATAAGCCATGAACACGTTAACAATATGTTTCTGGAACGCAAACGGCATTCGCCAACATAAAAATGAACTTGAGCACTTCCTCACGGAAAAAAATATTGATATAATGTTAGTATCTGAGACTCATTTGACTTCGAGAAGTCTTTTTAAAATTTATGACTACACTATATATGATACAAAGGACCCTAGAGGAAGGGCTTGCGGTGGATCAGCAATTCTAATAAAGTCAAGACTCAAGCACTATGTTCTTGATAACATTTGTGAAGAATACCTACAAGCAACAAATATTGGCATTGAAAGTTTTTGTTCAAATTTCGTTATATCATCAATTTACTGCCCTCCCAGATTTTCAATCACTGAGAATCAATATGAGGATTTCTACAAATCTCTTGGACCTTGTTTTGTAGCAGCTGGAGACTACAATGCGAAACATACGTTCTGGGGTTCGCGCCTTGTTACACCCAGAGGTCGAGCATTGTTCAACACTATTTCAAAAATGGGCTTGGATGTCATTTCGAGTGGGGAGCCCACTTATTGGCCTACTGACATACAAAAAATTCCGGATGTTATAGATTTTGGCGTCATAAAAAATATATCTAGGGATTTAATTCAAGTTCAAGCTTCTCTTGATCTCTCGTCCGATCACTCCCCGACGATCATCACAATTTGTAGCCCATTAAGAAGTAACTTACCTGACCCATATGTGAAGATGATCAATCGTGTAAATTGGCTGGGGTTAAAAAAATATCTCAGCAGTCATTGTACGGAAAACATTACGCTTAGAACACCCGATGATATCGAATCGAACATTGCCAATCTCAGCGAGAATATTAAACAGGCTGCTGAACATGCCACTATCTCCCATCCGCAGATTGGGTTTAATAAAATTTATTCTACAGACATTGAACGTCTCGTACGTGAAAAAAGAAGGGCTAGAAGGGAATGGCAACAGCACAGATCACCACAAAATAAAATCAGATTTAAAGAGTGCACTAAACGACTCCAAGAGTTGCTTGCATCTGAAAAAATTGCATCTCTTAAAAATTATCTGGAGGGTCTTGATGTTACACCGGCGTCTAATTACTCCTTGTGGCGCGCTGCCAGAAAGCTTAAAACACCCGTTGAGTATAAGCCACCTCTACGCACATCTACCGGAGGTTGGGCAAGAAGCGATACTGAAAAAGGTAAAATATTTGCTGAGCACTTAAAATCCGTTTTTACGCCAAATATATGTACTGGTGTTGCTGATTTGCCGAATATAGTCGCTCTACCCCCTCAACACATAAAGTTTAAGACGCGTGATTTACAAAAATTAATTGCCGAACTCAACCCGAAGAAAGCTCCGGGTATTGATGGAATTAGTAATCAGATGCTGATGAACTTGCCTCGTATTGCAATGAGAATCCTGTTATTCATATTTAATGCTATTTTACGACTGGAGTATTATCCACACAACTGGAAACTTGCCAAGGTTAAAATGATTCCAAAGCCTGGCAAAGATATAACAAAGGCTGAGTCATATAGGCCAATAAGTCTACTATCTACAATGTCAAAGCTTTTCGAAAAACTGCTCAAAACAAAATTGTCCCCAATTCTAATTAGTAGTGGGTGCATACCAGACCATCAATTTGGTTTTAGAAGTCAGCATAGCACCATTGAACAAACTCACAGATTAGTTCAATTTATAAGAAGAACTTTTGAGGGAAAAAAGTATTGTTCTGCGCTGTTTATTGACGTTTCCCAGGCATTTGATAAAGTGTGGCATGAAGGCCTTATTTTAAAATTGAAGACTTACTTACCAATAAACATTTTAAATCTTTTGGAAAGTTACATTATTTCCCGTAAGTTCACTGTTGCGGAAGGAGACTTTACAAGTAGGCCTGAAACAATTTCATCTGGTGTGCCACAGGGGAGTATACTGGGACCAGTTTTATATTTAATTTATACTTGTGATATGCCTGTGAGCAGTAGTATCCATACTTCCACATTTGCCGACGATACAGCCTGCCTTAGTATGCATGAAAACCCTGATGAGGCATCCCGCAAACTCCAGGAACACATTAGCCAGATGGAGCTTTGGTTAAACTTATGGAGAATCAAGGTAAATGAACAAAAGTGTGTTCAAGTAACATTTACTTTACGAAGAGATACTTGTTCCCCCATTCGGATTAACAATCAAGTTGTTTCTCAACATTCACATGTGAAATATCTTGGTATACACCTTGATCGACGACTTACATGGAAACACCACATTGATTCTAAGTTAACTCAAATGAAACTTAAACTAACTCAGGTACATTGGCTGATTGGTCGAAATTCAACACTTAGCCTAGACTGTAAACTTTTAATATACAAGTCGCTTTTAAAGCCAATATGGTGCTACGGAATTCAACTATGGGGCACTGCTTCAGCTTCAAATGTAGAGAAACTTCAACGCAGGCAAAATAAAATTTTACGCATGATAACATCGGCTCCATGGTACATCAAAAATTCAAATATACATCGTGATTTGAATATGCCACTAGTGACTGAAGAAATTGCAAAATACGCTGGCAAATACTTAACAAAACTCGTGTCACATCCTAATCCGCTTGCCTGTAATATTTTGAACTTTACTGGACACATCCGCCTAAAAAAGAGGGACACAATGGCTCTTATTCACAGCACTCCAGATGGGACTTCTTGAAAATACTTTTATTTTTTTTCCTTTTGATTATCACTACTTACATATGTATTATATATAACTACTACTAAGCTTATGTCCGACATTGGTCGGGCCTAATTCCATTTTTTTAGATTTAAGATTTGAATACTTATTGTTAGTTCATATATGAAGATACAATAAATAAAAATCATGCATACAAAAAAAAAAAAAAAAAAAAAAAATTTGATAGACATTGGGTTGCTGTTTTGAGTTATCATTGGTATGCTTTTGTAGGGTTATTGTATGTATGCATTTATGTTTGCGATCTCTGGGGAAATAATCAAATAGCTGCAGAGAGTCGCAACCCTGTTGTGAATGGAAGTGGATAGGGAATGTATTTGGTAATGTATGTATATGTTGTTGTATTAATGTATGTGATGCTATCTATTTTTACTTTGAAGAATATCATTGCTTGTGTGTTTTGTTTGGCCTTCGAGAGTTTTTCATACATATTTACAAATGAATGTGTACTTGTTTTCTAGGCTATTGACGTTGCTATTCTTATGGAGATAGAAAATATTCTGTTGGCATAGGTTTTATATGTACAAGTGAATTTCAGATGTTAAATGTTTTAAATGAAATCAGGTTGATAAGCAGAGCTTTTGAGTAGGGGTAATGATATTTTTATTTCATATATTACACTTTAATGTAATAATTATAACAAGTAGTTTTTGGAGAAATACAGCAAAAATTTGACTCATACCTTTGTATTACAAACTGATGCTAGAGGTTTTATTCTGGGTGTTGCTGTGTATATGAATTTCATCATATATCGTAATACCAACAGAGAATTGTGGAAATGTGTATGGGTGTGTGTGTATGTGTGTGTATGAATTTCATCATATGTCGTAATACCAATAGAGAATTGTAGAAATGTGTATGTGTGTGTGTGTGTATGAATTTCATCATATGTCGTAATAAATTAGATTTGATGACTACTACGCGATTCTCATATAAAGTATATAAGTAGAAGAAATAATGTAGATTGTCATCAGTCTGCTTTGATATCTCAACAAGTGACAACCTATTTTCCCAACCAAAATTTCTAAAGTGTTTAAAATCCAAAAACTATAAAAGTGCTAGAACTAATTACTGTTTGTTAAACAAGTTTATAGTGTATGAAAAATAACTAAATTAAATTGTTTTTAAATAAAATAATTAAATAAATTATTTATAAATAAAATAATTATATTAATTAATAAACAAAAATATATAAAATTAGTACTAAAAGTTGTGCAATTTGCAATAAAGTATTTATGACTTAAACAAAACTAAATCAGCATATGGAAACGCACTCATATGGAACTAGTAAGCTTGATCTTCAAAGCAAATATTGTGAGGATTGTGATAAGATGATCCCATCAAATGGTTACATGGCTCATGTCAGAACCACAAAACACAAAAACAGTTGCTACCAAGAACAGATTGGAGATTTTCTCATTAAAAGAGCAAGCAACTTCAATGGGAAGATCGAGACATATATCCTCCTCAACAAAAATTAGGGTGTTATGTTTCCGGAGGAGTTTTTGAAATCTGCCAAGAGCTCTATACTATATACAACAGCTAATTGAATGTAGTAGGATACATACTACATTTAAATTTAATATGGAGCTCACATGCGATTATATGAAGACGGTGAATGATGAGATGAATGTTTCCCAACTTGTACATATTTCGAAAATGATGTTGGTGACTTTGTCTGATGACATAGGGGATATGTACAAGAAACAGGCTGGGGAGCGAAGAGCTAAAATGGAAGAATTTCAAGAGAGGGATAGCTGATGGACCTTGATTTCAATAAATTCAAGTAGTGTAGTAATGGTGGCGATAGACATGTTTTGGGAATTAAAAACCGGGAAAAAATAAAAACGATGGCAACCCTGTTACAAATGAGGGGATTTTGGGGATTTTTTTTTTATGCTGAGATTTTCTTGGCTATGTGTGTGTGTGTGTGTGTGTGTGTGTGAGTTTGATTCTTTGTGGATGTGTATGTATGTATACTTGTGTGTACAGCTTTTGTTGTTATTGTAAAGAAGCGTGGTCTTACAGTGTGTGGATGTATGTATGTGCGTGTGTGTGTGTGTGTGTGTGTGTATGAGTATGCGTTTTTGTATTTACTTGTATGTTTGATGGTGTCCAATACTTTTGTTGTAGTGGCAGACAATCATTATACCCAGTAGGAAATGTCGATGGTGAAAATGTGCTGACTAGCTTTTGACTAGTCACCAGTACTACTCTATAATTATTCCCCATACGAGTACAATACTTTGAAACCCTACTAATAAAAATAGAATTCACTAGGTAGTGACTACGTAGTTCTTATGGGGTAATGAGACATACTAACCAGACAGTTAGTTACTGGTACATTTCTATAATTTACCTACATACAAATGTGTGTATATTGACAAGTTATTGTCAATTCCACCTCTCTCCTTCTTTTATACTGGCGGATAGTAGAAAAATTATTATACCAAAGTTGTAACTAGAATTTTAGTGTTGACACAAAGACTCTTGCTCCCAGTCTGACTGCAGTGTAGTTACAAGGGATCTGTGTATTTGTGTGTATGTAGTGATTCTTATTTGATAGTCTTTGGGTAGCTGTTTTGAGTTATCGTTGGTATGCTTATGTAGGGTTATTGTATTGCATTTATGTTTGCGATCTCTGGGGAAATAATCTAATAGCTACAGAGAGTGGCAACCATGTTGTGAATGGAAGTGGGTAGGGAATGTATTTGGTAATGTATTATATGTTGTTGTATTCATGTATGTGATCATATAAATTTTTGTTTTGAAGAATATCATTGCTTGTGTGTTTTGTTTCGCCTTCGAGAGTTTTTCATACATATTTACAAATGAATGTGTATATGTTTTCTAGGCTATTGACGTTGCTGTTCTTATGTAGATAGAAAATATTGTGTTGGCATAGGTTTTATATATACAAGTGAATTTCAGATGTAAAATGTTTTGAATCAAATCAGGTTGATAAGCAGATTTTTTGAATAGGGGTAATGATATTTTTATTTCAGTATATTTTAATTTAATGTAATAATTATAGGAAGTAGCTTTTGGAGACATACACCAAAAATTTTACTCATACCTTTGTATTACAAACTGATCCTAGCGATTTTGATCTGGGTGTTGCTGTGTATATGAATTTCATCATATATCGTAATACCATCAGATAAATTAGATTTGACGTCTACTACACGATTATCATATGAATTATGGGAATTTGTATGTGTGTGTGTGTATGTGAGTATGTATGTATGTATGTATGTATGTGTGTGTGTGTGTCTGTGTGTATGAATTTCATAATATTATAAAATTTCATTATGTATGTTTGTGTTTGTGTATTACGTCATCACTTTTTTGTGTGTCATGCCAGACATTTGGTAGTATAAAATATTAGCATATATGTATGTATGTAGGTATCAGAACTTTTTTTTTTTTATCCTAGTATGTTTTTATACTTATTTTGCTTTATATTTTGTCATGCTTAAAATTGTCCAGCTTTAAAGTCTCCCTGTGTGAAATTTGTTTATATTAGAGATTTTGTTTATTTAACTACGTCCGACTTCTTTGGCTGAACTTCTTTTCATACGATCATGGGAATTTATAGTTTCTCTGTCCATAATAAGTTCGTTTAGCTTTGGTATATGCTTTGAATGTAAGTGTGATTGTTAAGATCTAATAAATACTTGAGTATTGATAAGAAATTTGATATTATGTGTGCATATGTATGTACATATCTACAAATTGATTTTATGTATGTATGTATGTACATATAAATATGTGTTTGACTCCGTGCTTGAATACATTTTTTTGTTGTTGTTGTAAATATTCGCCTGGTTTTTATGTATAGATGTGAAATATCTTCATAGTTTTTTTATTTGAATTTAAAAAACGTTGTTTTAATTTTTATCTGTATTTACTTAAAAGTGTGTGAGGATTTTCTGTTTTAAGTAAAACTGAATTCCTTAAGATACATACTTTAGAGTAATAGTAACTATAATAGAAATATTTCCTTTATTTAATTTACATTTGTTTAAAGTTGATGCAGCCTAATAGTCATTCTTAGAAATGTTTTGATATAAAATTTTTTTCCATCCGTAGGCTTTTTCACCACCTTTTACATTTATTTTAGAACATCTTGCGTTGGCTTTTATAAAATTGCAAACGCTTTGAAATGAAACTGATCCAGCAGTCCAGCTTAGGTGATGATAGTTTTTTGTTAGTCAGCTTGCTTCTTTTTTTTTTATTTAATTTTTTTTTTGTTGATAAACATTTAAAATCAAAAGGGTGTTTTATATTGAAATTATTATATTCTTAATTGTTGAAAACAATCACTTCTTCTTTTCCGAAGAAATTATTTGAATTACTTTTGAAACCTTACGCGACTATAAAAATTATGTTATTTTTCATATTGCTTAATTTATAAGACTTTTAGAATTTGACATTTGATGGCTATATATTCTAGTATATGATCATGAATAAGAATACAGTAAGCTGATTTCTTTGCTTACAATTTCAAATTAAAATTTTATTCAATTGTCCCGCTATTGAATAAAAGGAGCTTTTATCTTAAACTCTGGTACAGTTATATATAGTAGCTTTATTGAAATCTTAGATACATATAATATGTAGATTAAAATAACGTTTATTTATAAATTTTATTTTAAGATCAGCATCATATGGATATGTAACTGAACTTAAATGTACTTTTAAATTAGTTAATTCATAATGAACAATTTTATTTTCTTTTTGACTAGCGATCAACACAAAACGAAGTCGTTTTCTTACAATTTAGGTCTGGCCTCTCAACTGCTCCTCTAGTATACAATATAACTTTGTATGTCAGCATTTCTGTCTACTCTTTGTGAGCGTTAAGGATAATTAAATTTTAAACTTTTTATTCTTCAAATTGTGTTACTTCATACTCATAATATGTTTACATTAATAAGGTACGAGTGTATGTTTATTTTATGAAAGGTGAGGTCCTATGACTTTTATTTGATGTTCTGTGATTTTTTTTTCTCATTTTACTAAAGTTCAGCGTACTGCGTATATATTTCTAATATATTTAAGTGAGCTTTTTGTACCTGTCAGACAGAGTGAACGTATCAGTTGGTCAGTCAGTCTCTCTTTTTATTTTATTAATTTTTTCTTCTAATGTGTCACTACTATTTTTTAAGATTTTACTACTTGAAATAGAAAATATTTATATAATTTTAAAAGTATTAATATATACATACATATAGGTAAATATATGTATGTACGTAGAAATTAGTTCATATACAAATAAATACACCTTTAATAATCAATTATTCTAGAAAATCGATCTAAAATAACACATTTACCTCCATCATCATTTCACCGTCAGTGTGTTCATAAAGTGTTAGAAACATTGGAATATCTATGTTTGGGAGAATTTTTACTTCAAGTGTTTCTATATAAGGTTTGATGGTTGACCCCTTGACGATATTGTGGTTAACGTAGGCTGCGTTGTATCGCATTCAGATGTAATCATTTCTTACTTAGAAAAGGTCCTCATCACCATCAATCATACCTGTATACAATACATTCATTAGTTGAGTTGATCCAGATACAATTGCCTTCTACAAATTAATGATTAGAAAAAAGCTTTCTCATCACATTCTAACAGGTTTAATATTTTGCTAGCATGCATGCTTTTATCAATAGTGAGGCGAGAGTCCGACATTTAGTGGTGTTTCAATTAAAAATCTATACAATTAGAATTACGAATTCACTCTTTTGAATTTTTAACAAAGTATATAGATATGTACATATGTATTTCATTTCTCACAGTCTTGAAATTTTTTTCATTACAAAAGTATGACGTGAGGATTTTTTTTTTTTAATTATACATGCTTCGGCATGCTTCCAATATATTTTTTTTTTTCGGTAAATTTATTTCATACTCATACAGATACAGATATAAAGTAAGATCTGTTTACATTACATTTTACAATTTATGCATGCTTCAGCATGATTCTAGTTGAAGTCTGTATTTATTTAGTAAGTTTGTTTGATACCCATTCATACACATGTACATTCATAAAGATTGGATATCATAGTCCAATTTTCTTGGTTTATCTAGAAATGAACAGTGAATATCTTTTATAATAACCCCATATTCACAATTTAAAATTTTGTGTGCTAGAGCTTTCGAAATGGAAATGGAAAATGTACAACTCTTACTATAAAAAATGATAATATGATGTGCTGAATATTTTTAACGCTTAAGTTTTCACAATATTTCATACAGACCATCAAGTTTAGAGAATTCAGTACATTAAGCTAATAATCTTCCCTGAGACCTAACATTCCTAATCAATCCTTCAAAAAAACCAATAAAAACTAGATTTTTCCTTTGTAATTTTATTTATATTTTCATTAAATTTAATCATTTTGTACATCTTCAAATTACTGTATACTGTATTTTGCACCTTTTTCTCATTCGTAGAGTTAACTTTAATCACAAATATTTTAATGATGAGATGATCTTTCCTATTTCATGCACTGAGTAAATCTTTATATATGTATATCATTCCACTTATATGAACCATTAATGCTAAATTCTTAACACATAATTCCTTTTAGTGATCTATTAAATCATTCTACTATTGATGTTGTCATATTAAGTAATTTTTAATCCTCTATTTATGAATGAATTTTACAGTGTTTATTAAGAAATTCTTTACCATCATCTATTTGTAAGTTTTTTGGTACTCGTACCATTTCAAAAATATTTTCCATTGACTAGTTTTTCCCGAGTGCAGTTTTTATTTTCAGCGGCACTGACCATATAAACTTTAAGAATAAGTATATTACAGTCTACAAAAATCAATAATTTCTATTTTCTGTAGAATAGTTACCCACTTCACCTAAATCAGCTCCATAAAAGATCATCTATTCCATTCATTACATCACTACAATGCACAAAATGTTTTCGTGCTTGCTTATGGAGTTCGTTTACTAAATTTCTTTTTAAAGACATTGAGTTGTTTTACAGTTTTATGATCTACTTGATACACTTTCAGCTATTTATACTAAAATGTAGTTGATTTTCCAGTCTATAAATTCTATGGTTCAGCTGTTCAATTTGTTTGTCAAAAGTTGATTTAATTTTTAGAATATCTTTTTCAATTTTATACCTATCTTCTATCTATAATTTTATATCATTTGTAGTCCATTAATTTGCATTTGAATATATCCTTGAATTATATTAATGCCTTAAGCTTTATTAGTAATTCATCCTTTAGTTTGTCGATTTGAGTTTCTAGAAACAATTTACTGATAACATTGTTCTCCGTCAGTGAACGATGATGATTCTCTATGTATACATTGGTAGAAATTATACATTTTATTTATCTATCAAAATCAAATTTGTCATAGTATTTACACGTTTTATTAATCATTAAAGAAAATAACCCCACTTTTAAACCCCATTTTTGACCATCAACTTGCATTTTATCTTCATACAGTTTTAGATTTCTATCACCAAATTTCCATTCATTATTGAAATTTTTAGGTGAGCCATAGTTTGTATCTAATTCATTTCTTCCTTCCAAGACTAATAAGATAATATAAGTGTCTTCGGAATTGAAAGTCTGTGAGTAAAAATCACCTTCATAATCGTCACCACCATTTTCAGTATTAACATCATTAAATAAGATGCTATTATCAAATATTGTTCCTTATGCTAGGTTCTTTGGTATACTTGTCTCTATCTTGACTAATGGATTTTCAGGCGTTAAACTTGTATTATTTTCAACTTCTGTCTTCATTTTATTTTCTTCATTCATGGGAATTCTTTTAATTTTTTTAGAACTATTTAGGAATTCTTTCAGTGGTTCTGTTGTAGGTTTAAATGTATCTCTTAGTTGTTCACGTGTATCTATTTCACCAGTTTTTATACTACGAAGCTTTTTCTTCAAGACATTTCTTGTCAACACCAACTGTTTTAAAATTTTTTCATCCATGTTTAATAAATAAAAGGTATCAGCTATTAGATCAGGTATCAGCTATTAGATCAGCTTATCAGGACCTGGTCTGATTTTCAGATCAGCTTTTCAGGACCTGGTCTGGTTTTCAGATCAGCTTTTCAGGACCTGGTCTGGTTTTCAGATCAGCTTTTCAGGACCTGGTCTGGTTTTCAGATCAGCTTTTCAGGACCTGATCTGGTTTTCAGATCAGCTTTTCAGGACCTGGTCTGGTTTTCAGATCAGCTTTTCAGGACCTGGTCTGGTTTTCAGATCAGCTTTTCAGGACCTGGTCTGGTTTTCAGATCAGCTTATCAGGAGCTGGTCTAGTTTTCAGATCAGGTTATCAGGTATCAAATCAGATTATCAGGACCTGGTCTGGTTTTCAGATCAGGTTATCTGATTCAGATTGAGTTATCAGTTTACAATTAGCTAGTCATTTATAAAATTTATATGAATGAAGTTTCAGGTCAGATGAAATAACTAAAGTCAATCTCTCTTATGAGCAGTAATTTATATAGTTATAAAATAGTCAAATTGTTTTCTATAACGAACATCATTTAATTTATCATCAAAAATCCATATTTATCCTTCCAACACTATACAAATTTATTGAAACTTTTCAAAATTCATATTACTGACAACATAATCCCTATAGAAGAGCTTAATATTTTTCTCATCTTGCTTAAACATTATAATACCATTGGCATTCTCTCTTATTAAATGCTTACAGCCGTATTCATACAAATTTTAAACAGCATTTTGAATGTTGTTTAAGCAAAATTCGCTAAATTTTAGCTTAAAACCGTTTTTTAATTTAACCCTTGTTTAATTCACCAAATCCTAAAAATTAATTGCACCCATACTTAAAATAATTTTGAGTTAACGTCGTTGTAATTTTGCTTCATGTTAATTTGCATTTTTAACTTTGCCTATATGTATGTATGTATGCATGTATGTATGTATGTATTTATGTATGTATTAGGAATTATACTAGAAGTTGGGCACAAGTAGAATGAGTCATCATTCTTCTGTCGCCCCATACAAAAATATACACGTACATATGTATGTATATTATTCTGCTTTGCACATGCAGCATCAGCAAATATCATACTTGAAATTCTTTAAGCTTCAATACGTCAAAAAAATAAATGTATAATATACTATTCTTTTAATTATGAAATTAACTTCTTCAGATAATCATATTCGACTTGGTATAGATAATTTTGGTATAAATATATGTTTTTAAACTTGAGATAGTAGTAGTGAAATGCCGGTCCTGCCCCAATTAAAATTTTAAAATTTTGAAATTTTAATTACCCAAATTTTAAAATTCTTGGAAATTTGTGAAATTTGATACCCTACGAGGGTGGATCAATAAGTCCGTCCAACTTTTTGTTTACATAAGGAATTTTTTGTTTACATAAGGGGTTTTGTTTGTTTAATACATACGAGGGTGGATCAATAAGTCCGTTTTATGTGAAAATGATTTTTCGTAAGGTGGATTGTAAAAACGTGAAAATAAATATTTTTGTAATGCCGACGGGAAAAACGTGAAAATAAATATTTTTGTAATGCCGACGGGAAAATCATGAATATGATTTTTCCTAATGCCAACGGAAAATCATGAAATTGATTTTTCATAATGTGGACGGTAAAAATGTTAAATAAAAAACATTTTTAATAATGCCGACGGGAAAAACGTGGAAATAAATATTTTTGTAATGTCTACGGGAAAATCATGAAAATGATTTTTCATAATTCCAACGGAAAATCATGAAATTGATTTTTCATAATGAGGACGGGAAAAACGTGAAAATAAAATGTTTCTAAAGCCGACGAAAAATTTGTTGATGTCTGTCTGTCTATGGGAATTCGAGTCTGTCAGGGAATTGGGGGTTTGTAATAATTTGTGGGGGTCCTTTGTCGGTCTTTAAAATTTTAATCTACGCAGGAATGGCAGTTCACTACTACTATCTCAAGTTTAAAAACATATATTTATACCAAAATTATCTATACCAAGTCGAATATGATTATCTGAAGAAGTTAATTTCATAATTAAAAGAATAGTATATTATACATTTATTTTTTTGACGTATTGAAGCTTAAAGAATTTCAAGTATGATATTTGCTGATGCTGCATGTGCAAAGCAGAATAATATACATACATATGTACGTGTATATTTTTGTATGGGGCGACAGAAGAATGATGACTCATTCTACTTGTGCCCAACTTCTAGTATAATTCCTAATACATACATAAATACATACATACATACATGCATACATACATACATATAGGCAAAGTTAAAAATGCAAATTAACATGAAGCAAAATTACAACGACGTTAACTCAAAATTATTTTAAGTATGGGTGCAATTAATTTTTAGGATTTGGTGAATTAAACAAGGGTTAAATTAAAAAACGGTTTTAAGCTAAAATTTAGCGAATTTTGCTTAAACAACATTCAAAATGCTGTTTAAAATTTGTATGAATACGGCTGTAAGCATTTAATAAGAGAGAATGCCAATGGTATTATAATGTTTAAGCAAGATGAGAAAAATATTAAGCTCTTCTATAGGGATTATGTTGTCAGTAATATGAATTTTGAAAAGTTTCAATAAATTTGTATAGTGTTGGAAGGATAAATATGGATTTTTGATGATAAATTAAATGATGTTCGTTATAGAAAACAATTTGACTATTTTATAACTATATAAATTACTGCTCATAAGAGAGATTGACTTTAGTTATTTCATCTGACCCGAAACTTCATTCATATAAATTTTATAAATGACTAGCTAATTGTAAACTGATAACTCAATCTGAATCAGATAACCTGATCTGAAAACCAGACCAGGTCCTGATAATCTGATTTGATACCTGATAACCTGATCTGAAAACTAGACCAGCTCCTGATAAGCTGATCGTAAAACCAGATCAGGTCCTGAAAAGCTGATCTGAAAACCATACCAGCTCCTGATAAGCTGATCTGAAAACCAGACCAGGTCCTGAAAAGCTGATCTGAAAACCAGACCAGGTCCTGAAAAGCTGATCTGAAAACCAGACCAGGTCCTGAAAAGCTGATCTCAAAACCAGATCAGGTCCTAAAAAGCTGATCTGAAAACCATACCAGCTCCTGATAAGCTGATCTGAAAACCAGACCAGGTCCTGAAAAGCTGATCTGAAAACCAGACCAGGTCCTGAAAAGCTGATCTGAAAACCAGACCAGGTCCTGAAAAGCTGATCTGAAAACCAGATCAGGTCCTGAAAAGCTGATCTGAAAACCAGACCAGGTCCTGAAAAGCTGATCTGAAAACCAGACCAGGTCCTGAAAAGCTGATCTGAAAACCAGACCAGGTCCTGAAAAGCTGATCTGAAAATCAGACCAGGTCCTGATAAGCTGATCTAATAGCTGATACCTGATCTAATAGCTGATACCTGATCTAATAGCTGATACCTTTTATTTATTAAACATGGATGAAAAAATTTTAAAACAGTTGGTGTTGACAAGAAATGTCTTGAAGAAAAAGCTTCGTAGTATAAAAACTGGTGAAATAGATACACGTGAACAACTAAGAGATACATTTAAACCTACAACAGAACCACTGAAAGAATTCCTAAATAGTTTTAAAAAAATTAAAAGAATTCCCATGAATGAAGAAAATAAAATGAAGACAGAAGTTGAAAATAATACAAGTTTAACGCCTGAAAATCCATTAGTCAAGATAGAGACAAGTATACCAAAGAACCTAGCATAAGGAACAATATTTGATAATAGCATCTTATTTAATGATGTTAATACTGAAAATGGTGGTGACGATTATGAAGGTGATTTTTACTCACAGACTTTCAATTCCGAAGACACTTATATTATCTTATTAGTCTTGGAAGGAAGAAATGAATTAGATACAAACTATGGCTCACCTAAAAATTTCAATAATGAATGGAAATTTGGTGATAGAAATCTAAAACTGTATGAAGATAAAATGCAAGTTGATGGTCAAAAATGGGGTTTAAAAGTGGGGTTATTTTCTTTAATGATTAATAAAACGTGTAAATACTATGACAAATTTGATTTTGATAGATAAATAAAATGTATAATTTCTACCAATGTATACATAGAGAATCATCATCGTTCACTGACGGAGAACAATGTTATCAGTAAATTGTTTCTAGAAACTCAAATCGACAAACTAAAGGATGAATTACTAATAAAGCTTAAGGCATTAATATAATTCAAGGATATATTCAAATGCAAATTAATGGACTACAAATGATATAAAATTATAGATAGAAGATAGGTATAAAATTGAAAAAGATATTCTAAAAATTAAATCAACTTTTGACAAACAAATTGAACAGCTGAACCATAGAATTTATAGACTGGAAAATCAACTACATTTTAGTATAAATAGCTGAAAGTGTATCAAGTAGATCATAAAACTGTAAAACAACTCAATGTCTTTAAAAAGAAATTTAGTAAACGAACTCCATAAGCAAGCACGAAAACATTTTGTGCATTGTAGTGATGTAATGAATGGAATAGATGATCTTTTATGGAGCTGATTTAGGTGAAGTGGGTAACTATTCTACAGAAAATAGAAATTATTGATTTTTGTAGACTGTAATATACTTATTCTTAAAGTTTATATGGTCAGTGCCGCTGAAAATAAAAACTGCACTCGGGAAAAACTAGTCAATGGAAAATATTTTTGAAATGGTACGAGTACCAAAAAACTTACAAATAGATGATGGTAAAGAATTTCTTAATAAACACTGTAAAATTCATTCATAAATAGAGGATTAAAAATTACTTAATATGACAACATCAATAGTAGAATGATTTAATAGATCACTAAAAGGAATTATGTGTTAAGAATTTAGCATTAATGGTTCATATAAGTGGAATGATATACATATATAAAGATTTACTCAGTGCATGAAATAGGAAAGATCATCTCATCATTAAAATATTTGTGATTAAAGTTAACTCTACGAATGAGAAAAAGGTGCAAAATACAGTATACAGTAATTTGAAGATGTACAAAATGATTAAATTTAATGAAAATATAAATAAAATTACAAAGGAAAAATCTAGTTTTTATTGGTTTTTTTGAAGGATTGATTAGGAATGTTAGGTCTCAGGGAAGATTATTAGCTTAATGTACTGAATTCTCTAAACTTGATGGTCTGTATGAAATATTGTGAAAACTTAAGCGTTAAAAATATTCAGCACATCATATTATCATTTTTTATAGTAAGAGTTGTACATTTTCCATTTCCATTTCGAAAGCTCTAGCACACAAAATTTTAAATTGTGAATATGGGGTTATTATAAAAGATATTCACTGTTCATTTCTAGATAAACTAAGAAAATTGGACTATGATATCCAATCTTTATGAATGTACATGTGTATGAATGGGTATCAAACAAACTTACTAAATAAATACAGACTTCAACTAGAATCATGCTGAAGCATGCATAAATTGTAAAATGTAATGTAAACAGATCTTACTTTATATCTGTATCTGTATGAGTATGAAATAAATTTACCGAAAAAAAAAAATATATTGGAAGCATGCCGAAGCATGTATAATTAAAAAAAAAAAAATCCTCACGTCATACTTTTGTAATGAAAAAAATTTCAAGACTGTGAGAAATGAAATACATATGTACATATGTATATACTTTGTTAAAAATTCAAAAGAGTGAATTCGTAATTCTAATTGTATAGATTTTTAATTGAAACACCACTAAATGTCGGACTCTCGCCTCACTATTGATAAAAGCATGCATGCTAGCAAAATATTAAACCTGTTAGAATGTGATGAGAAAGCTTTTTTCTAATCATTAATTTGTAGAAGGCAATTGTATCTGGATCAACTCAACTAATGAATGTATTGTATACAGGTATGATTGATGGTGATGAGGACCTTTTCTAAGTAAGAAATGATTACATCTGAATGCGATACAACGCAGCCTACGTTAACCACAATATCGTCAAGGGGTCAACCATCAAACCTTATATAGAAACACTTGAAGTAAAAATTCTCCCAAACATAGATATTCCAATGTTTCTAACACTTTATGAACACACTGACGGTGAAATGATGATGGAGGTAAATGTGTTATTTTAGATCGATTTTCTAGAATAATTGATTATTAAAGGTGTATTTATTTGTATATGAACTAATTTCTACGTACATACATATATTTACCTATATGTATGTATATATTAATACTTTTAAAATTATATAAATATTTTCTATTTCAAGTAGTAAAATCTTAAAAAATAGTAGTGACACATTAGAAGAAAAAATTAATAAAATAAAAAGAGAGACTGACTGACCAACTGATACGTTCACTCTGTCTGACAGGTACAAAAAGCTCACTTAAATATATTAGAAATATATACGCAGTACGCTGAACTTTAGTAAAATGAGAAAAAAAAATCACAGAACATCAAATAAAAGTCATAGGACCTCACCTTTCATAAAATAAACATACACTCGTACCTTATTAATGTAAACATATTATGAGTATGAAGTAACACAATTTGAAGAATAAAAAGTTTAAAATTTAATTATCCTTAACGCTCACAAAGAGTAGACAGAAATGCTGACATACAAAGTTATATTGTATACTAGAGGAGCAGTTGAGAGGCCAGACCTAAATTGTAAGAAAACGACTTCGTTTTGTGTTGATCGCTAGTCAAAAAGAAAATAAAATTGTTCATTATGAATTAACTAATTTAAAAGTACATTTAAGTTCAGTTACATATCCATATGATGCTGATCTTAAAATAAAATTTATAAATAAACGTTATTTTAATCTACATATTATATGTATCTAAGATTTCAACAAAGCTACTATATATAACTGTACCAGAGTTTAAGATAAAAGCTCCTTTTATTCAATAGCGGGACAATTGAATAAAATTTTAATTTGAAATTGTAAGCAAAGAAATCAGCTTACTGTATTCTTATTCATGATCATATACTAGAATATATAGCCATCAAATGTCAAATTCTAAAAGTCTTATAAATTAAGCAATATGAAAAATAACATAATTTTTATAGTCGCGTAAGGTTTCAAAAGTAATTCAAATAATTTCTTCGGAAAAGAAGAAGTGATTGTTTTCAACAATTAAGAATATAATAATTTCAATATAAAACACCCTTTTGATTTTAAATGTTTATCAACAAAAAAAAAATTAAATAAAAAAAAAAAGAAGCAAGCTGACTAACAAAAAACTATCATCACCTAAGCTGGACTGCTGGATCAGTTTCATTTCAAAGCGTTTGCAATTTTATAAAAGCCAACGCAAGATGTTCTAAAATAAATGTAAAAGGTGGTGAAAAAGCCTACGGCTGGAAAAAAATTTTATATCAAAACATTTCTAAGAATGACTATTAGGCTGCATCAACTTTAAACAAATGTAAATTAAATAAAGGAAATATTTCTATTATAGTTACTATTACTCTAAAGTATGTATCTTAAGGAATTCAGTTTTACTTAAAACAGAAAATCCTCACACACTTTTAAGTAAATACAGATAAAAATTAAAACAACGTTTTTTAAATTCAAATAAAAAAACTATGAAGATATTTCACATCTATACATAAAAACCAGGCGAATATTTACAACAACAACAAAAAAATGTATTCAAGCACGGAGTCAAACACATATTTATATGTACATACATACATACATAAAATCAATTTGTAGATATGTACATACATATGCACACATAATATCAAATTTCTTATCAATACTCAAGTATTTATTAGATCTTAACAATCACACTTACATTCAAAGCATATACCAAAGCTAAACGAACTTATTATGGACAGAGAAACTATAAATTCCCATGATCGTATGAAAAGAAGTTCAGCCAAAGAAGTCGGACGTAGTTAAATAAACAAAATCTCTAATATAAACAAATTTCACACAGGGAGACTTTAAAGCTGGACAATTTTAAGCATGACAAAATATAAAGCAAAATAAGTATAAAAACATACTAGGATAAAAAAAAAAAAGTTCTGATACCTACATACATACATATATGCTAATATTTTATACTACCAAATGTCTGGCATGACACACAAAAAAGTGATGACGTAATACACAAACACAAACATACATAATGAAATTTTATAATATTATGAAATTCATACACACAGACACACACACACACATACATACATACATACATACATACTCACATACACACACACACATACAAATTCCCATAATTCATATGATAATCGTGTAGTAGACGTCAAATCTAATTTATCTGATGGTATTACGATATATGATGAAATTCATATACACAGCAACACCCAGATCAAAATCGCTAGGATCAGTTTGTAATACAAAGGTATGAGTAAAATTTTTGGTGTATGTCTCCAAAAGCTACTTCCTATAATTATTACATTAAATTAAAATATACTGAAATAAAAATATCATTACCCCTATTCAAAAAATCTGCTTATCAACCTGATTTGATTCAAAACATTTTACATCTGAAATTCACTTGTATATATAAAACCTATGCCAACACAATATTTTCTATCTACATAAGAACAGCAACGTCAATAGCCTAGAAAACATATACACATTCATTTGTAAATATGTATGAAAAACTCTCGAAGGCGAAACAAAACACACAAGCAATGATATTCTTCAAAACAAAAATTTATATGATCACATACATGAATACAACAACATATAATACATTACCAAATACATTCCCTACCCACTTCCATTCACAACATTGTTGCCACTCTCTGTAGCTATTAGATTATTTCCCCAGAGATCGCAAACATAAATGCAATACAATAACCCTACATAAGCATACCAACGATAACTC
Organism: Tachina lurida; assembly: GCA_944452675.1. Taxonomy (NCBI): domain Eukaryota; kingdom Metazoa; phylum Arthropoda; class Insecta; order Diptera; family Tachinidae; genus Tachina; species Tachina lurida. The sequence continues at coordinate 91,133,551 of OX101752.1, forward strand.
AAAACAGCTACCCAAAGACTATCAAATAAGAATCACTACATACACACAAATACACAGATCCCTTGTAACTACACTGCAGTCAGACTGGGAGCAAGAGTCTTTGTGTCAACACTAAAATTCTAGTTACAACTTTGGTATAATAATTTTTCTACTATCCGCCAGTATAAAAGAAGGAGAGAGGTGGAATTGACAATAACTTGTCAATATACACACATTTGTATGTAGGTAAATTATAGAAATGTACCAGTAACTAACTGTCTGGTTAGTATGTCTCATTACCCCATAAGAACTACGTAGTCACTACCTAGTGAATTCTATTTTTATTAGTAGGGTTTCAAAGTATTGTACTCGTATGGGGAATAATTATAGAGTAGTACTGGTGACTAGTCAAAAGCTAGTCAGCACATTTTCACCATCGACATTTCCTACTGGGTATAATGATTGTCTGCCACTACAACAAAAGTATTGGACACCATCAAACATACAAGTAAATACAAAAACGCATACTCATACACACACACACACACACACACACACGCACATACATACATCCACACACTGTAAGACCACGCTTCTTTACAATAACAACAAAAGCTGTACACACAAGTATACATACATACACATCCACAAAGAATCAAACTCACACACACACACACACACACACACATAGCCAAGAAAATCTCAGCATAAAAAAAAATCCCCAAAATCCCCTCATTTGTAACAGGGTTGCCATCGTTTTTATTTTTTCCCGGTTTTTAATTCCCAAAACATGTCTATCGCCACCATTACTACACTACTAATTCACTTGAAGTTAATATAAACAAGGCGTCCATAATAAGAGGATCGAGCTTTATCCCCCTCCCAAAAAATATTGCAATGAAACGTGCATGCATAAATGTCGAGAACAATGATATTTATTGCTTTAAATGGTGTATCATTGCGGCTTTGAATGTAAATAGCGGCCTGAGTCCTAAGCAGCGGAAAAACTGGAGAAATTACAATATAGCAAACATTTCTGCTGCGAATATTAATATAGGGGCAGTTGTACTCAATTTTGAAGGCCTAGAGTTTCCACTCCCATTGAAGCAGATTAAACAATTCGAACGTCAAAATAATATGAGCATCAACGTATTTGGTCACAATGGAACATCGCTTATAGGACCATACTACATAACAAAAGGAGAAGAACATGTTCATATTAATCTGTAATTGCTCCAGTCCAATGAAAACTTTCACTATGTACTCATCAAGGATATATCAAAGTAAGTTTCATTTGTGCATTTAAGTGAAATATGTTTTCATCTCTATTTAAAAAGTTACTTCTTATTGCTATATTTATTTATTTCATATTGGTATTTTCTATATTTTTCTTCAGACTTATTCGTTCCAATATTACATATCATGAGCATAAGATACATATATGCAACACCTGCCTATTTTATACACATGACGATTATGTGTATAATCACCACAAACATGTTTGTGGGAAAAAAGTCATCAGAATGCCCGAAGATGAATCTATCATCAAGTTTCAAAACTACTACAAACAGTTAGATGTACCATTTGTAATCTACGCAGACTTTGAATCTATTTTCGAAAAAGTTCATGATCCTGTGAGTAAAAGCACTACAAATGTACAGAAACATCATGCGTGTGCATTCGCTTATTTTATTAATTGTAGCTTTAAGAGAGAAAATAATTTATATAGACATTATTTTGGTGAAGATTCGGCGAACATATTTATCAAAAAAATAGTTGAAAATTGTACAGATATTTATCTAAATTATTTACTTAAAGTTAAGAAAATGTTCATGACCCCAATAGAAATAGCTCAATATAATAATGCACAAAATTGTCATATATGTAAGAAAATATTAAATAATGATAAAGTTAGAGATCATTGTCATCTTACGGGTAATTATCATGGGGCAGCTCATAGCGACTGTAATTTGAATTATAAAACACCTCATTTTATACCGGTTATCTTACATAATCTTTCTGCATATGATATGCACCTATTTTTCAAAGAACTTTCCACTATAAAATATGCCACAATAAAAGTGATTCCCCAGAGCACAGAGCGTTATATTTCTCTTTCAATTTTCATCAGATCAGATGAAAAACATGAATTCGAAATAAGATTAATAGACTCGTTTAGATTTATGGTTTCTAGTTTAGACATGCTAGCGAAAAATCTTGATAGCAATGATTTTAATACTATTCGATCATGTTTCGTTGATGAAGCTCATTTCAACCTGATTAGAAGAAAGGGTGTATTTCCGTACTCTTACATGGATTCCATGACTAAGTTTAAGGAAATTAAACTCCCTAGTAGAGAAGAGTTCTTCAATATTCTAACGAATGAAAAATGTGATGTAGTCGAGTATGAACATGCTCAAAAAATATGGAGAGAGTTTAACTGTAAAACCCTCCTTGACTATACTGAACTCTATTTAAAGACAGATGTTCTTCTTTTAACCGACGTGTTTGAAAATTTTAGGAAAATTTGTAGAGATATATACGATTTGGACCTCTGCCACTATTATACAGCACCAGGCTTATCTTGGGATACAATGTTGAAAACCATAGAAGTTTCACTCGAACTGTTCACTGATTCCGAAATTTATATGTTTATGCAAAACGGAATAAGAGGTGGACTAGTTCAATGCTCGCAAAGATATTCAAAGGCGAATAATAAGTATTTAGAAGATTTTGATGCATCAAAACCATCGGAATTTCTTGTATATTTAGACGCTAACAATTTGTATGGTTGGGCGATGTCGGAATATCTTCCTTGCGGTGAATTTGAGTGGGTATGTGATACTGATTTTGATGTTAAAAAAATTTCTGATACTGCAGAGTATGGGTACATTTTGGAAGTGGATATAGATTATCTCGATTCAGTGCATAATCTACATAATGATTTGCCATTTTGTCCTCAAAATAAGCCCGTGGGGATCCAAAATCAAAAAATTAGTTGCAAACTTACACTCAAAAACAAATTACACCATACACTATAGAGTTTTAAAACAAGCCATTTCAAATGGCCTCATCTTAAAACAAATCCATAGAATACTCAGATTTAAGCAATCCCCTTGGCTAAAAAAATATATTGACTTAAGCACATTTCATAGGACAAAAGCTAAAAATAATTTTGAAAACGATTTTTTGAAACTTTTAAACAATGCTGTTTACGGGAAGACAATGGAAAACATTGAAAATCGTAGGGACATTACAATTACTTCATCTTGGGAAACAACAAACAGGAATCATTTGGGTCTCAGAACATTAATTGCGAAACCAAATTTTAAGCAGTTGACAAAATTTTCTGATGATATGTATGCGGTAGAGTTAGAAAAAATGGAACCACTATATGATAAACCTATATATGTTGGTTTCACAGTACTGGAGTTATAAAAGTGGAGAATGTACGACTTCCATTATGGCTTCATGAAGCCTAAATTTGGAGAGAACATTTCTCTCAACTATATGGATACTGACTCATTTATTTATTCAATTAAAACTGATGATTTTTACGATGACATCCGTAATGGTATTAGTTTGAATTTTGATACGTCAGAATATCCTATAAATAACCAATTTCGTTTACCGCTACTCAATAAGAAGGTTTTGGGAATGATGAAAGATGAAAACAATGGGGATATAATGACAGAGTTTGTTGGTTTAAGAGAAAAAATGTATTCTCTGTCGACTCTTCGCTCGGAAGCTATTAAAAAATCTAAAGGGGTCAAAAAGTCTGTAATTAAAAAGTTGTCCATTAATGATTAAAAAAGTTGCTTATTTGAATCCAAAATTATCTCGGATGAAATGTTTTTGTTTAGATCTAAAACACATCAACTATATACACAAAAACTACATAAAATAGCACTTAGCTTTTCTGATGATAAAAGAAATATAATGAAAGATAAAATTAAACCGCGTGCTTGGGGACATTACATAGACCGAAACAATGAAACAATGGATGTAGAATAGAATGCTTCCTACTAAATTGCATGTAAGATGACAAAGACAATTTAATTTTGTACTAATTGTATTTATTTATTAATGTATTTTCTTTAATTATTTATTATTTACTTATTTGTTTATTAATTTATTTATTGATTTATTTCTTTAATTATTTATTAATTAATTTATTATTTATTTATTAATTTATTGTTTATATATTTGTTTATTAATTTATTTCTTTATTTATTTATTAATTTATTTATTGTTTATATATTTGTTTATGAATTTATCTATTAATTTTAGTATTTTATTCACACAAAAACATGTAAAAATTTAATGGTTTAAAACTTTTATCTTTTTACCTACACCTAAATTATTTGTAAATTAAAATCAAATATTCGATTAATGATCTTTTTTCTTTTTATATCTATATATTTTTATTTATACATAGAGTTAAATTTGTATTAGTACTAAGATTTTTAAGAAAAATGTTAAATAAAATATTGAAAAGCTTAAATTACTAAATATATATTGTAACTTCAAATGTCTACATTTTTATATTTTGTTTCTCTATTGGCTTTACTTCGCTAGATCAAAAATTTTTCTTTTTTGTTTTCATATCACTTAAACATACACAGCCTTATTATCTTTGAGAGGTCCTACACAAGAGGAATTGAATTTCACAATATTATAAAATTCCATTAAATTTCATTAGATATTTTGTTGTCAACACCAACTGTTTTAAAATTTTCTCATCCATGTTTAATAAATAAAAGGTATTAGCTATTAGATAAAATATCAGCTATTAGATCAGGTATCAGCTATCAGATCAGCTTTTCAGGACCTGGTCTGGTTTTCAGATCAGCTTATCAGGACCTGGTCTGGTTTGAAAACCTGATCTGAAGATCAGGTTATCGGAACCTGGTCTGGTTTTCAGATCAGCTTTTCAGGACTTGGTCTGGTTTTCAGATCAGCTTATCAGGAGCTGGTCTGGTGCTGAGATCAGCTTATCAGGAGCTGGTCTGGTTTTCAGATCAGCCTATCAGGACCTGGTCTGGTTTTCAGATCAGCTTATGAGGACCTGGTCTGGTTTTCAGATCAGTTTATCAGGACCTGGTCTGGTTTTCAGATGAGGTTATCAGGTATCAAATCAGGTTATTAGGTAGCTGGTCTGGTTTTCAGATCAGGTTATCTGATTCAGATTGAGTTATCAGTTTACAAGTAGTTAGTCATTTATAACATTTATATGAATAAAGTTTCAGGTCAGATGAAATAACTAAAGTCAATCTCTTATGAGCAGTAATTTATATATTTATAAAATAGTCAAATTGTTTTCTATAACGAACATCATTTAATTTATTATCAAAAATCCATATTTATCCTTCCAACACTATACAAATTTCTTGAAACTTTTCAAAATTCATATTACTGACAACATCATTCCTATAGACGAGCTTAATATTTTTCTCATCTTGCTTAAACATTGTAATAACATTGACATTATATCTTACTAAGTGCGTACAGCCGTATTCATAAACATTTTAAACAGCATTTTGAATGTTGTTTAACCTAAATTCACTAAAATTGTATTCATAATAGAATTTTAGTTTAGAATTTTAATTCAAAAATTTTATTTTTAGTTTTAAATTGTTTGGTTTAAATGTTTTGCTTAATTTCCTTTTTGCTCTTTTATTTTTCAAATAACAAAACACTTTTGTTATTTATATATATATTTTATTTTTTTGTATAGTTTATTTGAAATTTATTTGGTTTTCTTTATCAAAAAAATTTTTTTTAAAAACAAAGTGTCTCATAATAAAACTGATTTTATATAAAAAAAAAACTGATTGGGCTCTTTTCTTCTGACCACATCGGTAATTATCAACAGAATAACTTTTATTTTTCTTCGCTGTTATAGTACCACCAGCAAAGCCGCATTCCTGGAAGAGGAGTTTCTTTTCTCATACGGTGCTCGCTCTTCCTTCCCTTCAAACTTTCGGTAAACTTTATTTAATTTTTTTATTTACTTTTATGCACATACATATATTTATATACATATGTATATTTATTTTTGTTGTTGTGTCTTTTATTGTACCTACTCACAGCTGGCGCGAAAACACAGCTATCAGCTGTGCGTACTGTATTATTGGCCTGTCGCTGCGTTTACACAGGCTCACAACAAAAACCCACAGGGTGCACATTACAAAACCACACCATTCCTGGAGGCTAACTAGCTTTCCAGGATGGGATGGAAAAAGTGCACTAGTCTGTAGCTATTTGCTTGTTTAGGGATTTTGGGTATTTATGGACTTATTCAAGGAATAATAAAACTATCTGTCATTGTAGGGACTTGTTCCAAAAAGAACTGTATATATTAAGTTTTTTTATATCATATTAGTTTCTGAAATTATTGTTGAAAGAAAAATAGTTTTTCAATTATTATTATATAATTCTTATTGTTATTGCCTTCGTTAAATTTTAATAAAATTTTAATAAATATTCTTGTTGTAATTAAATAATATTATTGGTTTATATAATTGGCAAACAATATCCAGTGGACTATATAATTGGCGATCCTGCCAGGAGACAAATAATTCATATTTTAAGAGCAAGATACTAATTTCCTAGTTTCATCAATGAACCAAGTCTACAACAAAAGGAGAACATTTATTTAGTAAATTTACTTAATTCAAAATTGTAAGATAATTCGCCTTATTGGACTACAATTAAGATACATATCTCTACTCAAGAAGATAATTCGCCTTATTGGACTACAATCAAGATACATATCTATACTCAATATAAATATTTTTTGCAATATCTGGAGCATCAAATTCAGTTTCTATAATCGGAACATGTAACCAGTTTGGATTGAATATTCAATATTTGTTTTAGATAAGTACCTTCCTTATAAGTTCTTTAATTATTAATAGTCATGAAACACATTAAGTCCTTCATATTCATATAACATTTTTACTCATATACATAAATTCAATTACATATTAGACTTATGATTTTACTCTAATTATTTTTCCGATAATATCCATGTAAATGCACCCCCTTTACGAAAATTAACTATGGTTCTGACTAGATCATTCACAAGAAATAATTTATTATTAGAACCACCACAATCAAACGTAACAATAGAATTAAATTCTTCATTAAATAATCCACTTTCAGAAAGTACTCCAAGTTTCATACTTGAAAATACAGAACAACAAACTTCTATTCTTCACAACCCTAATATTTTAAATATGAACAATAAGGTTTTCGGTTTTCCAACAAACTACAATAATAATAATACATCTATTAAGTTACCCTTATTTTGGTCATCATGTCCAGAAGCCTGGTTTATACAGATAGAAATTCAGTTCAATTTAAAACAAATAACTGATGATGTGGATAAATATCAGCACGTTGTTGCATCTCTTCCTCAAGAAGTCATTATGAAAATTTTAAATATTTTACAAAAGCCACCTTTAACACAGAAATATGAATTTCTTAAGAAGAATTTGTGTGAAAGATTTTCTCTTAGTGAAGAGAAAAGATTGGAAAAATTGTTTTCTGACAGAGAAATTGGTGATCGAAAACCATCTGAGTTTTATAGAGATATGTTAAGTATATCTGGCTCAGCCTCTATGATAGGCAACGAACTTTTATATAAACTGTGGCTACGCAAATTTTCGAAGGAGCTTCAAATTCATCTAACTTCATCTAATTTAGAAAATATAGAGGACAAACTAAACCTTGCTGACAAAATTTGGGAGGTTTTGGATACTAAACAAGTATCCATAATTCGCCCTAATAATGATATTTTCAACATTCATCAGGACATAATTCAAAATTTTTCCAAAATTACGTCTGATATTTGGCAAAATTTGGAAAAACTTAAAATAGAAATTTCTGAACTCAGACACTCTAGATCAAATGATAGAAGTAGTTCAAATTATCATCGAAGCTCTAGAAGTAAATCGCGTGCTAGATTTGATAAATGTTGGTATCATTTCAAATATGGTTCTAGAGCTCACAAATGCATTCCACCTTGTAATTTTCAATCGAGTAGCTCGAATTTAGAAAATTTAAACTAAATAGTCCTATTATGATGGTGACGAATGATAGGATAAACTGTATGCCCTCTCGTCGCCTATTTATTAAAGATAGAAATAATAAACTTAATTTTTTAGTTGATACAGGCGCATGTGTATCTGTCATACCTGTTTCACAATTGAAGGATTTTAAAAACAATTCTGAACTATTTTTATCTGCTGCAAACGGTTCAAATATTAGGACATTCGGTAATAAGATTCTTAATTTAGATATAGGTTTAAGAAGAGATCTTAGCTTTTCTTTTATTTTAGCCGATATTAGTACTCCAATTATTGGAGCAAATTTTCTTGAATATTTTGATATTTTAGTAGATATGAAAAATAAGTAGTTACAAGATTCACTTACTAAATGTAAAACACGTGGCTTGTCAGGATATAGTGATATATTTTCCTTAAAAATTTTGACTTCCGAAAATAAATTTTCAACCCTATTGTATAGGTATCCGGAAGTTACATCAGAGCCTAATTATACAAAGAAAATAGGTCACAATACTCTGCATAGAATAGCAACTAACAGTGTTCTTCCTTTTTCAAAGCCAAGACGTTTAGATATCCTTTACCTAACATGCAAGATTTTAATTATATTATGCATGGCAAAAATTTTTTTTCAAAAATTGATTTAGTGAGAACATTTCACCAAATTCCAGTTGCTCCCGAAGGTATCCATAAGACTGCCATCACTACTCCATTTGGTTTGTTTGAGTTTGTTAGAATGCCATTTGGTTTGCGAAATAGTGCTCAAACTTTTCAAAGATTTATAAACGAAGTATTTTTTGGATTTGATTTTGTCTTTGTATATATAGATGATATTTTAATTGCAAGTGAAAGTGAAGAAGAACATTTAAATCATCTTAAATTAGTTTTTGAACAACTTAGTAAATTTGGTTTGAATATTATGCTTTCAATATGCCTTTTCGGGCAAAAAGAATTAGATTTTTTAAGTTATCAAATTTAAAAGGATGGTATTAAACCGTCAGAAGACCGAGTAAAGGCAATTTCCACATTTGAAAAGCCATTAACTATTAAAAAACTTCAAAAATTTATCGGAATGATTAATTATTATCATAGATGTTTCCCTGGTTTAGTAAAAGATCTTATTCCTTTGAACAATATGGTAACAGAAGGCATTAGAAATAAGGTAAGTTATACAGATTGGTCCTATACAGCAGAGGAAGCATTTAATGTAGTTAAACAAAAATTTACGAAGGGAACATTATTAAATCATTTCAAGAATGGTGCCAAAATTCCTGTAGCTGTAGATGCTTCAAATATAGCAGTAGGATCGGTTTTACAACAATTTAATAATAGCAGTTGGGAGCCATTAGCGTACTTTTCAAGAAAATTAAGCTCTCAAGAAAAACGTTATTCTACTTTTGATAGAGAACTTCTTGGCATTTACCTATCTGTTAAACATTTCAGGTGTTTTTTGGAAGGACGCAATTTTACGGTATTTACTGATCATAAACCTTTGATTTATGTACTAGAATCAAAAACAGATAGATCTCCCCGACAAATTGGACATATGGAATATAAAGCTCAATTTACTAATGATATTAGATATATAAATGGTAAAAACAATGTTGTTGCTGATCTGTTATCAAGATTGCCTGAAATAGACGCTATATATCAAAATATAATTACTTTTGAATCGTTAAAAGAACACCAAGAGATTGAAATCGAAAGAAAATTAATAGACTCAGATTTCAAGAATAAATATAATATCAAAGAGGTAGAAATACCAGAAAAAGATTTTAGGATTTTATGTGAATGTACTGGCACATTACCAAGGCCTTATATTCCAGATTGTTTGAGGAAGATGATTTTTAACAAATTACATTCACTTTCGCATCCGGGTTTTCATGCTTCAAAGAAAATTATACAAAAGAGATATTTGGCCTAAGATGGATAAAGATATAAATTTATGGGTTAAAGAATGTCTCAATTGTCAAAAATCAAAAGTAACGGTACATACGAAGTCTCCCAGCGTTGAAATTGAAGTACCAAAATGTAGATTCGAGCATATACACATGGATATTGTAGGGCCACTACCAGTTTCGAGGGGATATAGGTACTTATTAACTATAGTAGATAGGACGACGAGATGGCCAGAAGTTTATCCATTACGTAACATATCGTCTGAAATCATAGTAAAATCATTTATTCAAAACTATATTTCAAGCTTTGGTATTCCTTTAAAAATAACAGTCGATCGAGGCTCACAATTTACTTCAAGACTATTTTCTGAGTTATCAGTCATACTTGGAATACAGAAAATTCATACTTCAGCATATCATCCGCAATCAAATGGTGTGACAAAAAGATTTCATCGTCAAATTAAAGCATCTCTTACAGCCTCAAATGACCCTTTGCATTGGTCAGATCATCTTCCCATTATACTTCTCAGCTTGAAGGATTTCTCGTTGTACCTTCATAGTGAACAGACGTAATAGCGGAATTTTTCTTATATACAAACTAAACAAAAAAAAAAAGCATACAAAAAATATTCGTAGTACATATTAACTTTGATAAATAAGCATTTTTTTGCTTTGATAATATTTTTACATATAGAAATAACAAAAATAAAAAAAAACCGTAAACAAAAAAACATACAAAGTACCCCAAAGGAAAAAAATAGTGAAGTGAGTTCTAACGGCAGAAATGCCTATTTTACTGTGAGTTTTGATGCTCATAATGATAACAATAAAAATAAAAAATCTGATAATAGACTTGCTGTGAGTTCTAAAGCTCTTAATAAAAATAAAAAATCTGATAATAGACTTTTTCTAACGGCAAAACCACAGTTTCGTCAGCGATCAACTTCGCTTTGTCCAATGCCAACTAGTGAATCGTTGACATTATTGCCTAGTACTTCTACATTTAACTCAGCGATATCATCCGCTTCGGGCTCGTGGTCAACAATTAAACAAGTTGTCACTGAAGATAACAGTAGTTCAAAACCAAAGGTACAAGTAGGAATGGACAGATATATAACTATTTTAAAGCGCGGGCGAAGCCCTAATTCTACTAAAATTGGATCCGCCCCAAAGATGTCACATCTTCTATCAATCGTCAAAATCGTTTTTCATTATTGCAAGTCAATGACAACAAGCCGGCTGCATCATCGCAAAAGTCTTTTAAGCCACCACCTATTTATCTGAGAGACAAAAATTCTAACGCGCTTCTAAAAAATCTACTGTCGACCATTGGTGAAAATACTTTTCACATCATTTCAATTAAACGAGGTAATATTGATGAAACTAAAATCCAAATATATGATGAAAAAGATTTCCGAAAAACTGTTAGTGAGTTTGAAAAAAATAAAACAAATTTTTACACATATCAACTTAAGAGTGCTAAAGGCCTACAAATAGTATTAAAGGGCATAGATTCATATGTTGAGCCCGAAGAAGTAAAATGTGCACTTATCGAACAAGGATTTAAGGTAAAAAATGTTACCAATATAATAAATAGAGAGAAGATTCCCCAGCCTCTATTTCGTGTTGAACTGGAGCCGAATGATATACAGTTAAAAAAAAGGAGACGCACCTAATTTATAGTCTAAAATACCTTTTACACCGAAAAATCACAGTTGAAGAGCCACGTAAGCGTTCAGTGCCATAATTGCCAAGAATATGGCCACACAAAAACCTACTGCAAATTACCTACAGTTTGTGTTATCTGCGGTAAATTGCATGGTACTGCTAACTGTACCAAGCCAAAAGTACAAGCAGAAAAGAAATGCAGTAATTGTGGACGTAATCACACTGCTAACTACAGAGGATGCCCTGTATATTCTTTCGTTAAACAGGCTATGGGTCAAAAATCTAAATTAGCTCCAGTTCAATCAGCAAATGCTTACTCCGCCACTCTTCCTCAAACTAGCCAACTAGTTACTTCACGGGTATCGTACGCCGATGCTGCTAAGACTAGTTCTATTCCCACACAAAATGTTCCACCGCCAAGTAATTCAACGAATGCAAACTCTAGCTTTAACTTTAGTCGTCTTGAAGCTACTATTGAGAATCTGGTGCCAACTATAAACAACTTTACAACAAATATGACTAGCATGATGCAAGAAATGCTGAGAATGCAGAATACTCTGCTTCAAGCATTAGTCAACAAACCATGAACACGTTAAAACTATGTTTCTGGAACGCAAACGGCATTCGCCAACATAAAAATGAACTTGAACACTTCCTCATGGAAAAAAATATTGATGTAATGTAGGTCTCTGAGACTCACTTGACTTCGAGAAGCTGCTTTAAAATAAATGGTTACTCTCTATATGATTCAAAGGATCCGAGAGGGAGAGCATGCGGTGGATCAGCAATTCTAATTAAGTCAAGACTCAAGCACTATATCCTTGAGAACGTTAGTGAAGAATATATGCAAGCTACGAATTTTTATGTAGACAATTTTTGTGCAAATTTTGTGATATCATCAATTTACTCACATCCCAGATTTTCAGTTACCGAAGATCAGTATGAGAAGTTCTACAAATCGCTTGGATCTTGCTTCGTGGCAGCTGGTGTCTACAATGCAAAACATACGTACTGGGGCTCGCGTCTTGTTACACCTAGAGGAAGAGCGTTGTTTAATACAATTTCAAAAATGGGCTTAGATGTCATTTCGAGTGGGAAGCCTACTTATTGGCCTACTGACGTAGGAAAAATTCCAGATGTTATAGATTTTGGCGTCACGAAAAATATCCATAGGGACTTAATTCACGTAAAGTGTTCTCTAGATCTGTCCTCCGATTACTCTCCCACAATATTTACAATTTTCAACCCACTAAGGAGTGATTTAACTAACTCATATGTGAAAACGATTAATAGGGTCAACTGGCTAGGATTCAAAAAATATATTAGTAGTCACTGCGTAGAAAACATTCAGCTAAGATCATCTGATGATATTGAAGTTAATATTGCCAATATTAACGAAAATATTAAACAGGCTGCTGAACATGCCACTACATCCTATCCGCAGACTGGCTTTAATAGAATTTATTCTACGGAAATTGAACGTCTTGTATGTGAAAAAAGGAGAGCTAGAAGAGAATGGCAACAACACCGATCACCCCTAAATAAAATCAGACTTAAAGAATGTACTAAACGACTCAAAGAGCTGCTATCGTCGGAAAAGACTGCATTAATGGAAAAGTATTTAGAAGGTTTTGATGTAACGTCGATACTGCTATTACGAATGCAGTATTTTCCACATAACTGGAAACTTGCCAAAATTAAAATGATTCCAAAGCCAGGCAAAGATCTTACCAAGGCTGAGTCATATAGGCCTATAAGCTTACTTTCAACAATTTCAAAGCTTTTCGAAAAGCTGCTCATGACTAAATTGTCCACAACTTTAGCTGATAGTGGGTGCATCCCGGACCATCAATTTGGCTTTAGAAGTCAGCATAGCACTATTGAGCAAACGAATAGATTGGTTCAAGTTGTAAGAACATATGAGTAAAAGAAGTATTGTTCTGCCCTTTTTATTGATGTTTCTCAGGCATTTTATAAAGTATGGCACGAAGGCCTAGTCTTAAAATTAAAGACATACCTACCAATAAACATACAAAAGCTTTTGGAAAGTTATATTGTTGATAGGAAGTTTACTGTTGTGGAAGGAGACTTCATGAGTGTGCCCGAATCTATATCTTCTGGTGTGTCACAGGGAAGAATTCTAGGACCAGTCTTGTATCTAATATATACTTGTGATATGCCTGTGAGCAATAACATCCACACTTCTACATTTGCTGATGATACAGCCTGTATGAGTATTCACAAAAACCCTGATGAGGCATCCCGCGATCTCCAAGCACACATTACCAAGCCTGAAATATGGTTGAACTTATGGAGAGCTAAAGTAAATGAACAAAAGTGTGTTCATATAACGTTTACCCTAAGAAAAGATACCTGTTCCCCTATTCGAATCAACAATCAAAATATTACTCAACATTCTCAAGTGAAATATCATGGCATACACCTTGATCGAAGGCTTACATGGACTCTAAGTTAACCCAAATGAAACTTAAATTAACTCAAATATATTGGTTAATTGTCAGAAATTCAACACCCAGCCTAGACTGCAAACTTTTGATATACAAGTCGCTTTTGAAACCAATATGGTGCTATGGAATTCAGCTATGGGGCACTGCTTTAGCTTCAAATATTGAGAAAATCCAACGAAGGCAAAACAAAATTTTACGTTTGATAACATCGGCTCCATGGTACATTAAAAATTCAAATATACATCGTGATTTAAATATGCCACTAGTGAGTGAAGAAATTGCAAAATACGCAGGCAAATATTTAACAAAACTCGAGTAACATCCTAATCCACTTGCCCGTAATATTTTAAGCTTTACTGGACACATCCGCCTAAAAAAGAGGGACACAAGGGCTCTTATACTCAACACTCCAGATGGGACTGCTTAAAAATACTTCTTTTTTTGTTTTTATTATCACTATTTATGTATTATTTATAACTATCACTAAGTTTATGTCCGATACTGGTCGGGCCTAATAATTATATTTAGATTTAAGATTTGATTACTTATTGTTAGTTCATTTTTCAAGATACAATAAATAAATATATATATGAAAAAAAATTTTTTTTCTCTAGAATTGCTATCCACTTCAGCTCCATAAAATATCATTAATTCCTTTCATTACATCACTACAATACACAAACAATTTTCCAAATTTATTATGGAGTTCGTTTACTAAATTTCTTTTTAAAGACATTGAGTTTTACAGTTTTTTGGAGAGTGTTGTGATCTACTTGATACACTGTCATCTATTTATACTAAAATGTAGTTAATTTTCCAATCTATAAATTTTATCGCTCAGCTGTTCAATTTGTTTGTCAAAAGATGATTTAATTTTTAGAATGTCTTTTTCAATTTTATATAAATATATCTTCTATCGTTAATTTTATTTCACACTCCACTCCATTAATTTGCATTTGAATATATCCTTGAATTATATTAATGCCTTAAGCTTTATTATTAATTCATCCTTTAGTTTTCTCGATTTGAGTTTCCAGAAACAATTTACTGATAACATTGTTCTCCGTCAGTGAATGATAATGATTCACTATGTATACATTGTTAGAAATTATATATTTTATTTAGTCAAATTTGTCATAGTATTTTCACGTTTTATCAATCATTAAAGAAAATAAACCCACTTTTAAGCCACATTTTGTAACTAAATGCATTTTATAAATATTATCTATTACTATAGAAATAATAAAATAGGATGGTCATATGACAATAGAAAACATGATTTCTGATATCATATAATCATACCATTTTTTCTATAATAAGAGATAATAAGCCATACTCATACTCAAAACAAAGGATATTTTGACTATGAGTATGCTTCAATATTTATGAAATGCATTTAGTTACAAAATGGGGTTAGTAAAACAAAGTATATTTTAAGAGTTTAAAACCACCATTTTTATGGTAATACTGGTTTTAAACACTTAAAGCATACTTTGTTTTGACTATGTGCATGCACCAATATTTAGGAAAGGTATTTCATAAATATTGACTCATACTCATAGTCAAAACAACATAAAAATACCTTGGTATGAAATTTTGATGAGTCATCAAACGTTAGCTCAAAAATAAATCATAAATCCCTTCTATCAATTTCTATTCTGTCTGTTAAATTGGTAAAAAAAATAAATAAAAAATAAATAAAAAAATAAATAAAAAATAAATAAAAAAATAATAATACATATTATGATTGGTTGGCTAGACGGTTCTAATGGACTAAAACTTGAAAACATCTTCATATTTAAACTCAAAATCTCTCTAACAACCTAAATATAAATACCTGTAGAAATTAATTTCATTAATGAAAGTCATGGGTATTACACATTTACAGATAATGAATCTGTTATTTCTTTTAAGAAAGCTAGAAGTAATACCAATACGATATTTAACCATGTTGTGTGTGAGAAGCATATTTTTGTATGGGGTAAGATAAGAATGTTGATGCATTCTACTAATGTCAAACTTATACTAGAATCACCAAATATTTGATAGGAAATAATCATAATGTAGTTAGAATGTTTAAGTACTATGAGAAAAATATAAATTGTGTTGGAATTAAAAATATGGAATTTTGATTATAAGGAAAGATACTGAATTAAGTGATGATCGTCATAGAAAACAATTTGACTACATAACAGTATAGTTTCTCACATTTTATCTGGCCTTAAACTTCATTCATCTAAATGTTATAAATGTCCAGCTACTTGTAAGCTGATGAGCCAATTTGAAACAGATAATCTGATCTGAAAATCTGAACAGCTCCTGATAACCTGATCTGTTTTACAGATCAGCTGCCTGACAACCTGATCTGAAAACTAGACCAACTCCTGATATGCTGATCTGAAAACTAGACCAGGTCCTGATAAGCTGATCTTAAAATAATACCAACTCCTGATAAGCTGATCTGAAAACCAGATCAGGTCATGATAAGCTGATCTGAAAACCAGATCGGGTCCTGATAAGCTGATCTGAAAACCAGACCAGCTCCTGATAAGCTCATCTGAAAACCAGATCAGGTCCCGATAAGCTGATCTGAAAACTAGACCAGCTCCTGATAAGCTGATCTGAAAACCAGATCAGGTCCTGATAAGCTGATCTGAAAACCAGACCAGCTCTGATAAGCTGATCTGGAAACCAGATCGGGTCCTGATAAGCTGATCTGAAAACCAGACCAGCTCCTGATAAGCTCATCTGAAAACCAGATCAGGTCCCGATAAGCTGATCTGAAAACTAGACCAGCTCCTGATAAGCTGATCTGAAAACCAGATCAGGTCCTGATAAGCTGATCTGAAAACCAGACCAGCTCTGATAAGCTGATCTTAAAACCAGACCAGCTCCTGATAAGCTGATCTGATAGCTGATACCTGATCTAATAGGTGGTACTTGATCTAATAGCTGATACCTCTTATTTGGTATTATTAAACATGGATGAGAAAATTTTAAAACAGTTGGTGTTGACAAGAAATGTCTTGAAGAAAAAGCTTCGTAGTATAGAAACTGGTGAAATAGATACACGTGAATAACTAAGAGATATATTTGATCCTATAACAGAACCTCTCAAAAAATTCATGAATAGTTCTAAAAATATTGACAGAATACACAAGAAAGAACAAAGTAAAAACAATATAGAATCTGAAAATAGTACAAGTATTTAAGTCTCAGAAACCATCAGTCAAGATAGAGAGAAGTTAAAGAAACTTTCAAAAGGAACAATATTTGATAATACTATCTTATTTAATGATGCTAATAGTGTGAATGATTATGATGATGAAGAAGATGATTTTTACCCACAGCCTTCAAACACCGAAGATACTTATATTGACTTATTAGTCTTAGAAGGAAGAAATGAATTAGATACAAACTATGGCTCACCTAAAGATTTCAATAATGAATGGAAATTTGGTGATAGAAATCTAAAACTGAATAAAGATAAAATACAAGTTGATGGTCAAATATCAGGCTTAAAAGTGGGTTTATTTTCTTTAATGATTGATAAAACGTGAAAATACTATGACAAATTTGATTTTGAAAACTAAATAAAATATATAATTTCTACCAATGTATACATAGTGAATCATCATCATTAGTCTTGTGTAGTTCATGAACGAACTAGTTCAAATGAACGATTCAGTACTTTGAACTATGTGAACTAGTTCAATTGTTTTACGATCACTAGTTCAATTTTTGATCTAGTTCAATTTTTGAACTAAGAACTAAGACACAAAATGAACTAACACAGAGGATATGAACTAAATGTTTTCAACGTTTTGCTTTACTTTTTTACTGTTTGTGTGCTTTGCTTCTATAGTATCTATACTCATCCATATGTATGTACATATGTATGCATGTATATTTAGTTCTTTTTATCGATGGCTACTACCACAAATGCAATAAACAAGAAAACACAAGTAAACACTTAAAAATATTTTAAATTTTAAAATATTTAAAGGTTTTCACACTAAATATGTTTTATAAACTCATTATAAAGCAAATTTATTATTAAATAATTAGTTTTCGTAGTTTTTTAATCACAGAGTCTGTGTTTTAAATTTTTCCAAAGACCACACAAATATACATATGTATGCATGTAGAATTGTAGATGTAAAATCATTGAACTAAAAAGACCTAACTAATTCATTGAACTAAATGAACGAACTAGTTCATTTATAAATAATGAACTAAAATGACCGGTCACTGAAATGAACTAAATGGCACAAGTCTAATCATCATTCACTGACGGAGAACAATGTTATCAGTAAATTGTTTCTGGAAACTCAAATCGAGAAAACTAAAGGATGAATTAATAATAAAGCTTAAGGCATTAATATAATTCAAGGATATATTCAAATGCAAATTGATGGAGTGGAGTGTGAAATAAAATTAACGATAGAAGATAGATATAAAATTGAAAAAGACATTCTAAAAATTAAATCATCTTTTGACAAACAAATTGAACAGCTGAGCGATAAAATTTATAGATTGGAAAAGTCAGGGGTGTTCTGTAAATCGCACGTTTTGAAATCGCCTAATTTCCAGGCCAAAGCAGCTTTTTAATTGGTTTTAGTGTTCTACTCGTTTAATATAGTTTATACGAACTTAACTTTGAATGCACTAAATCGTCCGATCAGCAGAACACTGTCTTCGATTTTGGAAATCGCACGATTTCAAAACGCGCGGTTTACAGAACACCCCTGATTAACTACATTTTAGTATAAATAGCTGAAAATGTATCAAGTAGATCACAACACTCTCCAAAAAACTGTAAAACAACTCAATGTCCTTAAAAAGAAATTTAGTAAACGTAATCCATAATAAATTTATAAAATTGTTTGTGTATTGTAGTGATGTAATGAATGGAATAGATGATCTTTTATGGAGCTGATTTAGGTGAAGTGGGTAGCTATTCTAGAGAAAATAGAAATTATTGATTTTTGCTGACTGTAACTGACACATTCTTAAAGTTTATATGGTGAGTATCGTTGAAAATAAAAGCTGCAATCGAAAAAAACCAAGGCAATGGAAAATATTTTTGAAATGATATGAGTATCAAAACAAAAAAATACAAATAGATGTTGGTAAAGAATTTTTAATAAACATTGCAAAATTCATGCATAAACAGAGGATTAAAAATTTCATAATATGAAAGCATTAATAGTAGAATAAATTAATAGATCATTAAAAGGAATTATGTGTTAAGAATTTAGCTATAATGGTTCATATAAGTGGATTGATATACACAAAGATTTACTTAATGCCTATAATAGAAAAGTTCATCTCATCATTAAAATATTTGCGATTAAAGTTAACTCAACGAATGAGAAAAAGGTGCAAAATACAGTATACAGTAATTTGAAGAGGTACAAAATGTTGAAATTCAATGAAAATATAAATAAAATTAAAAAGGAAAAATCTAGTTTGTATTGGTTTTTTGAAGGATTGATTAGGAATGTTAGGTCTCAGGGAAGATAAATAGCATAATATACTACAATTCTCTAAACTTGATGGTCTGTATGGAATATTGTGAAAACTTAAGAGTAGTTTAAAATTTAATTATCCCTAACGCTGACAAAGAGGAGACAGAATTGCTGACATATAAAGTCATATTGTATACTAGACCAGTTGAGAGGTTAGACCGAAATTGTAAGAAAACGACTTCGTTTTCTGTTGTTCGCTATTCAAGAAGAAAATAAGATTGTTCATTATTTTAACTAATTTAAAAGTACATTTAAGTTCAGTCTCATATCCATATGATCATAATCCTAACATAACATTTAAAAATAAACGTAATGCAATTCTATATAGTTATTATCTAAGATTCCAGCAAAGGTAGTATATGAAAGAATCTCATGCGTTTCTACCTGTACCAGAGTTTAAGATAAAAGCTCCTTTTATTCAATAGCGGGGCAATTGAATAAAATTTTAATTTGAAATAGTAAGCAAAGAAATCAGCTTACTGTATTCTTATTCATGATCGTATAATAGAATATATACCCATCAAAGGACAAGTTCGAAAAGTCTTATAAATTGAGTAATATGGAAAACAACATAATTTTTATAGACGTACAAGGTTTCAAAAGTAATTCAAATGATTTCATCGCAAAAGAAGTAGCGATTGTTTTCAACAATTACGAATATAATAATTACATTATAAAACTCAATAATCAATAAAAAATAAAAAAAGAAGCAAGCTGGCTAACAAAAACTACCGTTACATAAGCTGGACTGCTGGATCAGTTTCATTTAAAAATGTTTATATGCACAGAAAAATATCGGTATTTCCCCCAGCTAATAAAGTCTAGTTTAATTTTTCTTCTCTTCTTTAGATACTCATATTAATTAATAAAAATATTTCATTCGTGGTACCTTCATAGCGAACAGTCGAATAGCGGAATTTTACTTACTTACCAAACAAACAAAAATTATAAAAAAAAATATATAAGTAGTACATATTATTCGTAATAGGTACATACATACTGTCTTTAATAAATAAGCTTTATGCTTTCTAATATTTTTTACATAGTAAAAATAACAAAACCAAAAAACCGCAAAAAAAAACCTAAACAAGTGATATTGAGGAATACCTCAAAGTCAAACAAACAATCATAAATAACAAAAACAAAAAATACCGAAAAAAAACATAAACGAATAACCCTTGAGGAATTCTTTGTATGAATTCCTCAAATACAGAAAAACTTGAAGTGAGTTCTAACGGCAGAAATGCTTATTTTACTGTGAGTTCTGAAACTCTGAGTGAAAAAAATATAAAAAATAAATCTGATGAAAATCTTTTGTTAACGGCAACGCCAATTTTTCGTCAGCGATCAACTTCGCTTTGTCCAATGCCAAATAGTAATGATGCATTAAAATTACAGTTGCCCAGTACTTCTTCATATAAGTCAGGCTCGTGTTTATCACTTAACAAAGTTATCACTACAGATAACAGCGGCTCGAAACTCAAGGTACAAGTTGGAATGGACAGATATATAACCATAGTAAAGCGTGGGCGAAGCCCGAATTCTTCAAAAATCTCATCTGCTCTAAAAGTGTATAGGGATAACAGCGCAGCCTCAACTAATCGCCAAAACCGCTTTAAAATTCAACGACAAACCCGAGGTATCCTCGAACAAAACATCCAAGCCGCCACCAATCTATTTGAGACAAAAAAATTCAAATGCCCTTATTAAAAAATTAATTTCGGTCATTGGTGAGAATAAATTTCACATTGTTCCAATAAAACGAGGCAACATCGATGAAACTAAAATCCAAATTTATGACGAAAAAGATTTCCGCAAAATGGTTGCTGAATTTGAAAAAAGTAAAACAAGCTTCTACACATACCAGCTTAAGAGCGCTAAAGGCATGCAGATCGTATTGAAGGGCATAGATTCTTATGTTGCCCCCGAAGAAATAAAAGATGCACTCGTCCTCCAGGGATTCAAGGTAAAAAATGTGTCCAATATAATAAATAGAGAAAAGATTCCCCAACCCCTATTTCGTGTTGAACTTGAGCCTAATGATATAAAATTGAAAAAAATGAGACGCATCCAATTAATAATTTAAAATACCTCTTGTACCGAAAAATCACAGTTGAAGAGCCACATAAGCGTTCAGGTCCTGTACAGTGCCATAATTGCCAAGAATATGGCCATACAAAAACATACTGCAATTTACCCTCTGTTTGTGTTGTGTGCGGCGAATTACACGGCACCGCTAGCTGCAACAAACCAAAAGATCAAAGTGATAAAAAATGCAGTAATTGTGGAGGTAATCACTCCGTTAACTACAGAGGTTGTCCTGTGTACTCTTTTGTAAAGAAGACTATGGTGCAAAAACCTAAATTAGCTCCAGCTCAATCAGCAAACGCTTACTCTGCCACTTTTCAGCAAATGAGCCAACCAGTTACTTCCCGTGTATCGTATGCAGATGCTGCTAAGGCTAGTTCTATTCCGACACAAAATGTTTCACCGCAAAATAATTCAACAAATACAAACTCAAACTTTAATTTTAATCGCCTTGAAACCACTATTGAAAATCTTGTGCAAATTATAAACAATTTTACAACAAATATGACTAGCATGATGCAAGAAATGTTGCGAATGCAGAATACTCTGCTTCAAGCAATACTTAATAAGCCATGAACACGTTAACAATATGTTTCTGGAACGCAAACGGCATTCGCCAACATAAAAATGAACTTGAGCACTTCCTCACGGAGAGAAATATTGATATAATGTTAGTATCTGAGACTCATTTGACTTCGAGAAGTCTTTTTAAAATTTATGGCTACACTATATATGATACAAAGGACTCTAGAGGAAGGGCTTGCGGTGGATCAGCAATTCTAATAAAGTCAAGACTCAAGCACTATGTTCTTGATAACATTTGTGAAGAATACCTACAAGCAACAAATATTGGCATTGAAAGTTTTTGTTCAAATTTCGTTATATCATCAATTTACTGCCCTCCCAGATTTTCAATCACTGAGAATCAATATGAGGATTTCTACAAATCTCTTGGACCTTGTTTTGTAGCAGCTGGAGACTACAATGCGAAACACACGTTCTGGGGTTCGCGCCTTGTTACACCCAGAGGTCGAGCATTGTTTAACACTATTTCAAAAATGGGCTTGGATGTCATTTCGAGTGGGGAGCCCACTTATTGGCCTACTGACATACAAAAAATTCCGGATGTTATAGATTTTGGCGTCATAAAAAATATCTCTAGGGATTTAATTCAAGTTCAAGCTTCTCTTGATCTCTCGTCCGATCACTCCCCGACGATCATCACAATTTGCAGCCCATTAAGAAGTAACTTACCTGACCCATATGTGAAGATGATCAATCGTGTAAATTGGCTGGGGTTCAAAAAATATCTCAGCAGTCATTGTACGGAAAATATTACGCTTAGAACACCCGATGATATTGAATCGAACATTGCCAATCTCAGCGAGAATATTAAACAGGCTGCTGAACATGCCACTATCTCCCATCCGCAGATTGTGTTTAATAAAATTTATTCTACAGACATTGAACGTCTCGTACGTGAAAAAAGAAGGGCTAGAAGGGAATGGCAACAGCACAGATCACCACAAAATAAAATCAGATTTAAAGAGTGCACTAAACGACTCCAAGAGTTGCTTGAATCTGAAAAAATTGCATCTCTTAAAAATTATCTGGAGGGTCTTGATGTCACACCGGCGTCTAATTACTCTTTGTGGCGCGCTGCCAGAAAGCTTAAAACACCCGTTGAGTATAAGCCACCTCTACGCACATCTACCGGAGGTTGGGCAAGAAGCGATACTGAAAAAGGTAAAATATTTGCTGAGCACTTAAAATCCGTTTTTACGCCAAATATATGTACTGGTGTTGCTGATTTGCCGAATATAGTCGCTCTACCCCCTCAACACATAAAGTTTAAGATGCGTGATTTACAAAAATTAATTGCCGAACTCAACCCGAAGAAAGCTCCGGGTATTGATGGAATTAGTAATCAGATGCTGATGAACTTGCCTCGTATTGCAATGAGAATCCTGTTATTCATATTTAATGCTATTTTACGACGAAAGCCGGGCAAAGATATAACCAAGGCTGAGTCATATAGGCCAATAAGTCTACTATCTACAATGTCAAAGTTTTTGAGCTTTGCTCAAAACAAAATTTTCCCCAATTCTAATTAGTAGTGGGTGCATACCAAACCATCAATTTGGTTTTAGAGGTCAGCATAGCACCATTGAACAAATTCACAGATTGGTTCAATTTATAAGAAGAACTTTTGAGGGAAAAAAGTATTGTTCTGCGCTGTTTAATGACAGAAACAATTTCTTGATAACATTGTTCTTGTATATCACCAAATTTCCATTCATTATTGAAATCTTTAGGTGAGCCATAGTTTGTATCTAAATAATTTCTTCCTTCCAAGACTAATAAGTCAATATAAGTATCTTCGGTGTTGGAAGGCTGTGGGTAAAAATCATCTTCTTCATCATCATATTCATTCTCAGTATTAGCATCATTATATAAGATGGTATTATCAAATATTGCTCCTTTTAAAAGTTTCTTGAACTTCTCTCTCTCTCTCTTGACTGATGGTTTCTGAGGCTTTAAAACTTGTATTATTTTCTGATTCTATATTGTTTTTACTTTGTTCTTTCTTGTGTATTCTTTCAATATTTTTAGAACTATTTATGAATTCTTTGAGAGATTCTGTTATAGCATCAAATATATCTCTTAGTTGTATCTATTCTATTTCACCAGTTCTTATACTACGAAGCTTTTTCTTCAAGACACTTCTTATTAACACCAACTGTTTTAAAATTTTCCCATCCATGTTTAATAATAGCAAATAAGAGGTATCAGCTATTAGGTCAGGTATCACCTATTAGATCAAGTATCAGCTATCAGATCAGCTTATCAGGAGCTGGTCTGGTTTTCAGATCAGCTTATCAGGACCTGGTCTGGTTTTCAGATCAGCTTATCAGGAGCTGGTCTGGTTTTCAGATCAGCTTATCAGGACCTCGTCTGGTTTTCAGATCAGCTTATCAGGAACTGGTCTGGTTTTAAGATCAGCTTATCAGGAGCTGGTCTGGTTTTACGATCAGCTTATCAGAAGCTAGTCTAGTTTTCAGATCAGGTTATCAGGTATCAGATCAGGTTGTCAGGCAGCTGATCTGTAAAACAGATCAGGTTATCTGATTCCGATTGAGTTATTAGTTTACAAGTAGCTGGACATTTATAACATTTTGATGAATGAAGTTTAAGGTCAGATAAAATGCGAAAATCTATACTGTTGTGTAATCAAATGATTTTCTAAGACGATCATCACTTAATTCAGTATCTTTGCTTATAATCAAAATTCCATATTTTTAATATCATCATGATCTATATTTTTTCATCTTACTTAAACATTATAATTACATTATGATTATTTCCTCTCAAATGGTGATTCTGCTATAAGTTTGACATTACCCCATACAAAAATATGCTCCTCACAACATGGTTAAATATCATATTGGTATTACTTCTAACTTTCTTAAAAGAAATAACAGATTCATTATCTGTAAATGTGCAATACCCATGTCTTTCATTAATGAAATTAATTTCTACAGGTATTTATATTTAGGTTGTTAGAGAGATTTTGAGTTTAAATATGAAGATATTTTCAAGTTTTAGTCTATCCAACCAATCATAACATTATTATTATTTTTTATTTTTTTTCGCAATTTGACAGACCAACTATTCTTGCACGAATAGAAATTGATAGAAGGCAACTTTGATTTATTTTTGAGCTAACGTTTGATGACTCACAAAAATTTCGTACCATCCTATATTTAGGTTGTTTTACTAACCGCTTTTGTGTAACTAAATATATTTTATAAATATTATCTCTTATTATAAAAAAATAAAATAATACAGCTATTCGATTTCTGAAAATATTTTCTAAAATCGTGTAGCTGCATTATTTTATTTTTTAGAATAACAGATAATGCTCCATACTCACAATCAAAATAACATACAAATATAATTTGTTTTGAGTATGAGTATGCGTCAATATTTATGAAATGCATTTAGTTACAAAAAATGTGGTTAGTAAAACAAAGTATATTTCAACAGTTTAAAATCAGTATTTTGTATGACAATACTGGTTTTAAACTCTTAAAATATACTTTGTTTTGACTATGAGTAGGAACCATTATCTATTATTATAGGAAAAATAAAATAATATAGCCATATGATATCAGAAAATATTTTCCGATATCGTACAGCTACATTATTTTATTTTTGCTATAATAAGAGATAATATTTATGAAATACATTTCATATGTATTGGTACATACTCATAGTCAAAACAACCTAAAAATAGTATGGTACGAAATATTGATGAATCATCAAAATTTCATACCAAGGTATATTTATGTTGTATTACTAACCGCATTTTGTAACTAAATACATTTTATAAATATTATCTATTACTATAAAAATAATAAAATAATATGGTCATATGATAACAGAGAACATAATTTCTGATATCATATAATCATATTATATCAAAACAAAGGATATTTTGACTATGAGTATGCTTCAATATTTATGAAATGCATTTAGTTACAAAATGGGGTTAGTAAGACAAAGGATATTTTAAGAGTTTTAAACCACCATTTTTGTGGTAATAGTGGTTTTAAACACTTAAATCATACTTTGTTTTGACTATGAGTATGGGTCAATATTTATGAAATCCCTTTTCATTCTTTCTGAAAATAATACAAGTTTAAGGCCTCAGAAATCATCAGTCAAGATACAGACAAGTACACCAAAGAAACTTGCAGAACTAACAATATTTGATAATACCATCTTATTTAATGATGCTAATACTGAAAATGATGATGACGATTATGAAGGTGATTTTTACTCACAGACTTCCAATTCCGAAGACACTTATACTGATTTATCAGTCTTGGAAGGATGAAATGAAATAGATACAATCTATGGTCCACATAAGGATTTCAATAATGAATGCAAATTTGGTGATAGCAACGTTAAAATGTATGAAGATAAAATACAAGTTGGTGGTTAAATATCGGTTCTCACAGCGGGTTTATTTTCTTAAATGATTGATAAAACATATTAAAACTATTACAAATTTTAATTTGAAAACTAAATAAAATATATAATATCTACTAATGCATGCATACAGATTCATCATCGATCACTGACGGAGAACGATGTTATCAGTAAAATGTTTCTGGAAACTCAAATTGACAAACTAAAGGTTAAATTCATAATATAGCTTAAGGCATTGATATAATTCAAGAATATATTTAAATGCAAATTGATGAACTACAACGTGATATAAAATTATAGATAGAAGACAGTCATTAAATTTAAAAAGACATTAAAAAATTAAAGATTGCAAAATTAACTACATGTTAGTATAAATAGCTGAAAAGACATCAAGTGGATAACAAGGCTCTTCTATCAATCTTTAAATCTATCAATATTTAAACTCAATGTCATTAAAAATAAATTATGTAAACGAACTCCTGAATAAATTTCGAAAATTGTTTGTGCATTGTACTGATGTACTGAAAGGAATAGGTGATATTTTATGGAGCTGATTTAGGTGAAGTGGGTAACTATTCTACAGAAAATAGAAATTATTGAATTTTGTAGACTGTAATATACACATTCTCAAAATTTATATGGTCAGTGCTGCTGAAAATAAAAACTGCGCTCGAGACAAACAACGCAATGGAAAATATTTTTGAATTGGGGCGAATACCAAAAAACATACAAACATGATGGTAAAGAATTTTTCAACAAACACTTTGAAAAAATAATCCATAAATAGAAGATTAATCACTACTCAACATAAAGCATTATGAAAGCATCAATAGTAGAACGATTTAATAGATCATTAAGAGGAATTATGTGTTAAGAATTTAGTATTAATGGTTCATATAAGTGGATTGATATATGTACATATACAAGGATTTACTTAGTGCATGAAATAGAAAAGTTCATCTCACCATTAAAATGTTTGCGATTAAAGTTAACTCAACAAATGAGAAAAATGTGTAAAATACAGTAATTTGAAGATGTAAAAAATTTTGAAATTTAATGAAAATATAAATAAAATTAAAAAGGAAAAATCTAGTTTGTATTGGTTGTTTTTTTGGATTGATTAGGAATGTTAGGTTTAAGGGAAGATAATTAGCTTAATTATCTAGAATTCTCTAAACTTGATGGTCTCTATGAAATATTGTGAAAACTTAAGCGTTCAAAATATTCAGCAACACATCATATTATCACTTTTTATAGTAAAAGTTGTACATTTTCCATTTTGAAAGCTGTAGCACACAAAATTTTAAATTGTGAATATGGGGTTATTACAATAGATATTCACTCTGTTCATTTCTAGATAAACTAAGGAAATTGGACTTTGATATCCAATCTTTATGCATGTATGTACATGTGTATGAATGGGTATCAAACAAATTTACTAAATAAATACAGACTTCAACTAGAATCATGCTGAAGCATGCATAAATTGTAAAATGTAACGTAAACAGATCTTACTTTATATCTGTATGAGTATGAAATAAATTTACCGAAAAAAATATTGGAAGCATGCCGAAGCATGTATAATTTAAAAAAATTCCGCACGTCATACTTTTATAAGCACACATATAATACATACATATGTATCTACTTTGTTAAAAAATCAAAAGAGTGAATTCTAATAGCATATATTTTTAATTGAACCACCACTAAATGTCGGACTATCGCGTCACTATCGATAGAAACATGCTAAAGCATGCATGCTAGAAAAATATTAAACCTGTTAGAAGGTGATGCGAAAGCTTTTTTCTAATCATTAATTTGTAGACAGCAATTGTATCTGGAACAACTCAACTCATGAATGTATTGTATACAGGTATGATTAATGGTGATGAGGACTTTTTGTAAGTGCGAAATCATTAGATCTGAATGCGATACAACCCAGCCTACGTAAACAACAATAGCTTTA
The DNA here is from genome assembly GCA_944452675.1 of Tachina lurida. Lineage (NCBI taxonomy): Eukaryota > Metazoa > Arthropoda > Insecta > Diptera > Tachinidae > Tachina > Tachina lurida. The sequence continues at coordinate 91,162,213 of OX101752.1, forward strand.
AGGGGTCAACCAGCAAACCTCATGTAAAAACACTTGAGGTAAAAATTCTCCCAAACAAATATATTCTAATGTTTCTGATACTTAATGAAAACACGATGGTGAATTGATAATGGAGGTAATTGTGTTATTTGGGATCGATTTTCTAGAATAGTTTATTATTAAACATGCATTTCTTTTTATATAAACTAATTTCTCCACACATCCATTTAAAACTTATATAAATATTCTTTATTTCAACTAGTAAAATCTGAAAAATAATAGTGACACATTAGAAGAAAAAATAATAAAAAGAGAGACTGACTGACCAACTGATACGTACACTCTGTCTGACAGGTAGAAAAAGCTCACTTAAATATATTAGAAATATGTCTGACAGGTACAAAAAGCTCACTTAAATATATTAGAAATATAAACGCAATACGCTGAACTTTAGTAAAATAAGAAGAAGAAAAATCACAGAACATCAAATAAAAGCAATAGGCGCTCACCCTTCATAAAATAAACATACTCTCGTACATTATTAATGTACTTAAACATATTATCAGTATGAAGTAACACAATTTGAAGAATAAAAAGTTTAAAATTTAATTATCCATAACGCTGACAAGGAGTAGACAGAAATGCTGACATGCAAACTCATCTTTATACTAGAGTAGTTGAGAGGTCAGACCTGAATTGTAAGAAAAGGACTTCGTTTTCTGTTGATCGCTATTGAAGAAGAAAATAAGATTGTTCAATATGAATTAACTAATTTAAAAGTACATTTAAGTTCAGTCTCATATCCAATATACTAGTTATTATACGTATCTAAGATTCCAGCAAAGGTAGTATATGAAAGAATCTCAAGCACTTCTACCTGTACCAGAGTTTAACATAAAAGGACGCATATGTATATTGTTAATACAACAGATTTATCAACAATTTTATGAATTATTAATTTCAGCAGGGCGATTCGGGTAAAAGAAAAACTCTGAGACATACCAATTTCTTGAAAAATGGTAATTTATGGCAAGGTGGAAAATGGCTTTTAATGTCAAAAATTGAAGAAATGGCAAAAAGTGGCATATGCCATAAAAAACTTGCCCTGTTTATAAATTATTTATTCATTATTATTAATTTGTTATCCTGTGTAACAAGACTAATGTCTTAGAACACAGGGTTGCATAAAGTACAAATTAAGTATTTAGCATTTAGTATATATTATTTAGTGATTATAATATAGGCCTAAGCTAATATAAATATTTATCGTTTTAAAGTAATATCACGAAAAAATATAATGCTGTGGGCACCCTCATAATTTACAATTAAAAATATTGTACTTATTTGTATTTTGGTTTTAGCACCTTTGTACATTGCTTACTCTCTCTCTCAATTCCTTTGGTAAACTCTCACACATTTGTACATGTAGTTATGACAAACAATAAACATAGCTGAGAAAGTCTTATTACTTTATGACCTTTTTGATTGAGCACAATTTTTTTTAAACTATGTTAAAATGTTAAGACATTATGACACTGAGGTCACTTAAGACACTTTGTGAATATCCCGGTTATATATTCAAAAGGATTTAAACGATAGCAATGTGAGCATTAATAAAACTTAAAAAAAATTAAACCGACTTCAAAAATAAGCACTAAAAAGCTACAAATAATATAGATCTAGTTAAATAAAAGATTTTTATATATATTACCTACAGTGCCGCCTGAAGTTGGTGCCATGTAGCGTGTTCTAACTATCACTACGACTAACATTGCGTAGTAAACATTTAAAGTCAACTTGACCGCAACATACATAACATCCAATTGCATTGAAAGTATTTTGGACATTTGACACTCATGCATTCGGGCAAATACTGCTGCATGAAGTGTTAGATAAATGCATTGACAGACTGCAACGTAAATATGTATTTTGTACAACGGCTATTTAACACTCACCACTCTGCTCAAAGGCCGCAGCATAATGCACTTGAATAAATCATATTTAATAACCAATAATGTGTTTATATATAAATATAAATAATACAGAATCTGTGTTTTCCAAAATTCTTATGAGACACACGCCTACCGTGGGAAACTAAAAGGAACAATTTGCTTATTAAGCATATACCTTTTCTTTTCTCTCTTATGTTAAGATAGGTTAGGCTTTATTCTCATAACTAGTATATACAATGTATTTTTATCTTAAATTTAATTATTAAACAACATTTCCTAAGAGCTCCTAGCTGAGCTCAGGAAATTATCTTTATTTGAAATAATTAAATAAAATAAATAAATTTGATAAAAATAAACTAATAAAATAATTAAATAAAATAACTTTTTATTACATGGCGATCCTGCCAATTCCTGAGAGTACTACTTTTAGCACCCGGAAATATTTTTTTGGGGTCCTGGCAGATCAGCCAAAAACGATCTGCCAGTGGAAGATGTCCGCCTGGCCAAGAGGCAATAATTAATTGGAAAACAACAACTATAAATAATTGAAAAACAACAACAATAAATAATTGGAAAACAACAACTATAAATAATTGAAAAACAACAACAATAAATAATTGGAAACCAACAACTATAAATAATTGAAAAACAACAACTAGACAACAGATCTGCTAAAACCAGCAGCAGGAACATGGGAAAACCGGGACCACAACCCCTAACAATAGAGGAGTACAAGAAGCACACACAACGGAATCAAAAAGAAGAGATTACGGTCCCATTAATAAAAAAGGTAAAACGCAGAGGAGGATACCTCTGCCCACTAAAAAGATAGAAAGCACTTCTCATCCGAGAAGTCAACAGAGATCCCCCACCAACATGGTCAGACTCTACCAAAATCTGGGTAAGAATTGATGAGCTTGACCCAACTTAAACTAACAAAAATCAAAAAAGAATAAAAACAGAAACATTAAAAATTAACAAAGAAGTGCACTAACTGTGGTGCACTCTTAGGGCAGTAGGCGTTAACCGCCGTTGACAAATATTATAATTACATATCTTTTACTTATCCTCAATATTATTATATAACACTATATTAACATAAATAAATTTAAAGTTAGATAATACTTTTGTAATTAATTTTTTAATGTTTTGTAATTAATTTTGTAAGGCCATTATAATGGATAACATAAATAGAAAACAAAGTAAAAAACATATTAATGTTATTTTTGAAGAAGAAGGAATTTTCTTAGAACAAGAAATGGAATATTTAGCAAAGATTTGGAAAATAATAGGAATGCCAGGTGTCCCAAATGAGGACGATATTTTAAACAATACTCGTGTAGAAGAAATGACAGTTCGTGCAGTACGCGTAGAAAAAGAAAATAATAAGCACCAATAATTCAGTAAATACATAAATTTTGTAAATATGGATAACACAAAATCAAAAATGGAAAAACCCAATGCTAACGTGATTACCAATTTGGAAATCATTGATCATAAGTCAGAAATAAATTCATTATGGTTACTAATGCTAATATTAGTAATAATTTCAGCAATAAACTTGTTGCTTAAAATATATTTGTCACATAAAAGAGCTCTAAGAAAAAAGTATTTCAGTAAAGCAAACGATTTAGACAAAATATAACCAAATTAAACATTTTGGCAATTTTTTTTAAATTTACTGATGGAATGGAAAGATATTTTGAATAAGGCACGAATTATAAAAGAAGATTTAGAACGGTCATATAAGTGTATCAATATTGATAGACCAATTAAAAATTAAACAATTATTCATCATTTTCAAAAAATTCTTACAAAATTAGAAGAAATAAGAGTTTTATTTAATGTTTATTACAATAGACTAAGGCCCAATAATTGACCTCTCAATTATATGTCATTTATCTTTAAAATCCACTTAAGTACAGAATTCATTTTTTTAGTACATTTTTGAGAGACATTTAAATGTCCAAGCTTGTGGACTTAAATCACTTTTAAGTTTTACGAGCATACCATATGTTATTGTGCTTGTGTGTGTTTATTGAAAACATGTACATGAACATCATGTGGTCGTATTAAAAAGAATTTCTTTTAATTTTCATAAATATAAAACATATACAATATATACTTTCATATCATGGAAAAATAAATAGAAAAATGCATTCTGATGCTCTTTTTGTTTCATAAAATGTGTTTTTATGCAATTTTAGTTTGCTTCATTTTGATAAGCTAACTTTTTTATTTATAATAAACAGATGTTGTTAAAAAAGCCTTCCATAATACTGGGAAGTTTTGTAGTGCTGCCGTACTCTCAACGTAATTTAATAAGTACTTTTAATTAATCACTGAAAAAATGAAGCTACATTTAAGTGCCACCTAAATTTAAGTGGCAATTAGCTAAAAGACATATAATTGGGAGGTCAATTATTGGGCCTAACAGTAGCTCACCAAAGAGCAGCAGATGCATTTTTCCTTGATTTAACAAGCAGAATTTAAAAACTAGCCGATAAAAAATCGATACAAATCGAACTACCAAATTCAATACACGAAAGTGTAACATTTAATATTTCTATGCCTATAACTGAATCCACAATGACTCAAACTGTAGTAGACTTTTTAAATAAAGCTTCAAAGCTTATTATAGACTTTGATGGAAAATCAGAAAATTTACGATCCTTTGTTGACTCCTTATACCTGGTAGATTCAATAAAAGGTACTCACGAAGCAGTTGCAGTAACTAATAAAAACAAAATTAAAAGGAAACGCCAGAAATCTAATAAGTAATGAATCAACTATATCCGAAATAATAAACAAATTAAAAATTAGCGTCAAGGGAGAATCTGTGGAAGTATTAACGACAAAAATTTTAAATATAAAGCAAAACAATAAAACTGCTAACACGTATTGCAGTGAAATAGAAAATTTAACCAAGGCATTAGAAACCGCATACATTTCAGATGTATTGTCATGTGACCTAGCTACAAAGTATTCCAAACAAACTGCCGTAAAGGCATTAACTAAAAACTGCACCATAGATAAAGTTAATCTTATCATGGAAGCAGGTCAATTTAATAGCATGAACGATGCTATTAGTAAATTTGTCAATAGTTTTACAGACTCCACAGGTCAACAAAATACCATTTTGTACTATCGACAAAAGTACAAATCTGGAAACAATTACCGTGGTAATAACACACCATTACTTCGAAGAAATAATTACCCAAGTAGAAATAATAACAACAACTATAATAACAACAATAATAATAACAATTATTACAGAAACCAACAAAGATTTAATAATAATCGTAGGAACAATAACTACGTAAGAGCAACAGAATCAAATGATAATGGTTCGGAAAACTCCGAACTTCCCCTAGGATCAAATCAGTAAAAATTTACCATCTTAATCTAAACTCGAGCTTCTTTATAAATATTCAATTAGGCAATACTAACACTACACTCACACTCTTAGTAGACACTGGCGCAGATATTTCATTAATAAAATCAAATTTTTTAAACAACACCAAATTAACACTAATAAAACAACAACTTTAAGTGGAATAGGACAGGGTAATATAAAATCAATTGGAAATACATTTTGCGATATAAAATTTAAAAACTTTTTAATACCACATTACTTCCAAGTAGTAGATAATAATTTTCCAATACCATGCGATGGAATAATTGGCATGGACTTTATGAAACATTATAACTGTATATTGGATTTCAACCAAGATAATGATTACCTTATCCTTAGACCATTTAATATACCACATACAATAGATATACCGATTACGAATAACTTCAATGAAATTAATATACCTCCAAGATGTGAAGTCATACGTCAAGTAAATTTTACCAATTCAAATAATGAATTATTAATTCCAAATCAAGAAATTGAACAAGGTGTTTTTATACCAAATACATTAGTTAAATCTGACAAAGCATTTATTCGTATTCTTAACACTAATAACACCATTACTAAAATCAAACAAAGTAACATAAAAACCGAAAACATTTCTGATTATGACATTATCAAAGAAAATTTAGGCAAAAATTCAAAAAGAAAATCAGAAATATTAAAAATATTACAGAAACATTTTCCACAACAATTTAAAACAACATTAACAAAACTATGTTCAACATATAGTGATATTTTCGGTTTGGAATCAGAAACAATAACAACTAATAATTTTTATGAACAAAAATTTGAGAGTAAAAGATAAAGAACCAGTTTATATTAAAAATTATCGTATACCACATACACATAAAGAAGAAATTGACAAACAAGTGAAAAAATTAATAGACGATAAGATTATTGAACCTTCCTATTCTGAATACAACAGTCCAGTCTTGTTAGTACCAAAGAAATCACTTCCTAACTCTGGCCAGAAAAGACTTGTCATAGATTACAGACAAATAAATAAAAAACTAATTGCAGATAAATTCCCATTACCTAGAATTGATGATTGATTTTTCCTGTTTAGACTTAATGTCAGGCTTTCACCAGATCAGTTTAGAGAAAAACTCTAGAGACTTAACAGCTTTTTCTACCAACAATGGTTCATACAGATTTACTAGATTACCTTATGGTTTAAAGATAGCACCCAATTCCTTTCAACGAATGATGACACTTGCTTTCAGTGGTGTAAAACCAGACCAAGCCTTTCTACATATGGATGACTTAGTCGTATTGGGATGCTCCGAAAAGCACATGCTTTCGAATTTGAAAAACGTTTTCGATCTATGCCGAAAGTACAATCTTAAATTACATCCTGAAAAATGTTCATTCTTCATGAGAGAAGTAACATACCTTGGTCGCAAATGTACAGATAAAGGAATATTACCAGACGATAGTAAATATTCAATCATTGAAAAATATCCAACACCAACAGACGCAGATAGTGCAAAAAGATTCGTAGCTTTTTGTAACTACTATCGAAGATTTATTAAAAATTTTTCTGAATACTCCAGACATTTAACAAAATTATCCAAGAAAAATACAACCTTTGAATGGACGAAAGACTGTGATTTTGCAATTAAATATCTCAAAAGGGCATTAATGAGTCCAACCTTATTCCTGATTTTGCCATGGAATTTTGTTTAACAACATATGCAAGTAAACACGCTTGTGGTGCTGTTTTAACACAACAACACGAAGATAAACATTTACCTATTGCTTATGCATCCAAAACATTCACAAAAGGAGAAAGTAATAAATCAACAATTGAGCAAGAATTGACTGCAATTCATTGGGCAATTACCCACTTCAGACCATGTATATATGGAAAACATTTTCTTGTCCGTACTGATCATAGACCACTTTCTTACTTATTTTCAATGAAAAACCCAAGCTCCAAATTAACAAGAATTAGACTAGATTTAGAAGAATATGACTTTACAGTAGAATATCTTAGGGGAAAAGATAACTATGTTGCCGACGCTTTATCGCGAATTACAATAAATGACCTAAAAGACATGAATAATAAAATTTGTTCTATATTAAAAGTCACGACTAGATCGATGACCAATGCAAAAGTCAAGAATAGTAATACACTAAATAAACAGCATAAATTTGATAAAAATAAAAATAATTATAAGCCCAGTATTTATGTACCTTTAACAAACACTGACGTCAGAAAATACTATAAACTAAAGATTTCCCCCGGAAGATGTTATATCAAACGTGGAAAATCTGTAGTAACATATATACAAATTAATGATTTGTTTGCTAACGAGAATTTTGACTTAGGACAATTTTTCTCTAGGCTCGAAAAAGTGGCCGGTAAACACAATATATATAATTTACAAGTGGCACCTAGTGAGAAAATTTTCGAATTTATCTCTATTAATGAATTTAAAATTATGGGCAGTAAAATATTAAATAAAATTAAAGTAGCGCTACTAAATAAGGTGACCCAAATCAATAATAAGAATGCCAAGGCAATTCTTGAAATTATGCTGAAATATCATGATGATCCAATAGAAGGAGGACATTGTGGACTATATAGAGCATAGAAAAAATAAAAAGATATTACTATTGGAAAAATATGTCCAAAGACATATCTAAATACGTAAAAACATGTCATAAATGTCAAACTGCTAAGACTTTAAAACATAACAAAAGTCCAATGACTGTGACACCAACGCCAACAAAACCATTTGATAGACACAATAGGACCATTCCCAAAATCATTATTTGGAAATTAATACGCAATCACAATAATATGTGATTTAACTAAATATTTAGTAACTATACCAATACAAGACAAAAGCGCTCAAACAATCGCTAAGGCAATATTTCAAAATTTTATACTTACCTATGGTCCAAAGAAGACGTTCATTTCGGACATGGGAACAGAATATAAAAATTCTATATTAACAGAACTTTGTAATCTACTAAAAATTGAAAAATTAACTTCGACAGCTCATCACCACCAAACAGTAGGCACAATAGAAAGAAGTCATAGAACTTTCATTGAATACGTACGTTCCTATATATCTATACACAAATATGATTGGGACGAATGGCTAAAAAATTTTACTTATTGTTTTAATACAACACCTTCAACAATACATAATTATTGTCCTTATGAGTTAGTATTTGCAAAAACTCCTAACAGTTTTCAGACATTCAATGTAGATAAAGTAGCACCACTATATAATGTAGAGGACTATGCCAAAGAAACAAAATTTAGGTTAGAAGTAGCATATAAGAGAGCTCAACAATTACTAAATAAGCAAAAATTAGACAAAAATTAAATTACGATAAGGATATAATTGATTATAACTTTAAAATAGGAGATCTAGTTTTACTGAAAAATGATACAGGTCATAAGTTAGAAAGAGGACCTTACAAAATTAAGAAAATAGACTTAAGAAATAATGTAACTATATTTGATAAGAAAACAAATAAAACACAAATAGTTCATAAGAATAGACTTAAGTTATATAATATTAAATAATTAAAACGGTAAGTGCACTACCAATAAAACCTAATATTCTACAATAAGATTTAAATTTTTAATTATACTTCAAAAATACTTTTTTATCTGTAAAAGAATGTCCATAAAACTAACGTTATAAGAACATTCTTATAAAAGGTGGACATTTGACACTCATGCAATCGGGCAAATACCGCTGCATGAAGTGTTAGATAAATGCATTTGACAGACTGCAACGTAAATATGTATTTTGTACAACTGCTATTTGACACTCACCAGTCTGATCAAAGGCCGCAGCATAATGCACTTGAATGAATCATAATTAATAACCACATGTGTTTATATATATAAATATAAACAATACAAAATCCATGTTTTCCAAATTTCTTATGAGACGCACGCCGCACGCCTACCGTGGGAAACTAAAAGGAACAATTTGCTTATTAAGCATATACCTTTTCTTTTCCCTCTTATGTTAAGATAGGTTAAACTTTATTCTCATAACTAGTATACAAGACAATGTATTTTTATCTTAAAATTAATTATTAAACAACATTTCCTAAGAGCTCCTAACTGAGCTCAGGAAATTATCTTTATTTGAAATAATTAAATAAAATAAATAAATTTCATAAAACTAAACTAATAAAATAATTAAATAAAATAACTTTTTATTACACATCGTATGGCTTTTGAAGTTCAAATGGTGCACAAAAGTACAATGGCCGTATTCTGTATTCGATAGTCTTGCAGAATATCGTATCTTTTCCTTAAATTTTGTGTGTATTTTATGATTGGTTGTTAAAGAAAGGCTACGATATTTTCCATATGTACTTACGCAAGACTATCTCCACCTGGATAACTATCTTGTCGTGATGTGGTGGCTTAAGTGCAAGCTGTGGTTACTGTTCTTGCTTCAGGGGTCACTGTGATTGTCTGAATTAAGGGCAGTAACTATAAAGGCATGCGTACTAAAGGATGTCCGGTGGTAGGGGGGCTGTGGTAGGGGGGCTGTGCCGATGATCTGAATGGCTAATTTAGTGGATGAATAAAATTGGTTGGTTGGGTTGGTTGGGTTGGTTGTAGACAATTTTGCCTAGTCCACGCATGCCGTCACTGCGCGGATGGTCCTCTTATTTACTGGCATACACGTGGGAACAAAATAGACACTTCAAAAATAAAAATTCTTAAGGACGATGACGTTGACTCCACGGACGATACAATGGGGGGAGACAAGTTGCTGACTCTCGTGCATGAAAATTTGCTCACACAGGAGATTTTGTTATTCAAAGAAATGGAGAAAGTTCATGAGCTCAATGCTCCATCGGGTGACTCAGCTGCAGGGATCAGTGAGAAGCTATGGGATCTGTCATTGCGGTCGGACAACGAGAGGGAAATCACACTGATTTCAAGTTGCCGTCAGACTTTAGAGGCGGATGTCTTAGACTCTGGACCTAAGTAGATGAGTGACTCAGTGGGTAAGGAGGGCATTCATCTTCCTCAAACAAAATTGTCTTGCAGGACGTCTTGCCAGAAAATATGGGCAAGGATGGTCGGACAAAATTGGATAAAGCCAAAAGCGGCACCAGGAAATCTCTGGACTTTCTGGATAAGACATCTTGTCAGGAAGCACAGGCAGGACGTATGGAAGTTCGAAAGAATTTACGGCCCTGTTAGTGTTCACAAGAACATTTGCTAGTTATTTTTCAACAAAAGGGAACAAAACGAATTTCTGTTTTTTATTTTAATATTTTATTTAAAGCATGTCAAAATTACTATGAATCAAAAAAAATAAGCTGAGTAGTCTTTGTTTTCTTTCAAACAAAATATCATAGCCAATTAAAATATTAATTGGGTATTTTAAATGAAAATATTTTTTAAAAAATGTGGCATACTATAAAAAACTGCTCGATTTTCACACATAAAACAAAAGTTGCATTATATACTTACAATTAATATGTAATAATTATTAACAATCTTATAGTATTCTGAGTTAAGTTTGATAAAGTACTAAATTCAACTAATATAAACATATATTCAATTAAAATATTGGTCAAATATATAATTTTTTATAAGCACTTCATTAAAAAAAAAATAATTTTTTTTGTGCACGTATAAGTTGTTTGGGGATTTTTGTGTATGTTTTTTTTTAGAAAGAACAAACACAACACAACCCGCAAAGCGATTAGCTTGTCTGCGGAAAAACACCCAGGGTCTATGGTGGGAATCGAACCCACGACCTCTGGACTGAGAGCCTAGCATCGCTACCACTCAGCCACAGGGCACCCTTTGACATAAATAAAAACAATCTATATTCTTATGTCTACCCATACAAAAGTAATCTCTTATAGTGATAGAATGTGAGTTCGCTGCTGTCGGACTTAGAACTTTTTCGTTTTCCGCAAATGTAAAAATATTTATTGCTTTTTTCGGTCTATCAATTTCTTGAGATAACAATATTTTGGTTGATACAAAGATTTTCAAAGTATGTAAGTGTTTTTAAAATTTAAACCGTTGAGGCTTTCTATTAGACTAATCATTACATTAGTTTGCCGCAATTTGAAGGACCTACAATTAATGCTCGTAGTGAATTTGGTAAAAGTGTACTATGTTTAATTTTCGGCCCGTTTTCTTGTGCTTCATCCACATTTCTTACGACAATCTGTTCAGCTTTGCCTTACTAATCGCATTTTTGTAACTAACTTGGTTTAGATAGAAATTTCTTATTATTTAACAAAAACTCAGCATTTATATTTACAGTGTCAATCATATCACATGTTTGATATATAGTTAATAAAAATAAAAAAAAAAATGATTATCATTACACAGTATAAAACAAAGTCGCTTTTTCTGTCCCTATATCCCCATGTATGCTTAAATCTTTAAAACTACACAACGTATTTTGATGCGGTTTTTTTTAATATATAGAGTGATTAAAGAGGAAGGTTTATATGTACAATAACATCCATTAAATAGAGGGGAAATACTGTTATTTTTGAGGTTTTTAATGTGATGTCGTAAATAATTAAATTTTTTTCCGCTTAAATTGCAAACACAGGCTGAACCCTACGAGATTTATCCAAATAATGTGCTAAGTATTGTACACATTGAAAAGGTCTACAGAAAACTCCGCAATGCACTTTAGGTCAAACGACACATTTTTCTGTGCGAAAGTCCAAAAATCAACTTGCAGTTTTTCTATTGTTGTTGGTTTTTTTAATTCTAAAGACTTCAGAATAAAAAAAAATGATTTTTGTTTTGACTAAATATAAATAACCGTTATACAGCAGCGTGTCGAAGTCAACTGATTAAATTTTTTATATAATTGTGTTCCTAAGTTAAGTAGTGCGTGGTCAACTTTAAGTGCGTATATCTCGGACTGTGTTTGTGGTAATTTATTAGAGTAAAATGGAAAAGAAAGAGCCAAGTAAGTAGATATATTTTTAATTTTAACTATTTTATATATATGTCGCTATACTTAATAAATAACTCGTTAGCGTAAACATCTATAAATAGTTAAATTTTTATAAAATTTTTATATTCTGAAAGCTTTTAAAAAAATATACCCCATTTCTCCACTCTCAAATAGCACAAAATAATTAGAATATTATCTAGTGAGTTATTTGGTATTTATCAAAAATTGCGATTTTTTGCGTTTTGCGAGTAATGCCTCTTTTTGTTAGGTAACCTCTGTATAAAAAAGATTGATCTTTTTGAAGTATGGCGAAAGGAAAGTACAAAAAAACAAAAAGTTGATGCGTTTTGAAACACGTACATATATGACAAACTTGAAAGCTCGTCGATTTCTGATGAAATTGGGAAACAAATTACCAAAAAAATTAATTTGTTCTGCGTAAAACTAGAACAAAAGTGAAAAAAGTGTCATAGAAAGACAAATGTATTCAAAATCCAAAACCAGGCATGGCTAAATGCTGAATTAAACATTGTGGTAGATGGCATTTTAGAAAATGCAACAAGTGGCGCTGTTGGACGTCCTCGTGTACCATTCAGCGAAAAATCGGAATTTGGAAAAAGAAAAGAAGCGGCAGAGCTTTCAAATGCGAAAGCTGATACAAGTCTTCTCGTTCGTGCAGCAACAACATCAGCACGTAAAGAAGGTGATACCGATTTGGCTGCAATACTAAAAGAAAGTATTCAAAGTCCAACAAGACCATCAAAAATGCGTAACATTTGTGATGAGCATCCTAAGAAGCCAATTCCATTTACTGCGGATGAGGCTTTAGCCTTCCTCCTTGAACATAATTTGTCTAAAGAGCAGTATAATGCAATACGCCAGGAAAGCAAATTAAGGAATTGTGATATATATCCTCATTATAGTAAAATAACTGCCGCGAAAATGAAATGCCGTCCTGAGGGTACAAAAGCAGCAGAGAACCTTGTGAACGTTCCTCTTCAATCTATTCTATTGCATACAGCAGAAAGAATTGTACAAATGCAAAAAGAAGTTTTTATTGCTGAAATAGAAGAGGAGAAGACTGAGTTTTTAATCACAGAGCTAATATTTAGTTACGGCTTTGATAGTAGTACTGGTCAAGCCCAGTTTAAGCAAGCATTTAGTGAACAAAGTTTGTCAAGTAGCTGTGACGCGTCCCTTTTTGCTACCACAGTTATTCCCTTAAGATTAGCGCTACAATCGGGAAAACCAATCTGGAATTATCGCACACCGCAGTCTGTAAGATTTTGTCGTCCTATTAAACTGGAGTTCACAAAAGAAACGAAAGAAGTGGTTTTAAAGGAAAATTTGGATCTACAAAAAGAAATTGACAATTTAAGAAACTTGCAAGTATCACTTGGTGATGGAAAATTCGTCGAAGTAACATTCAAATTATTTTTGACATTAATTGATGGAAAAATTTTGAACATTTTAACCGGAAACAAATCAAACCAGGCTTGCACTATTTGTTATGCTACACCAAAAGACTTTATGAAAACGTTTGATTATAAAAGTGAAATATTCCGTGCAAAAGAAGAAAACCTAAAGTTTGGGCTTAGCCCACTTCATTGCTGGATAAGAGTTTTTGAGTTTCTTTTACATATAGGATACAAATGTGAGGTACAAAAATGGCAAATACGAGGAGTTGACAAGTCAATTGTATTGACAAGGAAAACTGATATGCAAAACGATTTTTGGAAAAAACTTGGACTTCGCGTGGATATGCCCAGAATAGGTGGCTCAGGATCTACTAACGACGGAAACACTGCTCGCCGAGCTTTCGCTGAACATGAAATTTTTTCAGAAATAACTGGTGTAGATAAGGATATTATATTTAGGTTCAAAATAATACTGATTTGTTTATCCTGTCAGTTCGAAATAAATTTAGAGAAATTTGAATTATATTGTTTTGAAACAGCAAAAGTTTTTCAGGAGCGATATCCCTGGTTGCCAATGACTTCTACGGTTCATAAAATGTTAATTCACTCAAAGCAAATAATAGAAAATGCTCCACTACCAATTGGGTTTTTTGGAGAAGGAGCTGCTGAATCTCGTCATAAAATATACAAAGCCGATCGCTTACATCACGCACGTAGAAACACCCGCTTCAATAACCTACTAGATGTATTTAATAGAGCCATGGATACTTCAGATCCATTAATTTCCACAACATTTTTAAACAGACGCATTCAAAAAAGAACACGTTCCACGTTACCACCTGAAGTAATTGAACTATTATGTTGCAGCGAACCAACAGAAGAACTTCACCATAACGAACAAGACGACGAAATTAATGAAAGTGAAGAAGCCTCCTTTGAATTAATTTTACAAAATGAATTGGATATAAACAATTAATAAATATTTTAGTATTAAAAAACAAATTAACTAATTCTATACACTGTGTTTAAATTAATGGGTGCTAGAGGGTTAATTTTTGGTCACTTATGGGTAAAATTCCATTTTTTTATTGGAACCATCCATAATTATATAATCCATATAATAACTGTTTCGATTACTCTTATAATGCAGTCGTAATTAATTTTGCACAGAAAAAGTAGTCATTTGACCTAATGTGCAATGGTATATGTCTATCTCTTATGGATATCGCACAATAACATTTTTAACTGACTTCAATAAAGAAGGAGGTTATCAATTCGTGTGTATTTTTTTTACTTTTTGTTTGTAATGTTCGTACACGCCTAACTTGGTCGTTTTTAAGCCGAGTTTTTAAATTCTTTTTTTGATTGAAATGGTTTTCCTGCAATTAGTTCCTATAATTTTTTTTTTTGAAAATCGGCAGGGAAAATTTCCTCCCCTATTCCATAACTTTGCTATTTGTGAACCGATTTTCAAAATTCTTTTTTGGTTTGAAAGAATTTTGCTTAAAGTTAGAACAAATTTCGTTGGGATATTTTGACCTTCTCCATCCACCGAAAAAAAAAATTATTAATGATTACATAACTTCTCTATATATGGACTAAATTTTAAAATTCTTTTCTTTTTGTTTCAATAGTATTTTCATACTTGCGTCCGTTTTGTAATCTTTTAAATTGATTCTTAGTACTGGAGTCAGTTTTTTTTGCCAGAATTATTTTGTGATTTACTTTTTACGACAAATAATTGTTAATTTTCGAAGCAATTTTAACCAGTACAACATTAATCCTTATCTAATTAAATACCTTAAATTTATTGTTGATTTCATATAGAATGTTACTGCATATTGTAAAAGGCGCTACATCCTTTGCACAGCTAAGCTTTAAAAAAAGGTGAGATCTACCGGAAAAATTGCGTTAGCAGTTGCGTCATCCAGCATTGCCGCTACGCTTTTGGAAGGAGGCCGAACCGCCCACTCTACATTCAACTCCCGCTGAAAATTGCCACCGATGACAATAACAGCGTCTGTAGTATTTCTAAGCAGAGCAATACAGGAAAATTGATGCATGACTGCTCATTAATAGTCTGGGACGAAGCTACCATGTCAAACAAGACGTCTGTGGAAGCACTGGATAGTACAATGCGCGATTTGCGCAACAAAAATTCACCTCTGGGTGGATGTCCAATTCTGTTCTCAGGAGATTTCCGTCAAATTCTACCAGTTGTGACTCGAGGAACACGTGCTGACGAAGTAAAAAATGCTTCCTTAAAAAGATCCAACCTTTCGCAACATGTCAATAAATTAAATTTAATTAAATTAATTAAATTAATATGAGGGTTTCGTCATCTTCGCGAGAGAACAGGCTATTTCCAGAGATGCTGCTAGAAGTTGGCAATGGAGAGATAGCACAAAGTGAGGGAAGGATTAACATAGAAAACCTTTGTGTTTTGATAGACAACATCCAAGAGTTAGTCAACAATGTCTATCTTGACATTGATAACATCATTACATAGTATAAAACAAAGTCGCTTTTTCTGTCCCTATATCCCCATGTATGCTTAAATCTTTAAAACTACGCAACGGATTTTGATGCGGTTTTCTTTAATAGATAAAGTGATTGAAGAGGAAGGTTTATATGTACAATAACATTCATTAAATAAAGGGGATATACTGTTATTTTTGAGGTTTCTCATGTGATGTCGTAAATAATTAAATTTTTTTTCGCTTAAATTGCAAACACAGGCTGAACCCTACGAGATTTATCCAAATAATGTGCTAAGTATTGTACACATTGAAAAGGTCTACAGAAAACTCCGCTATGGTATATGTCTATCTCTTATGGATATCGCACAATAAAATTTTTAACTGACTTCAATAAAGAAGGAGGTTATCAATTCGTGTGTATTTTTTTTTACTTTTTGTTTGTAATGTTCGTACACGCCTAACTTGGTCGTTTTTAAGCCGAGTTTTTAAATTCTTTTTTTGATTGAAATGGTTTGCCTGCAATTAGTTCCTATAATTTTTTTTGAAAATCGGCAGGGAAAATTTCCTCCCCTATTCCATAACTTTGCTATTTGTGAACCGATTTTCAAAATTCTTTTTTGGCTTGAAAGAATTTTGCTTAAAGTTAGAACAAATTTCGTTGGGATATTTTGACCTTCTCCACCCACCGAAAAAAAAATTTATTAATGATTACATAACTTCTCTATATATGTACTGATTTTTAAAATTCTTTTCTTTTTGTTTCAATATTATTTTTATACTTGCGTCCATTTTGTAATCTTTTAAATTGATTCTTAGTATTGGAGTCAGTTTTTTTTGCCAGAATTATTTTGTGATTTACTTTTTACGACAAATAATGGTTAATTTTCGAAGCAATTTTAACCAGTACAACATTAATCCTTATCTAATTAAATACCTTAAATTTATTGTTGATTTCATATATAATGTTACTGCATATTGTAAAAGGCGCTACATCCTTTGCACAGCTAAGCTTTAAAAAAGGTGAGATCTACCGGAAAAATTGCGTTAGCAGTTGCGTCATCCAGCATTGCCGCTACGCTTTTGGAAGGAGGCCGAACCGCCCACTCTACATTCAACTCCCGCTGAAACTTGCCACCGATGACAATAACAGCGTCTGTAGTATTTCTAAGCAGAGCAATACAGGAAAATTGATGCATGACTGCTCATTAATAGTCTGGGACGAAGCTACCATGTCAAACAAGACGTCTGTGGAAGCACTGGATAAGACAATGCGCGATTTGCGCAACAAAAATTCACCTCTGGGTGGATGTCCAATTCTGTTCTCAGGAGATTTCCGTCAAATTCTACCAGTTGTGACTCGAGGAACACGTGCTGACGAAGTAAAAAATGCTTCCTTAAAAAGATCCAACCTTTCGCAACATGACAATAAATTAAATTTAATTAAATTAATTAAATTAATATGAGGGTTTCGTCATCTTCGCGAGAGAACAGGCTATTTCCAGAGATGCTGCTAGAAGTTGGCAATGGAGAGTTAGCACAAAGTGAGGGAAGGATTAACATAGAAAACCTTTGTGTTTTGATAGACAACATCCAAGAGTTAGTCAACAATGTCTATCTTGACATTGATAACATAGTTATAAGACAATATCTTGGTTTAAGGAATGAGCGATTCTGTCACCAACTAACGAACAAGTAGATAAGGTAAATAACTTGATTCTTTCAAAGATTGATGCGCCGACAAAAAAAAACTACTCGGTCGATACTGTTCTCGATTTGGAAGAAACTGATCATTGTCCTACAGAATTTCTAAACTCTTTGAACCCGTCTTGACTCCCTCCTCACAAAATGGTGTTGAAAGTAGGTTGTCCTGTTATTTTATTATGAAACCTGAATCCACCTAAAATTTACAATGGCACGCGTTTGCTGGTAAAAATCAGTGAAAACTGTCATAATAGAGGGCACAATACTCACAGGATGTGTTACCGGAGAAGATGTATTGATTCCCCGAATTGCTCTGATACCATAAGACTTACACTTCCAATTTAAACGTTTACACTTTCCGGTAAATACATCTTTTGCAATTACCATTAATAAATCGCAGGGTCAAACCTTCAACGTTGCAGATTTTAGCGTTGACTGCTTTTCAAATGGCCAACTGTATGTCGCTCTTTCAAGAGTAACTTCTAGAGAAAACATGTTTGTATTGTCTAATGACAAGAAAGCTGTTAACGTTCTATATAAACACATTCTGTAATATGTTGTTAACTGTCGTAAAAATAAATTAAATAGGTCAAAATGTAAAAAGTAAATAAGTAAAAATGTAGTGTATGAATTTAGAAGTTTTGAAATACAATATAGAGGACCTTACAAAATTAAGAAAGTAGACTTAAGAAATAATGTAACTATATTTGATAAGAAAACAAATAAAACACAAATAGTTCATAAGAATAGACTTAAGTTATATAATATTAAATAATTAAAACGGTAAGTGCACTACCAATAAAACCTAATATTCTACAATAAGATTTAAATTTTTAATTATACTTCAAAAATACTTTTTTATCTGTGAAAGAATGTCCATAAAACTAACGTTATATGAACATTCTTATAAAAGGTGGACATTTGACACTCATGCAATCGGGCAAATACCGCTGCATGAAGTGTTAGATAAATGCATTTGACAGACTGCAACGTAAATATGTATTTTGTACAACTGCTATTTGACACTCACCAGTCTGATCAAAGGCCGCAGCATAATGCACTTGAATGAATCATAATTAATAACCACATGTGTTTATATATATAAATATAAACAATACAAAATCCATGTTTTCCAAATTTCTTACGAGACACACGCCGCACGCCTACCGTGGGAAACTAAAAGGAACAATTTGCTTATTAAGCATATACCTTTTCTTTTCCCTCTTATGTTAAGATAGGTTAAACTTTATTCTCATAACTAGTATACAAGACAATGTATTTTTATCTTAAAATTAATTATTAAACAACATTTCCTAAGAGCTCCTAACTGAGCTCAGGAAATTATCTTTATTTGAAATAATTAAATAAAATAAATAAATTTGATAAAACTAAACTAATAAAATAATTAAATAAAATAACTTTTTATTACACATCGTATGGCTTTTGAAGTTCAAATGGTGCACAAAAGTACAATGGCCGTATTCTGTATTCGATAGTCTTGCAGAATATCGTATCTTTTCCTTAAATTTTGTGTGTATTTTATGATTGGTTGTTTAAGAAAGGCTACGATATTTTCCATATGTACTTACGCAAGACCATCTCCACCTGGATAACTATCTTGTCGTGATGTGGTGGCTTAAGTGAAAGCTGTGGTTACTGTTCTTGCTTCAGGGGCCACTGTGATTGTCTGAATTAAGGGCAGTGACTATAAAGGCATGCGCACTAAAGGATGTCCGGTGGTAGGGGGGCTGTGGTAGGGGGCTGTGGTAGGGGGGCTGTGGTAGGGAGGCTGTGGTAGGGGGGCTGTGCCGATGATCTGAATGGCTAATTTAGTGGATGAATAAAATTGGTTGGTTGGGTTGGTTGTAGACAATTTTGCCTAGTCCACGCATGCCGTCACTGCGCGGATGGTCCTCTTATTTACTGGCATACACGTGGGAACAAAATAGACACTTCAAAAATAAAAATTCTTAAGGACGATGACGTTGACTCCACGGACGATACAATGGGGGGAGACAAGTTGCTGACTCTCGTGCATGAAAATTTGCTCACACAGGAGAGTTTGTTATTCAAAGAAATGGAGAAAGTTCATGAGCTTAATGCTCCATCGGGTGACTCAGCTGCAGGGATCAGTGAGAAGCTATGGGATCTGTCATTGCGGTCGGACAACGAGAGGGAAATCACACTGATTTCAAGTTGCCGTCAGACTTTAGAGGCGGATGTCTTAGACTCTGGACCTAAGTAGATGAGTGATTCAGTGGGTAAGGAGGGCATTCATCTTCCTCAAACAAAATTGTCTTGCAGGACGCCTTGCCAGAAAATATGGGCAAGGATGGTCGGACAAAATTGGATAAAGCCAAAAGCGGCACCAGGAAATCTCTGGACTTTCTGGATAAGACATCTTGTCAGGAAGCACAGGCAGGACGTATGGAAGTTCGAAAGAATTTACGGCCCTGTTAGTGTTCTCCTTGGTAGATCACTACCTTTGGAGAAGGATGTGAGTGTGGACGGAGTCCAGGGTACACCTCGCAAGAGTGTTGGAGCTGTATCGGCGGGCACATCCAGCTCCAAAAATAAGATAACAAACAAGGAGTCTGGCAGTGCTTTTTTTTGCCAAGGCCATCAGGTCCTCGATGGTTCAGGCTGACAAGGCACAGTCAAGTAGTAAGGGGAAACTATCAAACCAGCTGGCTCTCGGAGGGACCCCCAACAGGAGTCATCGAAGAGAGCCAGATCACGCAATGATATACCGTCCACATCATAGAAAGTTAAAAAGTCGATGAGCCAGAAAAGTGACCTTCGGGTGGCTGTCATAGATAGTAATAATACGGATGGGAGGATTAATCCTGAACTGTGGCAGCTGGTGGAAGGTATGCTCATCAATTTAATTGGCCTAGAAGGAGTAGAAAAGGAGGAGGAATTACAATTCCATGGTGCGGACTGGGCAAGGGATGTCAAGTTTGTTAACTGCGGTAATAAGAAAAAACCAATGGGAGCCTTTGGCTTCAATGGATTGTAGAGAGAACGCGGGTAAAGATCTTTCGTTTGCCGTAGATCAAGAGTCTCTAAAGAGACTGCAGCTGTTAGGGGTGTTGTAAAGTTCTGCGTGGAGACTGTCAAATTTAGATTTACTAAGTCGGATGATCTCAAGAAGTCTGCGGGTGGTGCAGATAAACCTCCACGTGTAGACGTGGCTCTTATCCAAGAACCCTGGATTAATAAAAATAGTGTTTGCGGCTTAAGAGTCACAAGGTACACAATGTGTGTCCCTGTCACAGAGGATAAGGCAAAAAGGAAGGATTAACTTTATTTAATTCTTTCAGTAACGAAGACCTTACAGTCGTTTATATGCCATATGATGCTATTGTCGTTAATGAAGGAGCCAGGGGTAAGCAGGAAATTGTGCTTGCATCGGTCTATATGCCCTATGCTATTCATCCACCGAAAGCTGGTGTGCAGAAGCTGACCGAGTATGCAACATCGAGAAGGGTTGCATTTGTACTCGGTTGTGATGCTAATGCACATCATAGCCAGGGGGGAGCAGCAACATTAACATAAGAGGTGAGTTGGTGTTTGATTTTATAACTTCTAGCAATATGTTTATTTGCAACAAGGGTAACGTACCCACGTCCAGGAATAGGGCAGATTTTATAGACATAACACTAACTATCAGAGATAAGAACCTGGTAGGGGACTGGATGGTAGGTAAGGACTGTTCGTTTTCGGACCACAGAAGCTCCGCAGGTTATTGATACACAAGGAGGAGTGGAAGAAGAGGAGGAATATTTTATCAACACTTATAGGGATTGTTTTGAACAGTCCTGTCAAGTGGTTTTTCCGGGTAAAAGAAAGCAGCAATCGTGGTGAACAAAATATCTGAGGTCTTCGATTAGAACATTGTTCATTAGGGCGAAACTCACAGGACGGATTGAGGACTGGGACAATCATAAGGTATTCTATAAAAAGTACAAGGGTGATCTCAAAAAAGGCAAAAAGAGCCTCATGGGGGAAATACTGTGAAGAGATTGATTCCGTTAATTAGTTATCGAGGTTTCGGAGAGTATTGTCAAAGGACCCTAGTGCTCCTGGGAATATTCAAAGATTGGATGGTACATGGATGGAATCCACCTCTGAGACACTTTCTGTTTTAGTGGACACTCACTTTTCTGGCTGTAGGGAAGAAGGGGTCGAGGCAACGACGGAGGTTAACTTTTACTACTTGTCGGAACCGGGATTAGATGGAGCAGTGGACGACATAGTGACGTTGAAAAAACCAACGTGGACAATAAATACATTTGAACCGTATAAATTACCAGGCCCAGATGGTATTTTTCCGGCCATGTTGTAGAACGTTCCAAAGTGCGTACTACTGTTTCTGGTGTATATCTTTAAGATATTTTTAAGCAAGAGGTTTGTACTGAAAGGCTGGAGAGAGGTTAGGGTCATCTTCATACCCAAAGCGGGTAAGGCAAGCCACTCAAGGTCAAATGATTTCAGCCCAATCAGTCTTTTGAAAACATTAGAATGACTGATTGATCTGCATCTAAGGAACACAATTGATACCCGCGTCATATATGTGGGAGTTCCTCGTTGTACCTTCATAGTGAACAGACGTAATAGCGGAATTTTTCTTATATACAAACTAAACAAAAAAAAAAAAGCATACAAAAAATATTCGTAGTACATATTAACTTTGATAAATAAGCATTTTTTTGCTTTGATAATATTTTTACATATAGAAATAACAAAAATAAAAAAAAACCGTAAACAAAAAAACATACAAAATACCCTTGAGCAATACTCTTTATGAGTACCCCAGAGGAAAAAAATAGTGAAGTGAGTTCTAACGGCAGAAATGCCTATTTTACTGTGAGTTTTGATGCTCATAATGATAGCATTAAAAATAAAAAATCTGATAATAGACTTGCTGTGAGTTCTGAAGCTCTTAATAAAAATCAAAAATCTGATAATAGACTTTTTCTAACGGCAAAACCACAGTTTCGTCAGCGATCAACTTCGCTTTGTCCAATGCCAACTAGTGAATCGTTGACATTATTGCCTAGTACTTCTACATTTAACTCAGCGATATCATCCGCTTCGGGCTCGTGGTCAACAATTAAACAAGTTGTCACTGAAGATAACAGTAGTTCAAAACCAAAGGTACAAGTAGGAATGGACAGATATATAACTATTTTAAAGCGCGGGCGAAGCCCTAATTCTACTAAAATTGGATCCGCCCCAAAGATGTCTAGGGATAACAGCACATCTTCTATCAATCGTCAAAATCGTTTTTCATTATTGCAAGACAAAAACGACAAGCCCGCTGCATCATCGCAAAAGTCTTTTAAGCCACCACCTATTTATCTGAGAGAAAAAAATTCAAACGCGCTTCTAAAAAATCTACTGTCGACCATTGATGAAAATACTTTTCACATCATTCCAATTAAACGAGGTAATATTGATGAAACTAAAATCCAAATATATGATGAAAAAGATTTCCGAAAAATTGTAAGTGAGTTCGAAAAAAATAAAACAAATTTTTATACATATCAACTTAAGAGTGCTAAAGGCCTACAAATAGTATTAAAGGACATAGATTCATATGTTGAGCCTGAAGAAGTAAAATGTGCACTTATCGAACAAGGATTTAAGGTAAAAAATGTTACCAATATAATCAATAGAGAGAAGATTCCCCAGCCTCTATTTCGTGTTGAACTGGAGCCGAATGATATACAGTTAAAGAAAAATGAGACGCACCCAATTTATAGTCTAAAATACCTTTTACACTGAAAAATCACAGTTGAAGAGCCACGTAAGCGTTCAGGTCCCGTACAGTGCCATAATTGCCAAGAATATGGCCACACAAAAACCTACTGCCAATTACCTACAGTTTGTGTTATCTGCGGTAAATTGCATGGTACTGCTAACTGTACCAAGCCAAAAGTACAAGCAGAAAAGAAATGCAGTAATTGTGGACGTAATCACACTGCTAACTACAGAGGATGCCCTGTATATTCTTTCGTTAAACAGGCTATGGGTCAAAAATCTAAATTAGCTCCAGTTCAATCAGCAAATGCTTACTCCACCACTCTTCCTCAAACTATCCAACTAGTTACTTCACGTGTATCGTATGCCGATACTGCTAAGACTAGTTCTATTCCCACACAAAATGTTCATCCGCCAAGTAATTCAACGAATGCAAACTCTACTTTTAACTTTAGTCATCTTGAAGCTACTATTGAGAATCTGGTGCTAACTATAAACAACTTTACAACAAATATGACTAGCATGATGCAAGAAATGCTGAGAATGCAGAATACTCTGCTTCAAGCATTAGTCAACAAACCATGAACACGTTAAAACTATGTTTCTGGAACGCAAACGGCATTCGCCAACATAAAAATGAACTTGAACACTTCCTCATGGAAAAAAAAATTGATGTAATGTTGGTCTCTGAGACTCACTTGACTTCGAGAAGCTGCTTTAAAATAAATGGTTACTCTCTATATGATTCAAAGGATCCGAGAGGGAGAGCATGCGGTGGATCAGCAATTCTAATTAAGTCAAGACTCAAGCACTATATCCTTGAGAACGTTAGTGAAGAATATATGCAAGCTACGAATATTTTCGTAGAAAATTTTTGTGCGAACTTCGTGATATCATCAATTTACTCACCTCCCAGATTTTCAGTTACCGAAGATCAGTATGAGATGTTCTACAAATCGCTTGGATCTTGTTTCGTGGCAGCTGGTGACTACAATGCAAAACATACGTACTGGGGCTCGCGTCTTGTTACACCTAGATGTAGAGCGTTGTTTAATACAATTTCAAAAATGGGCTTAAATGTCATTTCGAGTAGGGAGCCTACTTATTGGCCTACTGACGTAAGAAAAATTCCAGATATATAGATTTTGGCGTCACGAAAAATATCCATAGGGACTTAATTCACGTAGAGAGCTCTCTAGATCTGTCCTCCGATCACTCTCCCACAATAGCTACAATTTTCAACCCACTAAGGAGTGATTTAACTAACTCATATGCGAAAACGATTAATAGGGTCAACTGGCTAGGATTCAAAAAATATATTAGTAGTCACTGCGTAGAAAACATTCAGCTAAGATCACCTGATGATATTGAATTTAATATTGCCAATCTTAACGAATATATTAAACAGGCTGCTGAACATGCCACTACTTCCTATCCGCAGACTGGCTTTAATAGAATTTATTCTACGGAAATTGAACGTCTTGTATGTGAAAAAAGGAGAGCTAGAAGAGAATGGCAACAACACAGATCACCCCTAAATAAAATCAGACCTAAAGAATGTACTAAATGACTCGTTGGAAAAGACTGCATTACTGGAAAAGTATTTAGAAGGTCTTGATGTAACGTCAACATCTAATTACTCTTTATGGCGCGAATTAAAGTTTTACACTTTCTTTTGAATTAAAAAAATTATATTTTCTTAACTCGGATGAGTTATTCTTAGTTCTTATGCTAATTATTAACTGACTTACAATTTTGAAATATCTTTCTTAAATACTAAAAAATACATGTCTTTGTTTCTTTGTTTCTTACGTTTAACTATTAGAATAAAACATATCTTTGTTTCTTATATTTAGGTATTAGAATAAACATATGTTTGTTTTTTAGGTGATAAAAGATATCTTTACTTCTTTGTTAGTTAAACAAGATTGAACATGGTTTATTTCTTATCTTAGAGTTTTGTAATGTTATTATATTTTAGAAAATATTTACAATTACATATCCATAAATTTGGGAACAATGCAATGTTTGTATTTTATTATCTTTTAGAAAAAGTGTTTTTTGTATCATGGCGATGCATGATCATTACTTCCCAGTAAAAAAAATTGGAAGTCATTCTAAAGGAACTACATTTTCATTGCTTCCAAAAAATCGATATTTTTAATTTAAGTAGAATTTTATTTTAGTCATACAAAACCTTGTAATTCCTCTATAGTTTTAGAAACTACTCACCAGAATTTTAAAAAAATCGATTTTTTTGAAGAAACTTATGAACTAATTTTGGTCTAAAATTTTAAAGTTATTTGCTTAAATTTACATGAAAATACTGTTTCGCGCTTAAATTCCTATAAAAAGAAACTAATTGTTAAAATACGTAACTATTAACCATTTTTCCTAGATGAAAATATTATCATAGAACACAAAAAAGGTAATTTTTCTTAAAATCGCTTCCAATTCGGTGACCAGGCATCGAAAAAGAGAACTTCTTGCAATGACAACCCTATGTAAAAATCATTAGATCGGATCGAAATTTGCACTACTTCCAGATCGCAAACTCTACATTTTCATGACTTTTTTGGAATGTCTTTTTTTACTGGGTTATTATTGTGTGTGTGTGTGTTTGAATGAGTGTTCTACCTAAAGTCGTTAACTCTCCCCTGGGTTAAACGAGAGCGTCCCGATCTCTATTAATTCTTTTAACTTGTTGATTATAATAAATTCTAAAATTTTGTTCTGCTTGTTTTCTTTTATATAGTAGTACATACTTGAATATTTTGAGTCCTATGTAAATTGTACTGAGTATTATAATTATGAAAATTAATGTATAAAAAATTGACCCAGTAAAAAAAATTGGAAGTCATTCTAAAGGAAGTACATTTTCATTGCTTCCAAAAAATCGATATTTTTAATTTGCCGATAGTTAGCAGAAAACCAAGTAGAAGTTTATTTTAGTCATACAAAACCTTGTAATTCCTCTCTAGTTTTAGAAATTACTCACCAGAATTTTTAAAACATCGATTTTTTTGAAGAAACTTATGAACTAATTTTGATCTAAAATTTTAAAGTTATTTGCTTAAATTTACATTAAATTACTGTTTCGCGTTTAAATTCCTATAAAAAGAAACTAATTGTTAAAATAGGTAACTATTAACCATTTTTCCTAGACGAAAATATTATCATAGAACACAAAAAAGGAAAATTTTCTTAAAATCGCTTCCAAATCGGTGACCAGGCAGCGAAAAAGAGAACTTCTTGCAATGACAACCCTATGTAAAAATCATTACATCGGATCGAAATTTGCACTACTTCCAGATCGCAAACTCTACATTTTCATGACTTTTTTGGAGTGTCTTTTTTTACTGGGTGAACGTATAGGATGTTCTTCATATGGTATGATTAATTTTTTTAGTGAGTCAATATTATTAAATGCGTTGTTACGGTCCGACATTAATATTTTCATGATCTCAAAATCCTCATCATGCTTTTTATGAATTGCTTCTATAAGTCTGTCATGTATATTCCTATAAGTATTATTGTCTATCCTAACTTCGTCAGTATACGTTACTAATGTTATGCCTGTAGTTGTGATATTGTCAACTTGATGAGTGCCATCTAATAATATGGATCCTTCGTCAATTTTAAGTAAGTTCTGGTTATATTCCTGAATAACTATGCATTTACTATTCCTATTGTTGAGAAGTGAAAGTATGCATGTGTCCGTTTCGTTGTTTGTCCTGCAAATATTTTTTCCTAGAAAGTTCTTGCAATGGTCTACCCTGACATAGTCTTTGTTGCATTGGGCAATTTGATCGTCCGTTTGAATTTTTCCGTGCCTAAAGCTTATGGGAGTGACTTTAAAAAGTTTACAGTCGTTATTTAATATGGGATATTTATAGATAGTTATAAATAAGTTTCCCGTTCCAGCTATGTGTATGTCCGCGTATTCTAAATATTTATTATAGGTCAATTCGTGTTCTATTATTTCCTTTATATCTTCCAAATTTAAAGATTCGGTTAAATATTCATTATTCTTTGCAGCGTTAATTGTCCTAACAAGTAGTAGAAGTTGATCATGTACTTGTTGGATGATGAGTTGGTTTTCTAACTTTTGGCCTTGTAATGCATCAATTAATTTTTCAAACCTCGAGTTTACTAGACGTTGCTTTTCATTATTTTCTATTAATTCATTTATTTTTACCTCTAATTCGATGAAATCGTCATGGTGTGGATTTCCTGTTATAAATTTCAATGCTGACCCAAGAAAGTTTAGGGATCTCGTGTATCGTTTATGTTCGTTTAGTTGTGTTGCTAATATTTCGATTTTCTTTATCCAGATTGTTTCCTGGGTAGTGGGCTTATATTCTTCCGTTACGATTTGTCTGTATGGCATGAGAATTTTTGTTAGGTTAGTGACGTGAAAAAAATACGAGTGTTCATTATATAAAAAAACGTCATCAGTCCTGGTTAGGACATATTTCTGGTTTTCCAGACTCTCTATTTTTACGCCTGCCTTGGTTTTTGACATGACCACTGCCAGTAACATCAGGTAGTGGATCATTCTTTTGGATTGTATAGTTCTTTATGTTGTCTTTATGAACAATTACTCCCCTCGTAGTTAAGACAGTGTCCTCACGGTCTTCTTTTACAATGTATTTGATATATCTTGCGTCGTTCTTATTTCTTAATCCTTTTATTTTCACTAAAATTTGTTCATTTGTAGAGAAAGTTCGGTGTCTTGTGCCTTGATTTAGTCTTCGTAGTGTTTTTTTTTGTTTAGTATTTGGTACCAGTTCTATTTGTAGTGCATAAGCGTTAAATGGACGTGTTACACTTCTTATAACTTCGCTATGTGAGCTTTCAGCAGAATGTACAGTGTCTATAGATGAGGCATTAATCTGTTGTCTTGATAATGCATCGGCTACTATATTTTGGTGTCCTGGTTTATATACTAATTTTGCTCCAAAATCTTTGATTATTGATTTCCAACGTTCCAACGTTTCCAATTTCGGATTTGGGTTTTTTTCAGATATAGCGTGTGTTAAGGATTGGTGATCTGTATAAATGGTGAGGTCTGTTGTGCCATAAATATAATTTCTCAGTTTTTGTAGTGCCCAAATTATCGCTAGTAATTCTTTTTCGTTGGTGCTGTAATTTTCTTCAGTTTTGCTCAATGTTCTGCAATGGCTATGTTAGATGCATCGGTAGTCAGTTCAAATGGCATAGTTAGGTTGAAAAAGTTCAACTTGTTCTTTTAAACATTTTTTTAGTTTGTTAAATGCTTCTATGGCAGCTTCATCTAAATATATTTTTGTTGTAGCACTTTTGTTCTTTCCAATTTGTCCATTATCTCCTCGTAAATGAACTGTAAGGGGCTTAGCTATGCAAGCATATCCTTGTATAAATTTTCTATAATAACCTGTCATACCCAAAAAACCTCTCAAGTCCTTGAGTGTTTGGGGTAAAAGATATTTATCTATTGTTTCAACCTTTTCTGGATTCGTAGCTATTTTATTATACTTAATGATGTGACCCAAGTATTCGACCTCTGTTTGGAAAAACTTGGATTTTTCATTGGATACCCTGAGTGTTGCTTGATTTAAAGCATTAAATATGATTTGAATGTGTTCCATATGATCTTCTGGTGTTGAAGAATATATGAGTACATCATCAATGTAAACATAAGCAAACTTCCCTATATATTCTCTTAGGATATCATCGACGCATCTTTGGAATATTGAAGGGGCGTTTTTTAGTCCGAATGGCATACGCACAAATTCGTACTTGCCACCGTTTATGCAAAAGGCTGTCTTTTCTCTATCTTCCTTCTTAATTTTTATTTGATGGAAGCCTGATTCTAAGTCTAGGGTTGTGAAATATTTGGCTTTACCCAAATTTTGTATAGTCATATTTACATCAGGGATAATATATCTGTCCGTTATAGTACTAGCATTTAATTTTGAAAAATCTACAACCATTCGTCTTTTTGGTCGTCCTGTCTCATCTACTCCTTTTTTAGGAACAGTCCAGATGGGTGAATTATATGGGCTATTACTGCGTTGAATTATTCCTTCATGTAGTAATCTTTCAATTTCTTTATTTACGAAGTCGTTATCCGCTATGGGATATGGGTATTGCTTCGTCCAAATGGGTTCATCTGTCTTAGTTCTAATAGTGGCTTCAATCGTTGTTGTAAAGGGTAAAGATCCTATGCCATTGTTATCCCTCATTAGAAAATATATTCTTTCTTTATATAATTCATTTCTTATAATATAATTAACTTTGCTAATTTCGTTTTTATTTATTGTGAACGTCATGTTTTGTATATTTACTATGGCATTTAGGGCAACTATCCCCTGCCATCCTAATATTAAGTCGCTTTCTTTTATATCATCTAACTCGAAAAAGTCTATGTCTTTGTCAAGAAATTTAATGGTTTGTTTTGAATTTATTATAGAAGTTCCGTGAATCGACATAACTTCAATAAGATTTACCTTTTTTTTTAAATTTAATTTTAATGATTTTTTTATATAGTTATGGGTTGCTCCAGTGTCTATTAATACATTATATGTTCTTTCTTCATCAGACATTGTGATATGGGGCAACCCATTTCTTAGTTTAAATTCTTAACAATTAATTTATTTACTGTACCTGTTTCTACAATCAAACTCTCGGTGTCATCTTGTGTGGTGATATTGTTCCTCTGTTGATGAAAGTTTCCGCTGGGCTTGGCTTGTTGCTTACATGATTTGTTGTTGTGTTCTTGGTAAGAACTGTTGAAACGTGTGGGCTGTCGTTGAGCAGTGTTGCCTGAACTAGTGTCCATTGGTTCTGGTTGAGGTTGGTGATTGTTGATATGCTGCTGTGAGTTGAATCCCAGAGGTCGTTGGTTGCTGAAGTATCTTCGAGGATTGTTAAAGTAGTATTCTTGGCGAAGTTGGTTTTTTCGATTTGGTTGGAACTGTTGTCTCTCGAATCTTGGCTCGCTTAAATGTATTTTTGATGTATGTCCCGTATCGTATGATAGTCTTAAGTTTTGATGCCTGCTATCATGTTTTATTGTGCGGGCAATAGAATATGCGTGTTCCAAATCTTCTGGAGCATTTGCGTATAATGTAGACTGTACAAATATATAATTGACTCCAGATGTGAACACTCGAATAGAGTCTTGTTTTGACTGTTCTGTCATGGCATTAACGGCTTCTATGCCATATCCGGACATTGTGATTTTTTATTTTATTTTTATTATTAAACTTAAGCATTTGTTTATTTCGTCATGAAATTCTTCCAATGTTTTTCTGCCTTGGTAACATCGCTTCATCTCTTCTTGCAAGACATATAGGGGTCGAGTATCGGCGTACGTGTAGTCTAGCCTTGCTCTGATGGCCTTGAAATTGAAAATGGTTACATGATTGGCTAAAACCTGAGCGGCTGCTCCTTGTATTTTCGTCTTCACTATTTGTAATGCCTGGGAGTAGATACTGGTGTTCTTTAGTGGTTCTATACTGTGCATCATCCGAGATGTATCTTCTCTCCACACTCGATATTTTGTAATATCACCATCAAATGTCGGAAGTGATTTGAATACGTCTAATTTTACGTCGTTGACATTTGTTATTACTGTCGAAATTTCTTCCTGGGGTGCAGGTTGTGGATGGTTCCATTGAGGATTTACCTGGGGGTTGTTTCTCATTTGTTGTATTTCTAATTTTAATGCATTTACTTCCGCTGCGTGTTCCTGCATCATATTCTGCATAGTGGCTTGTAGAGTTGCCATTTGCTGGACAAGCATGCTGATTTCCACACTGTTGTTAGCCATTTCTTGTTCTTCTAAATCTTCCAAAGGACGTGCGTAGTCGAAAGCTGCTTCTCTTTTCGTCATAAAGTTTTTATTCATTAACACTTTTATTTATTTTTTTCACTATGACTTATTAGTTATTTTTATTTTATGTAGCTTTTTATGTAGCTTTTTGTTTCAGTTCTCTATTTTCTTCTTCGTATGAAGATTTTAATTTTCCTTCTATGAAGGTTGTGTTTTTTTGTATATAAAAAAAACTTAGCCCTTGCTGTGTCAAGGATTCCAATGGTCCGCTTACTGAAGAATAATTTTAATTATTCTCCTGGCAGGATCGCCAATTAAAGTTTTACACTTTCTTTTGAATTAAAAAAATTATATTTTCTTAACTCGGATGAGTAATTCTTAGTTCTTATGCTAATTATTAACTGACTTACAATTTTGAAATATCTTTCTTAAATACTAAAAAATACATGTCTTTGTTTCTTACGTTTAACTATTAGAATAAAACATATCTTTGTTTCTTATATTTAGGTATTAGAATAAACATACATATGTATCTTTGTTTCTTATATTTAGGTATTAGAATAAACATGTTTGTTTTTTAGGTGATAAAAGATATCTTTACTTCTTTGTTAGTTAAACAAGATTGAACATGGTTTATTTCTTATCTTAGAGTTTTGTAATGTTATTATATTTTAGAGAAAGTATTTTAGAAAATATTTACAATTACATATCCATAAATTTGAGAACAATGCAATGTTTGTATTTTATTATCTTTTAGAAAAAGTGTTTTTTGTATCATGGCGATGCATGATCATTACTTATTATTGTGTGTGTGTGTGTTTGACTGAGTGTTCTACCTAAAGTCGTTAACTCGCGCTACTAGAAATCTTAAAAGACCCGTTGATCTCAAATCACCATTGCGTACTTCGACTGGAGGCTGGACAAGAAGCGATAGTGAGAAAGGTAACTTATTTTCTGAGCATTTAAAATCTGTATTCACTCCCAATTCATGTACGGGTGCTGCCGATTTACCGAGTGTAGTCTCTCTACCCCCTCGTCCCTTAAGGTTTAAGATGCGTGAACTACAAAAAATAGTTGCTGAACTCGACCCTAAGAAAGCTCCAGGTATTGATGGCATTAGTAACAAGATGCTGATGAACTTGCCTCATATTGCAATAAGAATTTTGCTATTTATTTTTAATGCCATTTTACGAATGCAGTATTTTCCACATAACTGGAAACTTGCCAAGATTAAAATGATTCCAAAGCCAGGCAAAGATCTTACCAAGGCTGAGTCATATAGGCCTATAAGCTTACTTTCAACAATTTCAAAGCTTTTCGAAAAGCTGCTCATGACTAAATTGTCCACAATTTTAGCTGAAACTGGGTGCATCCCGGACCATCAATTTGGCTTTAGAAGTCAGCATAGCACTATTGAGCAAACGCATAGATTGGTTCAAATTATAAGGAGGACTTTTGAAGAAAAGAAGTATTGTTCTGCCCTTTTTATTGATGTTTCTCAGGCATTTGACAAAGTATGGCACAAAGGCCTAGTTTTGAAATTGAAGACATACCTACCAATAAATATACAAAAGCTTTTGGAAAGTTATATTCTTGATAGAAAGTTTACTGTTGTGGAAGGAGACTTCATGAGTGTACCCGAATCTATATCTTCTGGTGTGCCACAGGGTAGTATTCTGGGGCCAGTCTTGTATCTAATATATACTTGCTTGTGAGCAATAACATCCACACTTCTACATTTGCCGATGATACAGCCTGTTTGAGTATTCACAAAAGTCCTGATGAGGCATCCCGCAATCTAGAAGCACACATTACCCAGCTTGAAATATGGTTGAACTTATGGAGACTTAAAGTCAATGAACAAAAGTGTGTTCATATAACGTTTTTTGAGGAAAAAAAGTATTGTTCTGCGCTGTTTATAGACATTTCCCAGGCATTTGATAAAGTGTGGCATGAAGGCCTAATATTAAAATTGAAGACTTACTTACCAATAAACATTTTAAATCTTTTGGAAAGTTACATTATTTCCCGTAAGTTTACTGTTGCGGAAGGAGACTTTGCAAGTAGGCCTGAAACAATTTCATCTGGTGTGCCACAGGGGAGTATACTGGGACCAGTTTTATATTTAATTTATACTTGTGATATGCCTGTGAGCAGTAGTATCCATACTTCCACATTTGCCGACGATACAGCCTGCCTTAGTATGCATGAAAACCCTGATGAGGCATCCCGCAAACTCCAGGAACACATTAGCCAGATGGAGCTTTGGTTAAACTTATGGAAAATCAAGGCAAATGAACAATGTGTTCAAGTAACATTTACTTTACGAAGAGATACTTGTTCCCCCATTCGGATTAACAATCAAGTTGTTTCTCAACATTCACATGTGAAATATCTTTGTATACACCTTGATCGACGACTTACATAGAAACACCACATTGACTCTAAGTTAACTCAAATGAAACTTAAATTAACTCACGTACATTGGCTGATTGGTCGAAATTCAACACTTAGGCTAGACTGTAAACTTTTAATATACAAGTCGCTTTTAAAGCCAATATGGTGCTACGGAATTCAACTATGGGGCACTGCTTCAGCTTCAAATGTAGAGAAAATTCAACGCAGGCAAAACAAAATTTTACGCATGATAACATCGGCTCCATGGTACATCAAAAATTCAAATATACATCGTGATTTTAATATGCCTCTAGTGACTGAAGAAATTGCAAAATACGCAGGCAAATATCTAACAAAACTCGAATCACATCCTAATCCGCTTGCTCGTAATATTTTGAACTTTACTGGACACATCCGCCTAAAAAAGAGGGATACAAGGGCTCTTATTCACAGCACTCCAGATGGGACTTCCTGAAAATACTTTTATTTTTTTATATTTTTTTCCTTTTGATTATCACTACTTATGTATTATATATAACTATTACTAAGCTTATGTCCGACACTGGTCGGGCCTAATTATATTTTTATATTTAAGATTTGAATACTTTTTGTTAGTTCATATATGAAGATACAATAAATAAAATATGTAATAATAAAAAAAATATATATATAACGTTTACCCCAAAAAAAAAAAACTTTTCCCCCATTCGAATCAACAATCAGGGTATTCCTCAACATTCTCAAGTCAAATACCTTGGTATACACCGTGATCGAAGGCTTACATGGAAATATCATATTGACTCTAAGTTAACCCAAATGAAACTTAAATTGACTCAAATATATTGGTTAATTGGCAGAAATTCAACACTCAGCCTAGACTGCAAACTTTTGATATACAAGTCGCTTTTGAAGCCAATATGGTGCTATGGAATTCAGCTGTAGGGCACTGCTTTAGCTTCAAATGTCGAGAGAATCCAACGAAGGCAAAACAAAATTTTACGTTTGATAACATCTGCTCCATGGTACGTTAAAAATTCAAATATTCATCGTGATTTAAATATGCCACTAGTGAGTGAAGAAATTGCAAAATACGCAGGCAAATATTTAACAAAACTCGAGTCACATCCTAATCCACTTGCCCGTAATATCTTGAGCTTTACAGGACACATCCGCCTAAAAAAGAGGGACGCAAGGGCTCTTTTACCCAACACTCCAGATGGGACTGCTTAAAAATACTTCTTTTTGATTATCACTACTTATGTATTATTTATAACTATCACTAAGCTTATGTCCGATATTGGTCGGGCCTAATAATTATATTTAGATTTAAGATTTGATTCCCAGTAAAAAAAGACACTCCAAAAAAGTCATGAAAATGTAGAGTTTGCGATCTTGAAGTAGTGCAAATTTCGATCCGATCTAATGATATTTACATACGGTTGTCATTCCAAGAAGTTCTCTTTTTCGATGCCACCGAATTGGAAGCGATTTTAAGAAAAATGTAATGTTTTGTGTTCTATGATAATATTTTCATCTAGGAAAAATGGTTAATAGTTACCTATTTTAACAATTAGTTTCTTTTTATAGTAATTTAAACGCGAAACAGTATTTTCATGTAAATTTAAGCAAATAACTTGAAAATTTTAGACCAAAATTAATTCATAAGTTTCTTGAAAAAAATCGATTTTTTAAAATTCTGGTGAGTAATTTCTAAAACTATAGCGGAATTACAAGGTTTTGTATGACTAAAATAAACTTCTACTTGGGTTTTTGCTAACTATCGGCAAATTAAAAATATCGATTTTTTGGAAGCAATGAAAATGTAGTTCCTTTAGAATGACTTCCAATTTTTTTTACTGGGTTACTTATTGTTAGTTAATTTTTGAAGATACAATAAATAAATATGTATATGAAAAAAAAAATATATATGTGGGGCTCAATATGCCTATCGTAAGGGCAGATCTGTTGAGAGTGCGCTTCTTGACGTGGTTGGTGTTATAGAGAGAGGGCTCTCTATATATATATATATATATATATATATATATATATATATATATATTATATATATATATATATATATATGTATATATATATATATATATATATATATATATATTAATATATATTTATATTATATATATATATATATTAATATATATATATATATATTAATATATATATATATATATATAACAACATATATATGTATAGAGGCTATTAGGGAGTCGCTGGAGACTCTTAGGGTTCACAACTTTCTAGTGGAGTGGATAATTATCATGCTTAAGAGCAGAATCATCAACTCGGGTATGGGAAGAGAAACCCTGAGGAGATTAATGACAAGAGGTACACCACAGGGAGGAGTTTTGTCACCTCTATTGTGGTTGTTGGCAATGAACGCAATTCTTAGGCATTTTCATAGGAGCGGACGATGTGGGTGTTTTCCTAGATAGCTAGATTTCTTGGAAAATGAACACACAGAAAAGGCTCAATGTCTACTACGCATGCAGGAACTCCATAGGAAGGAACTTTGATGTGCAACCGAAGGTAGTAAATTGGATTTACACATCGGTTGTCAGGCCGGTTATTTCCTATGGTTGTGTGGTTTGGTGGGAGGCATTGAGGAAGGAAAGTCACAGCGAAGGTTCAGAGATTAGCCTCGATGGGCATCACAGGTGCTCAGAGGAGCACACCTCAGGCTACCTTGGACGTCATTCTTCATCTACTTCCTATAGAGGACTTTGTAGTGGGGATGGCGACTAGAACTCTCCATCGTAGAAACAGATTTGGTGAGGACAGGAATATCAGGTCAGACACCGATCTTAAACAAGATCAGTTTTGGTGATCAGGAATCCAAGGGACTATTGGATGAATTCCGATAGGCTGTATGAGGGTAGTGCAGTCCTTACAGACGGGTCAAAAATGGGGGAAGGCACAGGGGCTGGTGTTTATATCTTGGGAACGAACATTCATAGTTCTTTCAGACTGCCAAATGAATGTAGTGTTTTTTAGGCCGAGATCTAGGCAATCCTCAGGGCTACGGAACTGGTGGCTAGGAATGTAGCTGAAGGTGAGAAGATAACCTTCTACGTCGACAGCCAGGCAGCGCTTAAAGGTTTGAAGGGACACAATGTCAAATCAAAACATGTTAGTGACTGTAGGAAAGCCCTCAACTTGCTTATGGATGACTATACTGTCAGACTATGTTAGGTTCCTGGCCACAGCAGTGTTGAGGGAAATGAAATTGCCGATGAGCTGGCAAGAATAGCATCAGCGTTAGATGAGGGAATGTTGGACAGATTGGTGAAATTACCAATAGGTCATTACTATAAAGAACTCAGTAATTAGGTAGAAAGCAGGACCAATAGTTCATGGTGAAGTAGGGAGGATTGTAGGATCTCGAGGGGTTTTTGGCCAAAACTAGACTCAGGAAGATCTAAACTACTACTGGACATGAATAGGAAGGTGATGCGAATCGTGATAGGCTCGTTGACAGGTCACTGCTCGGTCAGAGCAAGAACCAGCATTTGGAAAATTGGCTCTCCAGATTTTTGTAGAATGTGCGGGGATGAAGAAGAACCAGAAACCATTGAACATATTATCTCTCACTGCCCGAAGCTGCAACGTCATAGGCTTAGATAGTTGAGCAGACGTTTCCATGAAGGCATTACTGATGTCGGGAAATGTAAGCTAGAGAACATCAAGGGATTCATCATGGGGACTCGGTAGCTTAATGACGGATAATAGGGTCTCTTCTGGCTATAAATGGGAGGGGTAAATATTACTAGTAATAGGCAATAGAAGAGAACACAATGGACCCAATTGGGTCTCCGAATAGAGGTGCGGTATAGCACCACCCTTTCTAACCTAGCCTACACAAGAACATTTGCTAGTTATTTCTCAACAAAAGGGAACAAAACGAATTTCTGTTTTTTTATTTTAATATTTTATTTAAAGCATGTCAAAATTACTATGAATCAAAAAAAATAAGCTGAGTAGTTTTTGTTTTTTTGTCAAACAAAATATCATAGCCAATTAAAATATTGATTGGGTATTTTAAATTAAAATATTTTTTTAAAAATGTGGCATACTAAAAAAAAACTGCTCGATTTTCACACATAAAACAAAAGTTGCATTATTTACTTACAATTAATATGTAATAATTATTAACAATTTCATAGTATTCTGAGTTAAGTTTGATAAAGTACTAAATTCAACTAATATAAACATATATTCAATTAAAATATTGATCAAAAATATAATTTTTTCTAAGCAATCACTTAATTGAAAAAAAAAATTCAACAATAATTTTTTCTGTGCACGTATAAGATGTTTATAGATTTTTGTGTATGTTTGACATAAATAAAAACAATCTATATTCTTATGTCTACCCATACAAAAGTAATCTCTTATAGTGTCTTGTTTTCCACAAATAACATCATCAAATATTATGATAGAATGTGAGTTCGCTTCTGTCGGACTTAGAACTTTTTCGTTTTCCGCAAATGTAAAAATATTTATTGCTTTTTTCGGTCTGTCAATTTCTTGAGATAACAATATTTTGGTTAATACAAAGATTTTCAAAGTATGTAAGTGTTTTTAAAATTTAAACCGTTGGGGCTTTCTATTAGACTAATCATTACATTAGTTTGCCGCAATTTGAAGGACCTACAATTAATGCTCGTAGTGAATTTGGTAAAAGTGTACTATGTTTAATTTTCGGCCCGTTTTCTTGTGCTTCATCCACATTTCTTACGACAATCTGTTCAGCTTGCCTTACTTATCGCATTTTTGTAACTAACTTGGTTTAGATAGAAATTTCTTATTATTTAACAAAAACTCAGCATTTATATTTACAGTGTCAATCATATCACATGTTTGATATATAGTTAATAAAAATAAAAAAAATTATTATCATTACATAGTATAAAACAAAGTCGCTTTTTATGTCTCTATATCCCCATGTATGCTTAAATCTTTAAAACTACGCAACGGATTTTGATGCGGTTTTTTTTAATAGATAAAGTGATTAAAGAGGAAGGGTTATATGTACAATAACATTCATTAAATAGAGGGGAAATACTGTTATTTTTGAGGTTTCTCATGTGATGTCGTAAATAATTAAATTTTTTTTCGCTTAAATTGCAAACACAGGCTGAACCCTACGAGATTTATCCAAATAATGTGCTAAGTATTGTACACATTGAAAAGGTCTACAGAAAACTCCGCAATGGTATATGTCTATCTCTTATGGATATCGCACAATAACATTTTTAACCGACTTCAATAAAGAAGGAGGTTATCAATTCGTGTGAATTTTTTCGTATTCGTGGTCATTTTTAAGCCTATTTTTTAAATTCTTTTTTTGTTTGAAAGGGTTTGCCTGCAATTAGTTCCTATAATTTTTTTTTGAAAATCGGCAGGGAAAATTTCCTCCCCTATTCCATAACTTTGCTATTTGTGAACCGATTTTCAAAATTCTTTTTTGGCTTGAAAGAATTTTGCTTAAAGTTAGAACAAATTTCGTTGGGATATTTTTACCCCCCTCCACCCACCGAAAAAAAAATTTATTAATGATTACATAACTTCTCTATATATGGACTGATTTTTAAAATTCTTTTCTTTTTGTTTCAATATTATTTTTATACTTGCGTCCGTTTTGTAATCTTTTAAATTGATTCTTAGTATTGGAGTCAGTTTTTTTTTGCCAGAATTATTTTGTGATTTACTTTTTACGACAAATAATGGTTAATTTTTGAAGCAATTTTAACCAGTACAACATTAATCCTTATCTAATTAAATACCTTAAATTTATTGTTGATTTCATATAGAATGTTACTGCATATTGTAAAAGGCGCTACATCCTTTGCACAGCTAAGCTTTAAAAAAATGTGAGATCTACCGGAAAAATTGCGTTAGCAGTTGCGTCATCCAGCATTGCTGCTACGCTTTTGGAAGGAGGCCAAACCGCCCACTCTACATTCAACTCCCGCTGAAAATTGCCACCGATGACAATAACAGCGTCTGTAGTATTTCTAAGCAGAGCAATACAGAAAAATTTATGCGTGACTGCTCAATAATAGTCTGGGACGAAGCTATCATGTCAAACAAGACGTCTGTGGAAGCACTGGATAGGACAATGCGCGATTTGCGCAACAAAAATTCACCTCTGGGTGGATGAACAATTCTGTTCTCAGGAGATTTCCGTCAAATTCTACCAGTTGTGACTCGAGGAACATGTGCTGACGAAGTAAAAAATGCTTCCTTAAATAGATCCAACCTTTCGCGACATGTCGATAAATTAGAGCTTAAAACTAATGTGAGGGTTTCGTCATCTTCGCGTGAGAACAGGCTATTTCTAGAGATGCTGCTAAAAGTTGGAAATGGAGAGTTGACACAAAGTGAGGGAAGGATTAACCTAAAAAACCTTTGTGTTTTGATAGACAACATCCAAGAGTTAGTCAACAATGTCTATCTTGACATTGATAACATAAGTTATAGGACAATATCTTGGTTTAAGGAATGAGCGATTCTGTCACCAACTAACGAACAAGTAGATAAGGTAAATAACTTGATTCTTTCAAAGATTGATGCGCCGACAAAAATATACTACTCGGTCGATACTGTTCTCGATTTGGAAGAAACTGATCATTGTCCTACAGAATTTCTAAACTCTTTGAACCCGTCTTGACTCCCTCCTCACAAAATGGTGTTGAAAGTAGGTTGTCCTGTTATTTTATTAAGAAACCTGAATCCACCTAAAATTTACAATGGCACGCGTTTGCTGGTAAAATCAGTGAAAACTGTCATAATAGAGGGCACAATACTCACAGGATGTGTTACCGGAGAAGATGTATTGATTCCCCGAATTGCTCTGATACCATAAGACTTACACTTCCAATTTAAACGTTTACACTTTCCGGTAAATACATCTTTTGCAATTACCATTAATAAATCGCAGGGTCAAACCTTCAACGTTGCAGATTTTAGCGTTGACTGCTTTTCAAATGGCCAACTGTATGTCGCTCTTTCAAGAGTAACTTCTAGAGAAAACATGTTTGTATTGTCTAATGACAAGAAAGCTGTTAACGTTCTATATAAAGACATTCTGTAATATGTTGTTAACTGTCGTAAAAATAAATTAAATAGGTCAAAATGTAAAAAGTAAATAAGTAAAAATGTAGTGTATGAATTTAGAATTTACTGCGGGCCACGGGCAGTAATGAATAAATCAAAACTTCAATAAAATTTTAATAATTTTTTCATTAAATGGCATAGGCTATATTTTATACCCGTGCGAAGTCGGAGCGGGCCGCTAGTAAAATATAAAATGGAAGTTAAAGATAAATTGGTAGTGGATTAGTAAACAACTTAATAAGCAAATTACCTGTTGAATTACATTTACCAGGTATCAGTTTTGTGGACCTGGAACAAAACTTGAAAAACGTTTAGCAAGAGGCTATAAGGGAATAAATTCATTAGATGCAGCTTGTAGGAAATACGATATTGCATATTCACAAACAAATGATATTAATAAAAGATATAACGCAGATAAAATTTTAGTTGAAAAAGCTTGGCAACAAGTCAAATCTAGAGATAGTGGTTTTAAAGAACGAGCTCACGCTTGGTTGGTTACAAGGTCTACGAAATCAAAAGTTAAATTGGTATGAAGGATATCAAAATTCATAAATCTAGAAAGTCACAGAAGATCAAGTCTGACAACAAAAAATCATGTAATAGAAAATTGTTTTCAACAGTTATTAAAAATACTTTAAAATTATTGAAAAATTAAATACCAGTGAACTTACACGATGCTGTTAAAATTGCACTAAAATTCATTACTTCAAACTTTAAGAGTTCTAGTTGTACCTTCATAGTGAACAGACGTGTTAGTGGTGCTTTTTTTTACATACATACAAAACAACAAAAAATACAAAAAAATATTCATAATACATATTTAACTTTAATAAATAAGCTTTATTTGCTTTGCCTATATATTTTACATAGAAATAACAAAAACAAAAAAAAAACGCAAACAAAAAACACAAACAAAGTGCCCTTGAGGAATACTCTATATGAGTACTTCAAAGGAAAAAAATTGTGAAGTGAGTTCTAACGGCAGAAATGCCTATTTTACTGTGAGTTCTGAAACTTTTAATGAAAACATCACAAACACAAAATCAAATGATAGCCTTCTTCTAACGGAAAATCCACTTTTTCGTCAGCGATCAACTTCGCTTTCTCCAATGCCAACTAGTGAATCGTTAACATTACAATTGCCTAGTACTTCTTCATTTAAGTCAGCGATATCATCCGCTCCGGGCTCGCATTCATCACTTAACCAAGTTATCAATACAGATAACAGTAGTTCAAAACCAAAGGTACAAGTAGGAATGGACATATCTATAACTGTTTTAAAGTGCGGGCGAAGCCCAAATTCTACTAAAATTGGATCCGCCCCAAAGATGTCTAGGGATAACAGCACATCTTCTATCAATCGTCAAAATCGTTTTTCATTATTGCAAGACAAAAACGACAAGCCCGCTGCATCATCGCAAAAGTCTTTTAAGCCACCACCTATTTATCTGAGAGAAAAAAATTCTAACGCGCTTCTAAAAAATCTACTGTCGACCATTGGTGAAAATACTTTTCACATCATTCCAATTAAACGAGGTAATATTGATGAAACTAAAATCCAAAATTTATGATGAAAAAGATTTCCGAAAAATTTTTAGTGAGTTTGAAAAAAATGAAACAAATTTTTACACATATCAACTTAAGAGTGCTAAAGTCCTACATATAGTATTAAAGGGCATATATTCATATGTTGAGATCGAAGAAGTAAAATGTGCACTTATCGAACAAGGATTTAAGGTAAAAAATGTTACCAATATAATTCTTTATCTAGTTTTTCGACCTTTTTTTTATATATTTAATTAAACTATTTTTTTGAGCTTTAGGTCTATTATAATCAATAGAGAGAAGATTCCCCAGCCTCTATTTCGTGTTGAACTGGAGCCGAATGGCATACCGTTAAAAAAACGAGACGCACCCAATTTGAAGTCTAAAATACCTCTTACACCGAAAAATCACAGTTGAAGAGCCACGTAAGCGTTCAGGTCCCGTACAGTGCCATAATTGCCAAGAATATGGCCACACAAAAACTTACTGCAAATTACCTACAGTTTGTGTTATCTGCGGTGAATTGCATGGTACTGCTATCTGTACTAAGCCAAAAGTTCAAGCAGAAAAAAAATGCAGTAATTGTCGTAGTAGTCACACCGCTAACTACACAGGATGCACTGTATATTCTTTCTTTAAACAGGCAATGGGTCAAAAATCTAAATTAGCTCCAGTTCAATCAGCAAATGCTTACTCCACCACTCTTCCTCAAACTAGCCAACTAGTTACTTCACGTGTATCGTATGCCGATGCTGCTAAGACTAGTTCTATTCCCACACAAAATGTTCATCCGCCAAGTAATTCAACGAATGCAAACTCTACTTTTAACTTTAGTCGTCTTGAAGCTACTATTGAGAATCTGGTGCTAACTATAAACAACTTTACAACAAATATGACTAGCATGATGCAAGAAATGCTGAGAATGCAGAATACTCTGCTTCAAGCATTAGTCAACAAACCATGAACACGTTAAAACTATGTTTCTGGAACGCAAACGGCATTCGCCAACATAAAAATGAACTTGAACACTTCCTCATGGAAAAAAAAATTGATGTAATGTTGGTCTCTGAGACTCACTTGACTTCGAGAAGTTGCTTTAAAATAAATGGTTACACTCTATATGATTCAAAGGACCCGAGAGGGAGAGCATGCGGTGGATCAGCAATTCTAATTAAGTCAAGACTCAAGCACTATATCCTTGAGAACGTTAGTGAAGAATATATGCAAGCTACGAATATTTTCGTAGAAAATTTTTGTGCGAACTTCGTGATATCATCAATTTACTCACCTCCCAGATTTTCAGTTACCGAAGATCAGTATGAGAAGTTCTACAAATCGCTTG
Organism: Tachina lurida; assembly: GCA_944452675.1. Lineage (NCBI taxonomy): Eukaryota > Metazoa > Arthropoda > Insecta > Diptera > Tachinidae > Tachina > Tachina lurida. Next base: position 91,206,099 of record OX101752.1, read on the forward strand.
GATCTTGTTTCGTGGCAGCTGGTGACTACAATGCAAAATATACGTACTGGGGCTCGCGTCTTGTTACACCTAGCGGTAGAGCGTTGTTTAATACAATTTCAAAAATGGGCTTAGATGTCATTTCGAGTGGGGAGCCTACTTACTGGCCTACTGACGTAAGAAAAATTCCAGATGTTATAGATTTTGGCGTCACGAAAAATATCCATAGGGACTTAATTCACGTAGAAGGCTCTGTAGATCTGTCCTCCGATCACTCTCCCACAATAGTTACAATTTTCAACCCACTAAGGAGTGATTTAACTAACTCATATGCGAAAACGATTAATAGGGTCAACTGGCTAGGATTCAAAAAATATATTAGTAGTCACTGCGTAGAAAACATTCAGCTAAGATCACCTGATGATATTGAATTTAATATTGCCAATCTTAACGAATATATTAAACAGGCTGCTGAACATGCCACTACTTCCTATCCGCAGACTGGCTTTAATAGAATTTATTCTACGGAAATTTAACGTCTTGTATGTGAAAAAAGGAGAGCTAGAAGAGAATGACAACAACACCGATCACCCCTAAATAAAATCAGACTTAAAGAATGTACTGAACGACTCAAAGAGCTGCTATCGTCGGAAAAGACTGCATTACTGGAAAAGTATTTAGAAGATCTTGATGTAACGTCAACATCTAATTACTCTTTATGGCACGCTACTAGAAATCTTAAAAGACCCGTTGATCTCAAATCACCATTGCGTACTTCGACTGGAGGCTGGGCAAGAAGCGATAGTGAGAAAGGTAACTTATTTTCTGAGCATTTAAAATCTGTATTCACTCCCAATTCATGTACGGGTGCTGCCGATTTACCGAGTGTAGTCTCTTTACCCCCTCGTCCCTTAAGGTTTAAGATGCGTGAACTACAAAAAATAGTTGCTGAACTCGACCCTAAGAAAGCTCCAGGTATTGATGGCATTAGTAACAAGATGCTGATGAACTTGCCTCATATTGCAATAAGAATTTTGCTATTTATTTTTAATGCCATTTTACGAATGCAGTATTTTCCACATAACTGGAAACTTGCCAAGATTAAAATGATTCCAAAGCCAGGCAAAGATCTTACCAAGGCTGAGTCATATAGGCCTATAAGCTTACTTTCAACAATTTCAAAGCTTTTCGAAAAGCTGCTCATGACTAAATTGTCCACAATTTTAGCTGAAACTGGGTGCATCCCGGACCATCAATTTGGCTTTAGAAGTCAGCATAGCACTATTGAGCAAACGCATAGATTGGTTCAAATTATAAGGAGGACTTTTGAAGAAAAGAAGTATTGTTCTGCCCTTTTTATTGATGTTTCTCAGGCATTTGACAAAGTATGGCACAAAGGCCTAGTTTTAAAATTGAAGACATACCTACCAATAAATATACAAAAGCTTTTGGAAAGTTATATTCTTGATAGAAAGTTTACTGTTGTGGAAGGAGACTTCATGGGTGTACCCGAATCTATATCTTCTGGTGTGCCACAGGGTAGTATTCTGGGGCCAGTCTTGTATCTAATATATACTTGTGATATGCCTGTGAGCAATAACACCTACACTTCTACATTTGCCGATGATACAGCCTGTTTGAGTATTCACAAAAACCCTGATGAGGCATCCCGCAATCAAGAAGCACACATTACCCAGCTTGAAATATGGTTGAACTTATGGAGACTTAAAGTCAATGAACAAAAGTGTGTTCATATAACGTTTTTTGAGGAAAAAAAGTATTGTTCTGCGCTGTTTATAGACATTTCCCAGGCATTTGATAAAGTGTGGCATGAAGGCCTAATATTAAAATTGAAGACTTACTTACCAATAAACATTTTAAATCTTTTGGAAAGTTACATTATTTCCCGTAAGTTTACTGTTGCGGAAGGAGACTTTACAAGTAGGCCTGAAACAATTTCATCTGGTGTGCCACAGGGGAGTATACTGGGACCAGTTTTATATTTAATTTATACTTGTGATATGCCTGTGAGCAGTAGTATCCATACTTCCACATTTGCCGACGATACAGCCTGCCTTAGTATGCATGAAAACCCTGATGAGGCATCCCGCAAACTCCAGGAACACATTAGCCAGATGGAGCTTTGGTTAAACTTATGGAAAATCAAGGTAAATGAACAATGTGTTCAAGTAACATTTACTTTACGAAGAGATACTTGTTCCCCCATTCGGATTAACAATCAAGTTGTTTCTCAACATTCACATGTGAAATATCTTTGTATACACCTTGATCGACGACTTACATGGAAACACCACATTGACTCTAAGTTAACTCAAATGAAACTTAAATTAACTCAGGTACATTGGCTGATTGGTCGAAATTCAACACTTAGGCTAGACTGTAAACTTTTAATATACAAGTCGCTTTTAAAGCCAATATGGTGCTACGGAATTCAACTATGGGGCACTGCTTCAGCTTCAAATGTAGAGAAAATTCAACGCAGGCAAAACAAAATTTTACGCATGATAACATCGGCTCCATGGTACATCAAAAATTCAAATATACATCGTGATTTTAATATGCCTCTAGTGACTGAAGAAATTGCAAAATACGCAGGCAAATATCTAACAAAACTCGAATCACATCCTAATCCGCTTGCTCGTAATATTTTGAACTTTACTGGACACATCCGCCTAAAAAAGAGGGATACAAGGGCTCTTATTCACAGCACTCCAGATGGGATTTCCTGAAAATACTTTTATTTTTTTTATATTTTTTTCCATTTGATTATCACTACTTATGTATTATATATAACTATTACTAAGCTTATGTCCGATACTGGTCGGGCCTAATTATATTTTTATATTTAAGATTTGAATACTTATTGTTAGTTCATATATGAAGATACAATAAATAAAATATGTAATAATAAAAAAAAAAAATATATATAACGTTTACCCTAAGAAAAGATACCTGTTCCCCCATTCGAATCAACAATTAGGGTATTCCTCAACATTCTCAAGTCAAATACCTTGGTATACACCGTGATCGAAGGCTTACATGGAAATATCATATTGACTCTAAGTTAACCCAAATGAAACTTAAATTGACTCAAATATATTGGTTAATTGGCAGAAATTCAACACTCAGCCTAGACTTCAAACTTTTGATATACAAGTCGCTTTTGAAGCCAATATGGTGCTATAGAATTCAGCTGTAGGGCACTGCTTTAGCTTCAAATGTAGAGAGAATCCAACGAAGGCAAAACAAAATTTTACGTTTGATAACATCTGTTCCATGGTACGTTAAAAATTCAAATATTCATCGTGATTTAAATATGCCACTAGTGAGTGAAGAAATTGCAAAATACGCAGGCAAATATTTAACAAAACTCGAGTCACATCCTAATCCACTTGCCCGTAATATTTTGAGCTTTACTGGACACATCCGCCTAAAAAAGAGGGACACAAGGGCTCTTATACCCAACACTCCAGATGGGACTGCTTAAAAATACTTCTTTTTGATTATCACTACTTATGTATTATTTATAACTATCACTAAGCTTATGTCCGATATTGGTCGGGCCTAATAATTATATTTAGATTTAAGATTTGATTCCCAGTAAAAAAAGACACTCCAAAAAAGTCATGAAAATGTAGAGTTTGCGATCTGGAAGTAGTGCAAATTTCGATCCGATCTAATGATTTTTACATACGGTTGTCATTGCAAGAAGTTCTCTTTTTCGATGCCACCGAATTGGAAGCGATTTTAAGAAAAATGTAATTTTTTGTGTTCTATGATAATATTTTCATCTAGGAAAAATGGTTAATAGTTACCTATTTTAACAATTAGTATCTTTTTATAGTAATTTAAACGCGAAACAGTATTTTCATGTAAATTTAAGCAAATAACTTGAAAATTTTAGACCAAAATTAATTCATAAGTTTCTTGAAAAAAATCGATTTTTTAAAATTCTGGTGAGTAATTTCTAAAACTATAGCGGAATTACAAGGTTTTGTATGACTAAAATAAACTTCTACTTGGGTTTTTGCTAACTATCGGCAAATTAAAAATAACGATTTTTTGGAAGCAATGAAAATGTAGTTCCTTTAGAATGACTTCCAATTTTTTTTACTGGGTTACTTATTGTTAGTTAATTTTTGAAGATACAATAAATAATTATGTATATGAAAAAAAAAATATATGTGGGGCTCAATATGCCTATCGTAAGGGCAGATCTGTTGAGAGTGCGCTTCTTGACGTGGTTGGTGTTATAGAGAGAGGGCTGCAGCATAAGAATAACACACTGGCTGCATTCTTAGACATTGAGGGAGCCTCTAACAATATATATACATATATATATATATATATATATATATATATATATATATATATATATATATATATATATATATATATATAACAACATATATATGTATAGAGGCTATTAGGGAGTCGCTGGAGACTCTTAGGGTTCACAACTTTCTAGTGGAGTGGATAATTATCATGCTTAAGAGCAGAATCATCAACTCGGGTATGGGAAGAGAAACCCTGAGGAGATTAATGACAAGAGGTACACCACAGGGAGGAGTTTTGTCACCTCTATTGTGGTTGTTGGCAATGAACGCAATTCTTAGGCATTTTCATAGGAGCGGACGATGTGGGTGTTTTCCTAGATAGCTAGATTTCTTGGAAAATGAACACACAGAAAAGGCTCAATGTCTACTACGCATGCAGGAACTCCATAGGAAGGAACTTTGATGTGCAACCGAAGGTAGTAAATTGGATTTACACATCGGTTGTCAGGCCGGTTATTTCCTATGGTTGTGTGGTTTGGTGGGAGGCATTGAGGAAGGAAAGTCACAGCGAAGGTTCAGAGATTAGCCTCGATGGGCATCACAGGTGCTCAGAGGAGCACACCTCAGGCTGCCTTGGACGTCATTCTTCATCTACTTCCTATAGAGGACTTTGTAGTGGGGATGGCGACTAGAACTCTCCATCGTAGAAACAGGTTTGGTGAGGACAGGAATATCAGGTCAGACACCGATCTTAAACAAGATCAGTTTTGGTGATCAGGAATCCAAGGGACTATTGGATGAATTCCGATAGGCTGTATGAGGGTAGTGCAGTCCTTACAGACGGGTCAAAAATGGGGGAAGGCACAGGGGCTGGTGTTTATATCTTGGGAACGAACATTCATAGTTCTTTCAGACTGCCAAATGAATGTAGTGTTTTTTAGGCCGAGATCTAGGCAATCCTCAGGGCTACGGAACTGGTGGCTAGGAATGTAGCTGAAGGTGAGAAGATAACCTTCTACGTCGACAGCCAGGCAGCGTTAAAGCTTTGAAGGGACACAATGTCAAATCAAAACATGTTAGTGACTGTAGGAAAGCCCTCAACTTGCTTATGGATGACTATACTGTCAGACTATGTTAGGTTCCTGGCCACAGCAGTGTTGAGGGAAATGAAATTGCCGATGAGCTGGCAAGAATAGCATCAGCGTTAGATGAGGGAATGTTGGACAGATTGGTGAAATTACCAATAGGTCATTACTATAAAGAACTCAGTAATTAGGTAGAAAGCAGGACCAATAGTTCATGGTGAAGTAGGAAGGATTGTAGGATCTCGAGGGGTTTTTGGCCAAAACTAGACTCAGGAAGATCTAAACTACTACTGGACATGAATAGGAAGGTGATGCGAATCGTGATAGGCTCGTTGACAGGTCACTGCTCGGTCAGAGCAAGAACCAGCATTTGGAAAATTGGCTCTCCAGATTTTTGTAGAATGTGCGGGGATGAAGAAGAACCAGAAACCATTGAACATATTATCTCTCACTGCCCGAAGCTGCAACGTCATAGGCTTAGATAGTTGAGCAGACGTTTCCATGAAGGCATTACTGATGTCGGGAAATGTAAGCTAGAGAACATCAAGGGATTCATCATGGGGACTCGGTAGCTTAATGACGGATAATAGGGTCTCTTCTGGCTATAAATGGGAGGGGTAAATATTACTAGTAATAGGCAATAGAAGAGAACACAATGGACCCAATTGGGTCTCCGAATAGAGGTGCGGTATAGCACCACCCTTTCTAACCTAACCTAGCCTACACAAGAACATTTGCTAGTTATTTCTCAACAAAAGGGAACAAAACGAATTTCTGTTTTTTTATTTTAATATTTTATTTAAAGCATGTCAAAATTACTATGAATCAAAAAAATAAGCTGAGTAGTTTTTGTTTTTTTGTCAAACAAAATATCATAGCCAATTAAAATATTAATTGGGTATTTTAAATTAAAATATTTTTTTAAAAATGTGGCATACTAAAAAAAACTGCTCGATTTTCACACATAAAACAAAAGTTGCATTATTTACTTACAATTAATATGTAATAATTATTAACAATTTCATAGTATTCTGAGTTAAGTTTGATAAAGTACTAAATTCAACGAATATAAACATATATTCAATTAAAATATTGATCAAAAATATAATTTTTTCTAAGCAATCACTTAATTGAAAAAAAAAAATTCAACAATAATTTTTTCTGTGCACGTATAAGATGTTTGTAGATTTTTGTGTATGTTTGACATAAATAAAAACAATCTATATTCTTATGTCTACCCATACAAAAGTAATCTCTTATAGTGTCTTGTTTTCCACAAATAACATCATCAAATATTATGATAGAATGTGAGTTCGCTTCTGTCGGACTTAAAACTTTTTCGTTTTCCGCAAATGTAAAAATATTTATTGCTTTTTTCGGTCTGTCAATTTCTTGAGATAACAATATTTTGGTTAATACAAAGATTTTCAAAGTATGTAAGTATTTTTAAAATTTAAACCGTTGGGGCTTTCTATTAGACTAATCATTACATTAGTTTGCCGCAATTTGAAGGACCTACAATTAATGCTCGTAGTGAATTTGGTAAAAGTGTACTATGTTTAATTTTCGGCCCGTTTTCTTGTGCTTCATCCACATTTCTTACGACAATCTGTTCAGCTTGCCTTACTAATCGCATTTTTGTAACTAACTTGGTTTAGATAGAAATTTCTTATTATTTAACAAAAACTCAGCATTTATATTTACAGTGTCAATCATATCACATGTTTGATATATAGTTAATAAAAATAAAAAAAATTATTATCATTACATAGTATAAAACAAAGTCGCTTTTTATGTCTCTATATCCCCATGTATGCTTAAATCTTTAAAACTACGCAACGGATTTTGATGCGGTTTTTTTTAATAGATAAAGTGATTAAAGAGGAAGGGTTATATGTACAATAACATTCATTAAATAGAGGGGAAATACTGTTATTTTTGAGGTTTCTCATGTGATGTCGTAAATAATTAAATTTTTTTTCGCTTAAATTGCAAACACAGGCTGAACCCTACGAGATTTATCCAAATAATGTGCTAAGTATTGTACACATTGAAAAGGTCTACAGAAAACTCCGCAATGGTATATGTCTATCTCTTATGGATATCGCACAATAACATTTTTAACCGACTTCAATAAAGAAGGAGGTTATCAATTCGTGTGAATTTTTTCGTATTCGTGGTCATTTTTAAGCCTATTTTTTAAATTCTTTTTTTGTTTGAAAGGGTTTGCCTGCAATTAGTTCCTATAATTTTTTTTTGAAAATCGGCAGGGAAAATTTCCTCCCCTATTCCATAACTTTGCTATTTGTGAACCGATTTTCAAAATTCTTTTTTGGCTTGAAAGAATTTTGCTTAAAGTTAGAACAAATTTCGTTGGGATATTTTTACCCCCCTCCACCCACCGAAAAAAAAATTTATTAATGATTACATATCTTCTCTATATATGGACTGATTTTTAAAATTCTTTTCTTTTTGTTTCAATATTATTTTTATACTTGCGTCCGTTTTGTAATCTTTTAAATTTATTCTTAGTATTGGAGTCAGTTTTTTTTCGCCAGAATTATTTTGTGATTTACTTTTTACGACAAATAATGGTTAATTTTCGAAGCAATTTTAACCAGTACAACATTAATCCTTATCTAATTAAATACCTTAAATTTATTGTTGATTTCATATAGAATGTTACTGCGTATTGTAAAAGGCGCTACATCCTTTGCACAGCTAAGCTTTAAAAAAATGTGAGATCTACCGGAAAAATTGCGTTAGCAGTTGCGTCATCCAGCATTGCTGCTACGCTTTTGGAAGGAGGCCAAACCGCCCACTCTACATTCAACTCCCGCTGAAAATTGCCACCGATGACAATAACAGCGTCTGTAGTATTTCTAAGCAGAGCAATACAGAAAAATTTATGCGTGACTGCTCAATAATAGTCTGGGACGAAGCTATCATGTCAAACAAGACGTCTGTGGAAGCACTGGATAGGACAATGCGCGATTTGCGCAACAGAAATTCACCTCTGGGTGGATGAACAATTCTGTTCTCAGGAGATTTCCGTCAAATTCTACCAGTTGTGACTCGAGGAACATGTGCTGACGAAGTAAAAAATGCTTCCTTAAATAGATCCAACCTTTTGCGACATGTCGATAAATTAGAGCTTAAACTAATGTGAGGGTTTCGTCATCTTCGCGTGAGAACAGGCTATTTCTAGAGATGCTGCTAAAAGTTGGAAATGGAGAGTTGACACAAAGTGAGGGAAGGATTAACCTAAAAAACCTTTGTGTTTTGATAGACAACATCCAAGAGTTAGTCAACAATGTCTATCTTGACATTGATAACATAAGTTATAGGACAATATCTTGGTTTAAGGAATGAGCGATTCTGTCACCAACTAACGAACAAGTAGATAAGGTAAATAACTTGATTCTTTCAAAGATTGATGCGCCGACAAAAATATACTACTCGGTCGATACTGTTCTCGATTTGGAAGAAACTGAACATTGTCCTACAGAATTTCTAAACTCTTTGAACCCATCTTGACTCCCTCCTCACAAAATGGTGTTGAAAGTAGGTTGTCCTGTTATTTTATTAAGAAACCTGAATCCACCTAAAATTTACAATGGCACGCGTTTGCTGGTAAAATCAGTGAAAACTGTCATAATAGAGGGCACAATACTCACAGGATGTGTTACCGGAGAAGATGTATTGATTCCCCGAATTGCTCTGATACCATAAGACTTACACTTCCAATTTAAACGTTTACACTTTCCGGTAAATACATCTTTTGCAATTACCATTAATAAATCGCAGGGTCAAACCTTCAACGTTGCAGATTTTAGCGTTGACTGCTTTTCAAATGGCCAACTGTATGTCGCTCTTTCAAGAGTAACTTCTAGAGAAAACATGTTTGTATTGTCTAATGACAAGAAAGCTGTTAACGTTCTATATAAAGACATTCTGTAATATGTTGTTAACTGTCGTAAAAATAAATTAAATAGGTCAAAATGTAAAAAGTAAATAAGTAAAAATGTAGTGTATGAATTTAGAATTTACTGCGGGCCACGCGCAGTAATGAATAAATCAAAACTTCAATAAAATTTTAATAATTTTTTCATTAAATGGCATAGGCTATATTTTATACCCGTGCGAAGTCGGAGCGGGCCGCTAGTAAAATATAAAATGGAAGTTAAAGATAAATTGGTAGTGGATTAGTAAACAACTTAATAAGCAAATTACCTGTTGAATTACATTTACCAGGCTATCAGTTTTGTGGACCTGGAACAAAACTTGAAAAACGTTTAGCAAGAGGCTATAAGGGAATAAATTCATTAGATGCAGCTTGTAGGAAATACGATATTGCATATTCACAAACAAATGATATTAATAAAAGATATAACGCAGATAAAATTTTAGTTGAAAAAGCTTGGCAACAAGTCAAATCTAGAGATAGTGGTTTTAAAGAACGAGCTCACGCTTGGTTGGTTACAAGGTCTACGAAATCAAAAGTTAAATTGGTATGAAGGATATCAAAATTCATAAATCTAGAAAGTCACAGAAGATCAAGTCTGACAACAAAAAATCATGTAATAGAAAATTGTTTTCAACAGTTATTAAAAATACTTTAAAATTATTGAAAAATTAAATACCAGTGAACTTACACGATGCTGTTAAAATTGCACTAAAATTCATTACTTCAAACTTTAAGAGTTCTAGTTGTACCTTCATAGTGAACAGACGTGTTAGTGGTGCTTTTTTTTTACATACATACAAAACAACAAAAAATACAAAAAAATATTCATAATACATATTTAACTTTAATAAATAAGCTTTATTTGCTTTGCCTATATATTTTACATAGAAATAACAAAAACAAAAAAAACCGCAAACAAAAAACACAAACAAAGTGCCCTTGAGGAATACTCTATATGAGTACTTCAAAGGAAAAAAATTGTGAAGTGAGTTCTAACGGCAGAAATGCCTATTTTACTGTGAGTTCTGAAACTTTTAATGAAAACATCAAAAACACAAAATCAAATGATAGCCTTCTTCTAACGGAAAATCCACTTTTTCGTCAGCGATCAACTTCGCTTTCTCCAATGCCAACTAGTGAATCGTTAACATTACAATTGCCTAGTACTTCTTCATTTAAGTCAGCGATATCATCCGCTCCGGGCTCGCGTTCATCACTTAACCAAGTTATCAATACAGATAACAGTAGTTCAAAACCAAAGGTACAAGTAGGAATGGACATATCTATAACTGTTTTAAAGTGCGGGCGAAGCCCAAATTCTACTAAAATTGGATCCGCCCCAAAGATGTCTAGGGATAACAGCACATCTTCTATCAATCGTCAAAATCGTTTTTCATTATTGCAAGACAAAAACGACAAGCCCGCTGCATCATCGCAAAAGTCTTTTAAGCCACCACCTATTTATCTGAGAGAAAAAAATTCTAACGCGCTTCTAAAAAATCTACTGTCGACCATTGGTGAAAATACTTTTCACATCATTCCAATTAAACGAGGTAATATTGATGAAACTAAAATCCAAAATTTATGATGAAAAAGATTTCCGAAAAATTGTTAGTGAGTTTGAAAAAAATGAAACAAATTTTTACACATATCAACTTAAGAGTGCTAAAGTCCTACATATAGTATTAAAGGGCATATATTCATATGTTGAGATCGAAGAAGTAAAATGTGCACTTATCGAACAAGGATTTAAGGTAAAAAATGTTACCAATATACTTCTTTTATCTAGTTTTTCGACCTTTTTTTATATATTTAATTAAACTATTTTTTTGAGCTTTAGGTCTATTATAATCAATAGAGAGAAGATTCCCCAGCCTCTATTTCGTGTTGAACTGGAGCCGAATGGCATACCGTTAAAAAAACGAGACGCACCCAATTTGAAGTCTAAAATACCTCTTACACCGAAAAATCACAGTTGAAGAGCCACGTAAGCGTTCAGGTCCCGTACAGTGCCATAATTGCCAAGAATATGGCCACACAAAAACTTACTGCAAATTACCTACAGTTTGTGTTATCTGCGGTGAATTGCATGGTACTGCTATCTGTACCAAGCCAAAAGTTCAAGCAGTAAAAAAATTCAGTAATTGTCGTAGTAGTCACACCGCTAACTACACAGGATGCACTGTATATTCTTTCTTTAAACAGGCAATGGGTCAAAAACTTAAATTATCTCCAGTTCAATCAGCAAATGCTTACTCCGCCACTCTTCCTCAAACTAGCCAACTAGTTACTTCACGTGTATCGTATGCCGATGCTGCTAAGACTAGTTCTATTGCCACACTAAATGTTCCACCGCCAAGTAATTCAACGAATGCAAACTCTAGCTTTAACTTTAGTCGTCTTGAAGCTACTATTGAGAATCTGGTGCTAACTATAAACAACTTTACAACAAATATGACTAGCATGATGCAAGAAATGCTGAGAATGTAGAATACTCTGCTTCAAGCATTAGTCAACAAACCATGAACACGTTAAAACTATGTTTCTGGAACGCAAACGGCATTCGCCAACATAAAAATGAACTTGAACACTTCCTCATGGAAAAAAATATTGATGTAATGTTGGTCTCTGAGACTCACTTGACTTCGAGAAGCTGCTTTAAAATAAATAGTTACTCTCTATATGATTCAAAGGATCCGAGAGGGAGAGCATGCGGTGGATCAGCAATTCTAATTAAGTCAAGACTCAAGACGTTCCTTGAGAACGTTAGTGAAGAATATATGCAAGCTACGAATATTTTCGTAGAAAATTTTTGTGCGAACTTCGTGATATCATCAATTTACTCACCTCGCAGATTTTCAGTTACCGAAGATCAGTATGAGAAGTTCTACAAATCGCTTGGATCTTGTTTCGTGGCAGCTGGTGACTACAATGCAAAACATACGTACTGGGGCTCGCGTCTTGTTACACCTAGAGGTAGAGCATTGTTTAATACAATTTCAAAAATGGGCTTAGATGTCATTTGGAGTGGGGAGCCTACTTACTGGCCTACTGACGTAAGAAAAATTCCAGATGTTATAGATTTTGGCGTCACGAAAAATATCCATAGGGACTTAATTCACGTAGAAAGCTCTGTAGATCTGTCCTCCGATCACTCTCCCACAATAGTTACAATTTTCAACCCACTAAGGAGTGATTTAACTAACTCATATGCGAAAACGATTAATAGGGTCAACTGGCTAGGATTCAAAAAAATATATTAGTAGTCACTGCGTAGAAAACATTCAGCTAAGATCACCTGATGATATTGAATTAAATATTGCCAATCTTAACGAATATATTAAACAGGCTGCTGAATATGCCACTACTTCCTATCCGCAGACTGGCTTTAATAGAATTTATTCTACGGAAATTGAACGTCTTGTATGTGAAAAAAGGAGAGCTAGAAGAGAATGACAACAACACCGATCACCCCTAAATAAAATCAGACTTAAAGAATGTACTGAACGACTCAAAGAGCTGCTATCGTCGGAAAAGACTGCATTACTGGAAAAGTATTTAGAAGGTTTTGATGTAACGTCGATACTGCTATTACGAATGCAGTATTTTCCACATAACTGGAAACTTGTCAAAATTAAAATGATTCCAAAGCCAGGCAAAGATCTTACCAAGGCTGAGTCATATAGGCCTATAAGCTTACTTTCAACAATTTAAAAGCTTTTCGAAAAGCTGCTCATGACTAAATTGTCCACAACTTTAGCTGATAGGGGGTGCATCCCGGACCATCAATTTGGCTTTAGAAGTCAGCATAGCACTATTGAGCAAACGCATAGATTGGTTCAAGTTGTAAGAAGAACATATGAGTAAAAGAAGTATTGTTCTGTCCTTTTTATTGATGTTTCTCAGGCATTTGATAAAGTTTGGCACGAAGGCCTAGTCTTAAAATTAAAGACATACCTACCAATAAACATACAAAAGCTTTTGGAAAGTTATATTGTTGATAGGAAGTTTACTGTTGTGGAAGGAGACTTCATGAGTGTGCCCGAATCTATATCTTCTCGTGTGCCACAGGGTAGTATTCTGGGGCCAGTCTTGTATCTAATATATACTTGTAATATGCCTGTGAGCAATAACATCCACACTTCTACATTTGCTGATGATACAGCCTGTATGAGTATTCACAAAAACCCTGATGAGGCATCCCGCAATCTCCAAGCACACATTACCCAGCTTGAAAAATGGTTGAACTTATGGAGAATTAAAGTAAATGAACAAAAGTGTGTTCATATAACGTTTACCCTAAGAAAAGATACATGTTCCCCCATTCGAATCAACAATCAAAATATTCCTCAACATTCTCAAGTGAAATACCTTGGCATACACCTTGATCGAAGGCTTACATGGAAATATCATATTGACTCTAAGTTAACCCAAATGAAACTTAAATTAACTCAAATACATTGGTTGATTGGCAGAAATTCAACACTCAGCCTAGACTGCAAACTTTTGATATACAAGTCGCTTTTGAAGCCAATATGGTGCTATGGAATTCAGCTATGGGGCACTGCTTCAGCTTCAAATATTGAGAAAATCCAACGAATGCAAAACAAAATTTTACGTTTGATAACATTGGCTCCATGGTACATCAAAAATTCAAATATACATCGTTATTTAAATATGCCACTAGTGACTGAAGAAATTGTAAAATACGCAGGCAAATATTTAACTAAACTCGAGTCACATCCTAATTTGCTTGCCCGTAATATTTTGAACTTTACTGGACACATCCGCCCAAAAAAGAGGGACACAAAGGCTCTTAACTCAACACTCCAGATGGGACTGCTTAAAAATACTTCTTTTTTTTCCTTTTTTATTATCACTACTTATGTATTATTTATAACTATCACTAAGCTTATGTCCGATACTGGTCGGGCCTAATAATTATATTTAGATTTAAGATTTGATTACTTATTGTTAGTTCATTTTTGAAGATATAATTAATAAATATACATATGAAAAAAAAAACTTCAAAGGGAAAAAGGGAGATAATATTGTCATACCAAGAGTTATACCAAGAGTTATACCAATTACCAAAATTGGTGGATTTCTTCCATTAATTCCAATCATAACAGCTTTGTCAGCACTTGAAGGTTTGGCTACTGGTGGATCAGCTATTATGAAGACTGTAAACGATATAAAAAATAGAAAAGAGCAACTAGCAGAGACTACTCGACATAATAGACATATGGAATCAATTGCGATGGGAAAATGTTTATACCTTAAACCATATTAATCTGGATATGGACTTTATTATAAGCCAGCTCCAAAAAAACTGTAGATAATCTAATCAATCGACCATTAACTGATCTAGATTTAGCGAAATATGGCAAACAATTTAAAAATTTTAGAGATGTTTTTATGCGAGATCGTTTGCCTAAAAAACCATTAGTTCAAGAATGTGGTATTAAAAATCTAGATAACGCTCGTGCTGGTGGAACTCACTGGGTAGCCTATTATAAAAATCACAGTTATAAAGAATATTTTGATAGCTTTGGAAACTTACAACTTCAATCTAACGTTGAACATACAAATTAAAAATAACAATACATATTTATAATTATGCATTATTTTTTATTTATCATCTAAAATTTAAATTTTAATATAAAATGAAAGAGTTTGTTTAAGTGTATTTATTATAAGCAAAAATTTACTCGCTAAAAGATATGTCATTTTTGATTTTTTGCTTTAATCGGTTCTGAACAACCGTTGTAACGTTGTTCATCTTAAAAGAAAAAAAAACTTAAAAAGTAAGTTATCTTGTAACAGTCAAACTGTCAACAGCTCTAATATAGCTACTGACCTTAATTTCCTAAAATTAATTGTTAAATTACTTACCCTAAATTGAATTAAACTAAACCAAAATTTATTGTTAAAAATTTAAATTACTTACGGGAAATCTAATGTACATACTTACTTACCTGTGTTGGAATAAATCAACATTTATATAAAACGGATTTTTGATTCCCCCTCTTATTTGGTAAACACCCAGGTAAACTATAATTCATCAAGGTGTGTATATGTAAAGCAGTTCAAGTCCTTATACATATTTTCTCAATTTCCCATAACCCCATATTATAAACCATTCCGTGGAGTGGTTTATATATTAACTCCCCTTCTTACAAGGCTGATCGTACAACAACTCTAACCAACACCACAAGCGAGAAAAGAGAAATAATACCAAATTATTTCATTAATTACACTAGTTTACACTGAAAATGTACACTTGACGAGAGGTGATTTTCCTTATGTATTTTCTTTCGCTAAATTCGAAAATCAATGTTAAATTTTTTTTAATGGACCAGTTTTTGAGATATTGTGACTTTTTCAGTTTTTCGACCTTTTTTCACCTGACCCATAATATCTCGAGCTAGACTTGTCCGATTGGGTCGTTGTTGGTACTCAAATGAAAGGTATTGAGATGACAAAAAAATATGTATAATCGGATCTTTAATTGGTATAGCGGTTCAAAATATATCGATGAAAATAGGGCACATTTTCAAAAAAATCATATTTTACAGTGATTATATGTTGACAGAAAAGTACAAATCGTTAAAAAATCGTCTGGTTTCTGATCATGTACGTAAAGATAATACTTTTACGTAAGAACTAAGACCAACTAGAAGAAAATCGACCGAAAAATTAAAAAGTTATAAGCAATGGATTGAATAAATCCAAAGTAAAAATACATAAAAATAACAAATAACACAGGTCAACAAAATGAAATTTATTATGTAAGGTCAAAGGTTTCATAGTAAATTTGTATATACTAAGTACTGTGTATCAATCCCTTTGAATAAGTTTTTTTGAATTGGCTCTGTATCTCGAGATTTTCCGTTATAAAAAAAAGAGGATGCTGTATCACATAATTGGTATTAAATCGAGAACCAGTTCCTCGATTCAATCAAAAATTACACAGAAGGCTAGTAAACAAATTGACCTTTAAATTACGTCTATATGAATTTTTTAACAGTCTTATAGTTTCAGAGATATTCAGAAAGTTTTATACAAAAAAAATAAATTTTTTTAAAAAAGTTTAGAAAATCGTTTGTTTCTTAAAAGACTCATTAAAATTTTAAACTGAAGAATATTTTATATTTTATTACTAATTGTGATACATTCATATGTTATAAATAAAACGAGCCAAATTTATTAAAAATCGTTCCATTAATTCTGAATTTATTCACAATTAAGTGCTACCATACGAGTATATTTTAAAGAATAAAATAATAATAATAAAATAAATAAAAATTAAAAAATTCCGTAAAATATACACGTATGGTAGCACTTAATTGTGAATAAATTCAGAATTAGAGGAATGATTTTTAATAAATTTGGCTCGTTTTATTTATAACATATGAATGTATCACAATTAGTAATAAAATATAAAATTTTCTTCAGTTTAAAATTTTAATGAGTCTTTTAAGAAACAATCGATTTTCAAAATTTTTTTTGAAAAAATTTATATTTTTGTATAAAACTGTCTGAATATCTCTGCAAGTATAAGACTGTGGAAAAATTCATGACGATGTAATTTAAAGGCAAATTTGTTTCCTATCCGTGGGTGTAATTTGTTATTGAATTGAAGAACTGGTTCTCGATTTAATGCAAATTATGTGATACAGCATCCTATTTTTTTTATAACAGAAAATCTCGAGATACAGAGCCAATTAAAAAAACTAATTTAAAGGTATTGATACTCAGTACTTAGTATATACAAATTGACTATGAAACCTTTGACCTTACATAATAAATTTCATTTTGTTGACCTGTGTTATTTGTTATTTTTATGTATTTTTACTTTGGATTTATTCAATCCATTGCTTATATCTTTGTAATTTTTCGGTCGATTTTCTTTTAGTTGGTTTTAGTTCTTACGTAAAAGTATTATCTTTACGTACATGATCAGAAACCAGACGATTTTTTAACGATTTGTACTTTTTTGTCAGTATATAATCACTGTAAAATATGATTTTTGTGAAAATGTGCCCTATTTTCATCGATATATTTTGAACCGCTATACCAATTAAAGATCCGATTATACATATTTTTTTGTCATCTCAATACCTTTCATTTGAGTACCAACAACGACCAATCGGACAAGTCTAGCTCGAGATATTATGGGTCAGGTGAAAAAAGGTCGAAAAACTGAAAAAATCACAATATCTCAAAAACTGGTCCATAAAAAAAAAATTTAACATTGATTTTCGAATTCAGCGGAATAAAATACATAAGGAAATATAAATCTTATCAAATGTACATGAAAAAAATTTTATTTTGTAAACTAGTGTTATTTAAAGATACCCTTTATAATAATAACACTTTAGTACACTTGAGTACTATAATTGTGGTGACCTATGTTTAAATTTTTTTTATATAAATGTAACTTGAAAAAAATAAAACAAATATTTATACATATGTATATATAAATATAAACACATGCTGCATTTTATTTTTTTCGCCTTATTCAAGGTTTTGGTTTAAATTATGTCAAAATATAGTTAATAATTGTAAAAAAATAGATCTATACAAACTAGTATTCAATTTTCTTAAAAATATCATCATCCTCATCATTTAGAAATATATCTGTAAAATTATTTATTCTTTATTCATCTATATAATCAATTTCCATTAGAGAATCATCGTCAGTATCATTCATAAATTGTTCTTCAGAAAGTCCCCAAGCAAGGATATCTGCATTATTTTTGCGAACGTATCTTTTCTCATCTACAAAGCTTAAAGATGTCTTATTTATTAAGAAAGTATACAGATTGTGTAGCTTTGACTTAAATATATACATATTCGCATAGTAAATTTGTTTATTGTATAAACAATTTTTATAATCACTTAAACTTAATTTAGCGCAACAATTATTTTTTACACATTTTTTATTTCCCTTCCGTCTTCAGTACTACAAAAAAACATTTTAGATCTCAAACCAATAAATTCCCTCATGATGACTCCATTATTTTCATCTTTCATCATTCCCAAAATTTTTTTATTTTTCTGGGGAATATTAAATTTATTATCACTTTCATAATCTGTTCTCGTTGTACCTTCATAGTGAACAGACGTAATAGCGGAATTTTAATACATTTTAGTACATATTAAATTTGTTAAATAAGCTTTTTTTGCTTTGCTAATATTTTTATATATAGAAATAACAAAATCAAAAAAGAACCGTAAACAAAAAAACATACAAAGTACCCTTGAGGAATACTCTTTATGAGTACCCCAAAGGAAAAAAATAGTGAAGTGAGTTCTAACGGCAGAAATGCCTATTTTACTGTGAGTTTTGATGCTCATAATGATAACAATAAAAATAAAAAATCTGATAATAGACTTGCTGTGAGTTCTGAAGCTCTTAATAAAAATAAAAAATCTGATAATAGACTTTTCCTAACGGCAAAACCACAGTTTCGTCAGCGATCAACTTCGCTTTGTCCAATGCCAACTAGTGAATCGTTGATATTATTGCCTAGTACTTCCACATTTAACTCAGCGATATCACCCGCTTCGGGCTCGAGGTCTTCACTTAACCAAGTTGCCACTGAAGATAAGATTAGTCCAAAACCCAAAGTCCAAGTCGGAATGGACAGATATATCACAATTTTAAAACGCGGGCGAAGCCCAAATTCATCAAAAATTTGATTTCCGCAAAATTATTACTGATTTCGAAAAAAATAAAAAAAATTGTTATACTTATCAGCTTAAAAGTGCTAAAGGTATGCATATCGTATTGAAGGGCATTGATGCTTATGTTAATCCAGACGAAATAAAAGATGCACTCAACATACAAGGATTTAAGGTAAAAAGTGTTACTAATATAATCAATAGAGAGAAGATCCCCCAGCCTCTATTTCGTGTTGAACTGGAGCCAAATGATATACAGTTGAAAAAGAACGAGACACATCCAATTTATAGCCTAAAATACCTTTTATACCGAAAAATTACAGTTGAAGAGCCACATAAGCGTTCAGGTCCCGTACAGTGCCACAATAGCCAAAAATATGGTCATACAAAAACTTACTGCAATTTACCTACAGTTTGTGTTATCTGCGGTGAATTGCATGGTACTGATAGCTGCACGAAGCCAAAAGATCAAGCAGAAAAAAATGTAGTAATTGTGGAGGTAATAACACTGCTAACTACAGAGGATGCCCTTTTTATTCTTTTGTTAAACAGGCTATGGGTCAAAAACCTAAACTAGCTCCACCTCAAGCAGTAAACGCTTACTCCGCCACTATTCCTCAAACAAGCCAACCAGTTAGTTCACGTGTATCGTATGCCGATGCTGCTAAGACTAGTTCTATTCCCACACAAAATGTTCCACCGCCAAATAACTCAACGAATGCAAACTCAAGCTTTAACTTTAGTCGCCTTGAAGCTACTATTGAGAATCTGGTGCTAACTATTAATAGTTTTACAACAAATATGATGCAAGAAATGCTGCGAATGCAGAATACATTGCTTCAAGTTTTAGTTAACAAACTAGGAACACGTTAAAACTATGTTTCTGGAACGCAAACGGCATTCGCCAACATAAAAATTATTTTGAGCACTTCGTCACGGAAAAACATATTGATATAACGTTGGTCTCTGAGACTCATTTGACTTCGAGAAGCCTTTTTAAAACTTATGGCTACACCTTATATGATTCAAAGGACCTGAGAGGAAGAGCATGCGGTGGATCAGCAATTTTAATAAAGTCAAGACCCAAGCATTATATTATTGAC
This sequence comes from Tachina lurida, assembly GCA_944452675.1. Classification (NCBI taxonomy): domain Eukaryota; kingdom Metazoa; phylum Arthropoda; class Insecta; order Diptera; family Tachinidae; genus Tachina; species Tachina lurida. The sequence goes on from OX101752.1 coordinate 91,226,221, forward strand.
AGCATTTGTGAAGAACATTTACAAGCAACGAATATTTGTGTCGAAAATTTTTGCACAAATTTTGTAATATCATCAATTTACTCCCCTTCCAGATTCGGAATTACTGAGAATCAATACGAGGATTTTTACAAATCTCTGGGCCCTTGTTTCGTAGCAGCTGGTGACTATAATGCTAAACACACGTTCTGGGGTTCGCGTAGGGTTTCTAATTTCCCGGACTTTTTCAATTCCCGGAAATCGAGAAGTAAAATGTTATATTCCCGGGAATTACAAAAACATATGAATACAATTAAATGACGTCAATAAAAAATATAATTTTATGAAAAAATATACACCACACAAAAAAGTAATATGAATAATTTTGTAATATCAATTAAAATATTTGTAATATCAATTAAAAAATTAATTTAATTTTCACCTATAAGCAATTTGATAATATTAATTAAGTCTTTCCACTTAAATTAATTAATGCAATTAAAAATTTAATTGAATCAATTAAATTCTTAATTGGTGAATCCTTTTTTTCTGTGAACATTCAAATTAAAAACAAAACAATTTTATTCGTTAATTTCATGAACAACAATATTTAAAAAGCACAACAAAAAAATCATATGCTTTGAGTTACATATATCATGGATGGAAATTCCATCTACATCTGCCAATCTAGATACTGTTTTCTATAAAGAATTCTTAAGTTGGAAATATTTCGTAACGCTTCAAGTTATAGGATTCACCTCGGAAGCCTTTATTACATTTGTTTCCATGCTTATACATATTATCACCGTTACAGAGTTGTATTTTTAAGTAATAAAACAACGAACAGCAATGAAAAAAGCCAATTCCAAAAACCGAATGTTGAAATTCCCGAAAATTCCCGTTGAAAATTTCCCGGGACTTGCAAAAAAATAATTCCCGGGTATTCCCGGGATTTTTTTCCCGCGTAGAAAACCTAGGTTCGCGTCTTATTACACCCAGAGGTCGAGCATTGTTCAACACAATTTCAAAAATGGGCTTGGACGTCATTTTGAGTGGGGAGACTACTTACTGGCCTACTGACATAAATAAAATTCCGGATGTTATAGATTTTGGCGTCATGAAAAACATTTCTAGGGAATTAATTAACGTTGAAGCTTCTTTAGATCTCTCGTCCGATCACTCTCCCACGATCGTTACAATCTGTAGCCCATAGAGAAGTGATTTACCTCACTCGTATGTGAAGATGATCAGTCGTGTAAATTGGCTGCGATTCAAAAAATATCTTAGTAGTCATTGCACGGAAAACATTACGCTAAGAACACCCGAGGATATTGAAGCTAACATCGCCAACATTAACGAAATGATTACACAGGCTGCTGAACATGCTACTACCTCCCATCCGCAGACTGGATTTAATAAAATTTATTCTACCGATATAAAACGTGCCTTATGTGAAAAAAGAAGAGCTAGAAGGGAATGGCAACAGCACAGATCACCACAACTTAAAATCAGATTTAAAGAGTGCACTAAACGACTCCAAGAGTTACTTGCAATTGAAAAAACTGCATCTCTTGAAAATTATCTGGAAGGTCTTGATGTCACACCAGCATCTAATTACTCCTTGTGGCGCGCTACTAGAAAGCTGAAAACCCCCGTTGAGCTTAAACCACCTCTGCGCTCATCTACCGGAGGTTGGGCAAGAAGCGATACTGAAAAAGGTAAAATATTTGCTAATCGTTTAAAATACGTATTTACCCCAAACACATGTACTGGTGTTGCTGATTTGCCAAGTGTTGTTGCTCTACCCCCGCGACCCATAAAGTTTAAGATGCGCGATGTACAAAAACTAATTGCTGAACTTAATCCGAAGAAAGCTCCAGGTATTGACGGAATTAGTAACAAAATGCTGACGAACTTGCCTCATATTGCAATAAGAATCCTGCTATTTATTTTTAATGCCATTTTACGAATGCAGAATTTTCCACATAACTGGAAACTTGCTAAGATTAAAATGATTCCGAAGCCGGGCAAAGATCTTAACAAGGCTGAGTCATACAGGCCTATAAGCTTACTATCAACAGTCTCAAAACTTTTCGAAAAGCTGCTCATGACTAAATTGTCCACAATTTTAGCTGATAATGGGTGCATCCCGGACCATCAATTTGGCTTTAGAAGTCAGCATAGCACTATTGAGCACACGCATAGATTGGTTCAAGTTATAAGGAGGACTTTTGAAGAAAAGAAGTATTGTTCTGCCTTTTTATTGATGTTTCTCAAGCATTTGACAAAGTATGGCACGAGGGCCTATTTTTAAAATTAAAGACATATTTGCCAATAAATATAGAAAAACTTTTGGAAAGTTATATTGTTGACAGGAAGTATACTGTTGTGGAAAGAGACTTCAAAAGTGTGCCCGAATCTATATCTTCTGGTGTGCCACAGGGTAGTATTCTGGGGCCAGTCTTGTATTTAATATATACTTGTGATATGCCTGTGAGCAATAACATCCACACTTCTACATTTGCCGATGATACAGCCTGTATGAGTATGCACAAAAACCCTGATGAGGCATCCCGCAATCTCCAAGCTCACATTACCCAGCTTGAAAGATGGTTGAACTTATGGAGAATTAAAGTAAATGAACAAAAGTGTGTTCATATAACGTTTACCCTAAGAAAAGATACCTGTTCCCCCATTCGAATAAATAATCAAAATATTCCTCAACATTCTCAAGTGAAATACCTTGGCATACACCTTGATCGAAGACTTACATGGCAACATCATATTGACGCTAAACTAATTCAAATGAAACTTAAGTTAACTCAAATACATTGGTTGATTGGCAGAAATTCAACACTCAGTCTAGACTGCAAACTTTTGATATACAAATCGCTTTTGAAGCTAATATGGTGCTACGGAATACTGCTTCAGCTTCAAATGTGGATAGAATCCAACGACGGCAAAATAAAATTTTACGTTTGATAACAGCGGCTCCATGGTACATCAAAAATTCAAATATACATCGAGATTTAAATATGCCACTAGTGACTGAAGAAATCGCAAAATACGCAGGTAAATATTTAACAAAACTCGAGTCACATCCTAATCCGCTTGCTCGTAATATCTTGAACATTACTGGACACATCCGCTTAAAAAAGAGGGACACAAGGGCCCTAATACTCAGCACCCCAAATGATACTTCTTGAAAATAATTATTGTGCTTAATACGAAATTTATGTATTATTAATTACTATCACTAAGTTTATGTCCGATACTGGTCGGGCCTAATAATTATATTTAGTTTTAAGATTTGAATACTTATTGTTAGTTCATATTTGAAGATACAATAAATAAATATATGTATGTGTGTACAAAAAAAAAAAAAAAAAAACTTTCATAATCAGACGTATCGAATCTATCATCAATGTCATCGTAAATATCTCTATAAAAATCATCAGTATCGGTTGTATAAATAAAGAAGTATGTATACATATAACTACGTTCTACCTTAGATTCATATTTAGGAAGCATATAATCATAATGGAACTTATGCATTTCCCACTTAGATATCTCTAAAACACAAAATTTAAGATATATTGGCTTATTACATACAGAGCGCATTTTATTTAATTCAATTGCAATCATATTGTCATTAGAGCTCGAGCTCCTTTTTACCAACATTATCAAAAGAGTTAACAATTTTTATATATTTTTTCTGTTTGCTTACGTTCTCCATTGTTTTTCCGTATATTGCGTTACAAGCGGCCCGCTCCGGCTTCGCACGGGTATAAAATATATAGCCTATGTCATTCATTGAAAAAATTATTAAAATCTTAGTTTTCTTTCCCTAAACCATGAAGGTTTCCTGCTATCTTTGGAATATCTAAATTCATACACTATATTTTTACTTATTTACTTTTTAAATTTGTACCTATTTATTTTATTTTTACAACAATTAATATATTACAGAATGTCCTTATATGAACGTTTCACAGCTTTCTTGTTATTAGACAATACAAACATGTTTTCTCTAGAGATTATTCTTGAAAGAGCGACATACATTTGGCCATGTGAAAAACAGTCAACGCTCAAATCTAAGGTTGAAGGTTTGACCCTGCGATTTATTAATGGTCATTGCAAAATATGTCTTTACCGGAAACTGTACACGTTTAAATTGAAAAGGTTAATCCGATGGTATCAGAGGGATTCGGGGAATAATACATCTTCTCCGGTTCCACATTCTGTGAGTATTGTGCACTCTATTATGACAGTTTTCAGTGATTTTACCAACAAACGCGTGCCATTGCAAAGCTTAGGTGGATTCAGGTTTCTTAATAAAATAACAGGGCAACCTACTTTCAACAACATTTTGAGGGAGTCCAGACGGGTTCAAAGTGTTTAGAAATTCTGTAGGAACAGCTTCTTCCAAATCAAGAACAGTATCGACCGAGTAGTATATATTCGCCAGCGCATCAATCTTTGAAAGAATCAAGTTATTTACCTTATCTACTTGTTCGTCAGTTGGTGACAGAATAGCTCTTTCTTTAAACCAAGATATTGTCTTATAACTTATGAAACCAAACTGCAAGCAACCCCTTTCAAGCAAAAAAAAAATAAAACACTTTTTATATGACGTAGTCATTTTTTTTGGGGGGGTCAAAATTTCTGACCAATTTACGAACTATGGGACCAAGCTGCAAGCAAATCTTTTCAAAAATTGTTAAGTCGATTTATATATGACGTGGTATTTTTTTTTGGAGGGGGGAAGGCAGCAAAGTCTCCCACCGATTAAAAAAGAAACATTATGGAACTAAACTGCAGGCAAACCCTTTTAAACAAAAAATCAATTTTGAAAATCGGTTCATAAATGACGGAGTTATGCAAAAGGGGAGCAAATTTCCCCTCCGATTATCGTAAAAAATTATGGGTTCTAACTTAATGCAAAAAATTTTCAAACCAAAAAGGAAATTTGAAAATCGGTTCACAAATAGCAGAGTTATGCAAGAGGGGAGGAAATTACCTCTTTCGATTTTAGAAAAAATTTATGGGACCCAACTGCAAGCAAACGCTTTCAAACAAAAAAAGAATTTCGAAAATCGGCTTAAAAATGACCGAATTATGCGTGTACAAACATAAAAAAGTTAAAAAAAATAAACACGAATTGATAACCTCCTTCTTTTTTGCAGTCGATTAAAAATGTTATTGTGGGATATCCATAAGAGATAGACATATAGAGATAGTTTTCTGTAGACCTTTTCATTGTGTACAATACTTAGTACATTATTTTGATACATCTCGTAGGGTTCAGACTGCGTTTGCAAGTGTAAGCGGAAAAATGTAATTTTTTACGACATCACATTAGAAACCTCAAAAATAACAGTATTTCTTCACTATTTAATGGATGTTATCTATATATATATAAAATTGTTGCAAGTGTGTTGTGACTTTATAACTCACGAACGGTCAAACCGAATTCGATCAAATTTTTATGGTTTGTTCGTATGGTCGTGTAGATGGTTTATCTACACGTTCGTGATTTATGATTTTTCATGTCAACATGTGATTTTGTCCATATAAAAAAAACACCAACAAATACGTAGGTGCCTATGAGCGTGTGTGGTATGTATACGTGTCAGTGTCACTTTGTATAGTTATTTTTCGTCAGTTTAATCCGTGGCTATACATGCTTCCTAGGACGTAAGTAGTGTTTCTGTGCAGTTTGAAGTTTGTCCGACAGATGGCGCCATATTTAGTTTTTTTGTGTTTTTGCACCGTAACTCAAGAACTACTGCACCGATTTAGACCAAACCTTATATACATGCTCTATGGAGCGTAAGAAGTGTTTCTGTGTAGTTTGAAGTTCGTCCGACAGATGGCGCCATATTTAGTTTTTTGTATTTTTGAACCGTAACTCAAGAACAACTGCACGGATTTAGACCAAACTTTATGTTCATGCTCTATGGGGCGTGAGGAGTGTTTCTGTGTAGTTTGAAGTTCATCCGACAGATGGCGCAGTATTTATTATTTTTGTGTTTTTGCACCGTAACTCAAGAGCTACTGCACCGTAACTCAAGAAGTACTGCACCGATTTAGACCAAACCTAATATACATGCTCTATGGGGCGTAAGGAGTGTTGCTGTGTAGTTTAAAGTTCGTCCGGCAGATGGCGCCATATTTAGTTTTTTTGTGTTTTTGCACCGTAACTCAAGAACAACTGCACGGATTTAGACCAAACTTTATATACATGCTCTATGGGGCGTGAGGAGTGTTTCTGTGTAGTTTGAAGTTCATCCGACAGATGGCGCAGTATTTATTATTTTTGTATTTTTGCACCGTAACTCAAGAACTACTGCACCGTAACTCAAGAAGTACTGCACCGATTTAGACCAAACTTAATATACATGCTTTATGGGGCGTAAAGAGTGTTGCTGCGTAGTTTAAAGTTCGTCCGGCAGATGGCGCCATATTTAGGTTTTTTGTGTTTTTGCACCGTAACTCAAGAACTACTGCACCGATGTTGAAAAAACCTTATATACATGCTCTATGGGGCGTAAGGAGTGTTTCTGTGTAGTTTGCAGTTCGTCCGACAAATGGCGCCATATTTAGCTTTTTTTGTGTTTTTGCACCGTAACTCAAGAACTACTGCACCGATTTAGACCAAACTTTATATACATGCTCTATGGGGCGTGAGGAGTCTTTGTGTGTAGATTGCAGTTCGTCCGACAATTGGCGCAGTATTTATTATTTTTGTGTTTTTGCACCGTAACTCAAGAACTACTGCACCGATTTAGACCAAACTTAATATACATGCTCTATGGAGCGTAAGGAGTGTTTCTGTGTAGTTTGAAGTTCATCCGGCAGATGGCGCAATATTTAGTTTATTCGTGGGCAAAATCCAATTTTCATATTGTACCACCAATGCCATATACAACACTAATGTTTGCTTAGCGGCAGCAACGCGGACCGGGGTCAGCTAGTTATACATATAAACCTTTCTCTTCAATCATTCTATCTATTAAAAAAACCGCATCAAAATCCGTTGGGTAGTTTTAAAGATTTAAGCATACATAGGGATATAGGGACAGAGAAAGCGACTTTGTTTTATAATATGTAGTGATACTCATTTATAATTCTTTTAAATCGTGAATATCAGTCTGTTAGTACGAAATTTTTTCACTTAACCTTATTATGTTATTCGGGAAAATAAATTAATACTAATAACATTCTTACTGACTGTTTTAGGATGAAATGGTGGACGAAAACGAAGAAGAAGATTTACTTTATCGCTTCCGTGATGACGAGGATGATGATGATCACTTCTCAGAATTATCGAATAGTGACTCTGAAGATGATACCGATAATATGTACCTTGATAAATCTGATCTTGATTTACGCAAAGAAAAGGTAGTTGCTCGACTGTATGGTTCAAAAATACCTATGTGTTGTTCAAATCAATGCAATGAAGTGATCCCTAAGAAGATGGCTATGTATTTTTGTACGTCTTTTATGAACTTAGATAAGGAATCCCAAGATTTAATTATGCTCGCACATCTGGCAGATCACCGTGACGATACAATGCTCAGGTCAAAAGTTAGTGATCGATCGCTAGCTATGAAGAAACGGTACAATCAGATATACTATTTTAGAAGTTTGCCGATATGCCGTGAAATGTACTTCTTCCTGTATACAATGGGAATTAAACGCTACAAAAATCTAATCTAACATTACGACAAAAATGGTGTTTATCCACGTGAACATGGCATGACGAATAAAATTAATCGTACAGATGCTTTAACTACTTTGGAAAAAAGAAATTGTTTCATTTATCTGCCGTTTTGCTGAAACTGTGCTATCACTTTACCTGGACGTCAACCAAATCATCGTGATTATCGTTTATTGAAACTGCCAACTACTAAAAGTAAGACTTCTGTTTGCACTACATACACCAACAGCATCGAACCGGGTGGTAAAATCGTAAAACCTCGCACTTTGCAAACGCTGTGGAAGAAATATTGTCCCTACATCGTCACTATGAAGCCGGCATACGATTTGTGCGAATTGTGTCGAAATCTTGCAAAAGATGCTGTTAATACAGTAAACGTTACTGAAGTTGAAAAAAAAGCAGCATTGATGGTGTATTCTGATCATTTGCAATCTGCCAGCACTCAGCGTGACTACTATAACGACTTGAGAACATTAGTCAAGCCTGATCCAAATGCCTTGTATCCAGGTATTCCAGAGGAGAATTATCTAGTAATATCTATGCATTATGCTCAAAATGTTAGCTTCCCATCAGATCCACAGCAAATTGGAACTGCATACTTTAAATCAGGTCACAAAACAGCAATTTTCGGAATTACAAACGAACGTCAAAATGTTCAACACATCGTCTGTAGTGACGTGATTCCATTGGAAAAGTTCCGAATTCAGTAATATCAATGCTTGAGTACTACCTACGAGAAGTACATTCAACTAAAAAATTAGTGGTATTCGCTGATAACTGTGTTTCACAAAATAAGAAAAATGCAATTATACGATATTTACAACACCTTGTCGATACTTCCAGATGTGAGTCAGTTGAATTGAACTTTTTGTTAAGCGGACATACAAAGTTTTCACCTGATTGTTTATTCGGAGTTTTCAAATCAAAATATGCCCAAACTAATGTCGACTGCTTCACGGATGTAGTTGATTGTGTAAGAAAATCATCTCGTAATGGATTTAATGTTCCTGTACCTATTCGACTTCCTTAAGTGAGCCTGTTGTTGAGTGGAGAATATATGACGAATACTTTTCCACTAAGTATATATTTTTTTTTATACAAACATATATTTATTTATTGTATCTTCAAATATAAACTAACAATAAGTATTGAAATCTTAAATCTAAATACAATTATTAGGCCCGACCAGTATCGGACATAAACTTAGTGATACTAATTAATAATACATAAATTTCGTATTAAGCACAATAATTATTTTCAAGAAGTATCATTTGGGGTGCTGAGTATTAGAGCCCTTGTGTCCCTCTTTTTTAAGCGGATGTGTCCAGTAAAGTTCAAGATATTACGAGCAAGTGGATTAGGATGTGACTCGAGTTTTGTTAAATATTTACCTGCGTGTTTTGCGATTTCTTCAGTCACTAGTGACATATTTAAATCACGATTTATATTTGAATTTTTGATGTACCATGGAGCCGATGTTATTAACCGTAATATTTTATTTTGCCGTCGTTGGATTCTATCCACATTTGAAGCTGAAGTAGTGCCCCATTGCTGAATTCCGTAGCACCATATTGGCTTCAAAAGCGACATACATATATATCAAAAGTTTGCAGTCTAGGCTAAGTGTTGAATTTCTGCCAATCAACCAATGTATTTGAGTTAACTTAAGTTTCATTTGAATTAGTTTAGCGTCATGATGTTACCATGTAAGCCTTCAATCAAGGTGTATGCCAAGGTATTTCACTTGGGAATGTTGAGGAATATTTTGATTATTGATTCGAATGAGGAAACAAGTATCTTTTCTTATGGTAAACGTTATATGAACACACTTTTGTTCATTTACTTTAATTCTCCATAAGTTCAACCATATTTCATGCTGGGTAATGTGTGCTTGGAGATTACTGGATGCCTCATCAGGATTTTTGTGCATACTCATACAGGCTGTATTATCGGCAAATGTAGAAGTGTGGATGTTATTGTTCACAGGCATATCAGAAGTATATATTAAATACAAGACTGGCCCCAGAATACTACCCTGTGGTACACCAGAATATATAGATTCGGGCACACTCATGAAGTCTCCTTCCACAACAGTAAACTTCCTATCAACAATATAACTTTCCAAAAGGTTTTCTATATTTATTGGCAAATATGTCTTCAATTTTAAAACTAAGCCTTCGTGCCATACTTTGTCAAATGCCTGAGACACATCAATAAAAAGGGCAGAACAATACTTCTTTTCTTTAAAAGTCCTCCTTATAACTTGAACCAATCTATGCATTTGCTCAATAGTGCTATGCTGACTTCTAAAGCCAAATTGATGGTCCGGGATGCACCCATTATCAGTTAAAATTGTGGACAATTTAGTCATGAGCAGCTTTTCGAAAAGTTTTGAAACTATTGATAGTAAGCTTATAGGCCTATATGACTCAGCCTTGGTAAGATCTTTGCCCGGCTTCGGAATCATTTTAATCTTGGCAAGTTTCCAGTTATGTGGAAAATACTGCATTCGTAAAATGGCATTAAAAATAAATAGCAGGATTCTTATTGCAATATGAGGCAAGTTCATCAGCATCTTGTTGCTAATTCCATCACTACCTGGTACTTTCTTCGGATTAACTTCAGCAATTAGTTTATGTACATCGCGCATCTTAAACTTTATGGGTCGCGGGGGTAGAGGAACTACACTCGGCAAATCAGCAACACCAGTACATGTGTTTGGGGTAAATACGTATTTTAAATGATTTGCAAATATGTTAGCTTTTTCAGTATCACTTCTTGCCCAACCTCCGGTAGATGTGCGCAGAGGTGGTTTAAACTCAACGGGGGTTTTCAGCTTTCTAGCAGCGCGCCACAAAGAGTAATTAGATGCTGGAGTGACATCAAGACCTTCCAGATAATTTTTAAGAGATGCAGTTTTTTCAATTGCAAGTAACTCTTGGAGTCGTTTAGTGCACTCTTTTACTAGCTCTTCTTTTTTCACACACGACACGTTCAATATCGGTAGAATAAATTTTATTAAATCCAGTCTGCGGATGGGAGGTAGTAGCATGTTCAGCAGCCTGTGCAATCATTTCGTTAAGGTTGGCGATGTTAGCTTCAATATCCTCGGGTGTTCTTAGCGTAATGTTTTCCGTGCAATGACTACTAAGATATTTTTTGAATCGCAGCCAATTTACACGATTGATCATCTCCACATACGAGTGAGGTAAATCACTTCTCTGTGGGCTACAGATTGTAGCGATCGTGGGAGAGTGATCGGATGAGAGATCTAAAGAAGCTTCAACGTTAATTAATTCCCTAGAAATGTTTTTCATGACGCCAAAATCTATAACATCCGGAATTTTTTTTATGTCAGTAGGCCAGTAAGTAGTCTCCCCACTCAAAATGACGTCCAAGCCCATTTTTGAAATTGTGTTGAACAATGCTCAACCTCTGGGTGTAATAAGACGCGAACCTAGGGTTTCTACGCGGGAAAAAAATCCCGGGAATACCCGGGAATTATTTTTTTGCAAGTCCCGGGAAATTTTCAACGGGAATTTTCGGGAATTTCATATCTCGGTTTTTGGAATTGGCTTTTTTCATTGCTGTTCGTTGTTTTATTACTTAAAAATACAACTCTGTAACGGTGATAATATGTATAAGCATGGAAACAAATGTAATAAAGGCTTCCGAGGTGAATCCTATAACTTGAAGCGTTACGAAATATTTCCAACTTAAGAAGTCTTTATAGAAAACAGTATCTAGATTGGCAGATGTAGATGGAATTTCCATCCATGATATATGTAACTCAAAGCATATGATTTTTTTGTTGTGCTTTTTAAATATTGTTGTTCATGAAATTAACGAATAAAATTGTTTTGTTTTTAATTTGAATGTTCACAGAAAAAAAGGATTCACCAATTAAGAATTTAATTGATTCAATTAAATTTTTAATTGCATTAATTAATTTAAGTGGAAAGACTTAATTAATATTATCAAATTGCTTATAGGTGAAAATTAAATTAATTTTTGAATTGATATTACAAATATTTTAATTGATATTACAAAATTATTCATATTACTTTTTTGTGTGGTGTATATTTTTTCATAAAATTATATTTTTTATTGACGTCATTTAATTGTATTCATATGTTTTTGTAATTCCCGGGAATATAACATTTTACTTCTCGATTTCCGGGAATTGAAAAAGTCCGGGAAATTAGAAACCCTACGCGAACCCCAAAACGTGTGTTTAGCATTATAGTCACCAGCTGCTACGAAACAAGGGCCCAGAGATTTGTAAAAATCCTCGTATTGATCCTCAGTAATTGCAAATCTAGGAGGAGAGTAAATTGCTCTTTCTAGGAGGAGAGTAAATTGCTCTTCCTCTCGGGTCCTTTGAATCATATAAGGCGTAGCCAGAAATTTTAAAAAGACTTTTCGAAGTCCAATGAGTTTCTGAGACCAACATTATATCAATATTTTTCTCCGTAAGGAAGTGCTCAAGTTCATTTTTATGTTGGCGAATGCCGTTTGCGTTCCAGAAACATATTTTTAACGTGTTCATGGTTTCTTAACTAATGCCTGAAGCAGTGTATTCTGCATTCGCAGCATTTCTTGCATCATGCTAGTCATATTTGTTGTAAAACTATTAATATTTAGCACCAAATTCTCAATAGTAGCTTCAAGACGACTAAAGTTAAAGCTAGAGTTTGCATTCGTTGAATTACTTGGCGGTGGAACATTTTGTGTGGAAATAGAACTAGTCTTAGCAGCATCGGCATACGATACACGTGAATTAACTTGTTGGCTAGTTTGAGGCAGAGTGGCGGAGTAAGCATTTGCTGATTGAGCTGGAGCTAGTTTAGGTTTTTGACCCATAGCCTGTTTAACAAAAGAATATACAGGGCATCCTCTGTAGTTAGCGGTGTGGTTACCTCCACAATTACTGCATTTTTTTCTGCTTGATCTTTTGGCTTCGTGCAGCTAGCAGTACCGTGCAATTCACCGCAGATAACACAAACTGTAGGTAAATTGCAGTAAGTTTTTGTGTGGCCATATTCTTGGCAATTATGGCACTGTACGGGACCTGAACGCTTATGTGGCTCTTCAACTGTGATTTTTCGGTGTAAAAGGTATTTTAGGCTATAAATTGGATGTGTCTCGTTTTTTTTTCAACTGTATATCATTTGGTTCCAGTTCAACACGAAATAGAGGCTGGGGGATCTTCTCTCTATTGATTATATTAGTAACACTTTTTAGTTTAAATCCTTGTATGATGAGTGCATCTTTTATTTCGTCGGGATTAACATAAGCATCAATGCCCTTCAATACGATCTGCATACCTTTAGCACTTTTAAGCTGATAAGTATAAAAATTAGTTTTATTTTTTTCGAAATCAGTAATAATTTTGCGGAAATCTTTTTCTTCGTATATTTGAATTTTTGTTTCATCAATTTTACCACGTTTTATTGGAATAACGTGAAATGCGTTCTCACCAACTGCCGAGACTAATTTTTTAATAAGGGCGTTCGAATTTTTTTCTCTCAGGTATATTGGTGGTGGCTTGGAAGTTTTTTTGGACGAAACAGCGGGTTGGTCGTTATTTGCTTGCAATATTGAAAAACGATTTTGACGGTTAACTGCTGCGGCGTCGTTATCCCTGGATATCTTGGGAACCGATGAAATTTTTGATGAATTTGGGCTTCGCCCGCGCTTTAAAATTGTGATATATCTGTTCATTCCGACTTGGACTTTGGGTTTTGGGCTAATCTTATCTTCAGTGACAACTTGGTTAAGTGATGACCTCGAGCCTGAAGCGGGTGATATCGCTGAGTTAAATGTGGAAGTACTAGGCAATAATATCAACGATTCACTAGTTGGCATTGGACAAAGCGAAGTTGATCGCTGACGAAACTGTGGTTTTGCCGTTAGGAAAAGTCTATTATCAGATTTTTTATTTTTATTAAGAGCTTCAGAACTCACAGCAAGTCTATTATCAGATTTTTTATTTTTATTGTTATCATTATGAGCATCAAAACTCACAGTAAAATAGGCATTTCTGCCGTTAGAACTCACTTCACTATTTTTTTCCTTTGGGGTACTCATAAAGAGTATTCCTCAAGGGTACTTCGTATGTTTTTTTTGTTTACGGTTCTTTTTTGATTTTGTTATTTCTATATATAAAAATATTAGCAAAGCAAAAAAAGCTTATTTATCAAATTTAATATGTACTACGAATATTTTTTGTATGATTTTTTTTGTTGTTGTTTGTATGTAAGAAAAATTCCGCTATTACGTCTGTTTACTTTGAAGGTACAACGAGAAATGGGAATAGGTGGATCTTGAACGAGTTTTTAAGATGAATTCGGTAGATCTTGAAAAATAAAGCGAGGAAAGAAATTCAAGATGATCGGAGGATCTTGAATATAAGACGAGAAGTTCAAGATGTACAGGGTAGATCTTGTAGCTTTCTGTTCACAAAAAAGTTAGAACAAGCCTTTATGGTGATATTCGTTCTTGTAATATACAGGTAGTGCCCCTGCTTACCGTACTGGGGCGTCCAGCTCGTCCTGCTGCTTGTGGCTTAAACTTGACATCATATAGAAATTATTATTTTAACCGGCTGAGAATTATTTTTCCCTTTTTTATGGTTCGTTCGTTTTAGTTTTAAAATCTATAAAAGTCTGCATGTGTTTTTATTTCTTTTATACAGCATGCTCCTACAAATGCCTGTTCTTGGTTGATGTTGTTATTTTACTTCTGTTGTCACGATCGCAACTTGACTGCATGAGTGTGGTTGTTGTATTTGTTGTGTATTTATAAAACATGCGTGTACTTGTTGGTATTATTTCTGTTGGTAAGTTTTCAATAAAAAAAATGTAAAATCATATATTCAAGTATACAGTGTAGGAAAAAAATATAGAGGCATTTGTGACGGAACGTTATAGTCCCCTCCTACTTTAAAATAAAATAAAAAAGAAAAGTTGGCATTAATTAATTGAGATAAGATCTTACAATCTGCACTTACCTTAAAGTAATATTTTACCGAACTCTAATAGCTTCGGCTCAATTAATAATTTGTTTTGATAATTCAGGTACTCAGATTTACTAATTCAGGCAGGTACCATAGTTCAGGTCAATACTTAAAAATAATAGTTAATACCGGTAAGTACTTAAAAATAATATTAATAATAGTTTAAAGCAAGTACTGCGAAAATAATCATAAGTTAAAAATAATTACATATTACTATTAATCAGGTAAGTACTAAAAACAAATCAGGTAAGTGATACTTCATATAATAAAAATACTTCAATGGTAGTTTTCAGGAACTATGGTTCGTCGAGGGGAACAGTTTGACCTGCCCCTGTCTTCGTAGTCGAACAATACCATTATTTACTCTCTCCTCCATCTTCGGTCTTCCTGGAGGGTAGATTGTCCAGCAATGGACCTTGCGTTTAATGTGCGCTTGCCTGATGGTGATGTCTCTAAACGGATCTGTTATTGGCTCATCATCGTGGGTTAAATTGAGCATATCGCTGCGGGAATATTTATTCTCTATAATGGGGCTTGCCGTCTGCTGGCTAGATGCGGTAGGAGGTCGGGGTGACTGTTGTACGGTGGTAGATGCTTGTAGATGTTCCTCACAAATGTTGTCAATAATATCATGCTTGAGTCTTGACTTTATTAAAATTGCTGATCCACCGCACGCTCTTCCTCTCGGGTCCTTTGAATCATATAAGGTGTAGCCAGAAATTTTAAAAAGGCTTCTCGAAGTCAAATGAGTCTCTGAGACCAACATTATATCAATATTTTTTTCCGTAAGGAAGTGCTCAAGTTCATTTTTATGTTGGCGAATGCCGTTTGCGTTCCAGAAACATATTTTTAACGTGTTCATGGCTTCTTAACTAATGCCTGAAGCAGTGTATTTTGCATACGCAGCATTTCTTGCATCATGCTAGTCATATTTGTTGTAAAACTATTAATAGTTAGCACCAGATTCTCAATAGTAGCTTCAAGGCGACTAAAGTTAAAGCTTGAGTTTGCATTCGTTGAATTATTTGGAGGTGGAACATTTTGTATGGGAATATAACTAGTCTTAGCAGCATCGGCATACGATACACGTGAACTAACTGGTTGGCTTGTTTGAGGAAGAGTGGCGGAGTAAGCGTTTGCTGATTGAGCTGGAGCTAGTTTAGGTTTTTGACCCATAGCCTGTTTAACGAAAGAATATACAGGGCAGCCTCTGTAGTTAGCGGTGTGATTACCTAAATATATAGCTTTAATTGGAATATCCAAGTATCATCACTTTGTATTTATTTCTTAGTCACCAGTACAATGTAAACTGTTTGCGAGTTCAGCCAGCATAAATGAAAATATACATCTGAGTAACAATACAAGTTTCGATGAGAAACCAATTATAATTGCGTCACCAGGGTTATCGATGAAGCGTCAATGGTACTTGTATAAAGAGATCCGGGGTTTATGTTCTAACGATTCAAAAAAAGATTTGGTTGCTCCTCTTCCCTTGGTCTCTGGAAATGGAAAAGAAGAGGAAGATTCGGTGGAACAAGACAATCCTCAAGAAGTGGAGGCAGGAGATGTAAAGAAGAAATCGAAAAAAATAAAGGACCAGTACCGTCAAGTTCTAAGGAACCAATTCTCAAGAACCGTCGATTAAAATGATTTTTCTATTATTTTAAATTGTTCATAAGAAAAAAAATAAATAAATGCAAATAAATAAATTTTACCGTTAGGTCCCTTTCTGTTTGCGCTTAGAATTGTCGACTTCAATTTCATAAAACGCGCATATCTCCGGGAGGGAACACTTTTGGGGCATGAAAACGGTCTCATTCGATGCTCAGATGTTGTCCACATAAAAAAAAAAGTAAAAATTTATTTTTCTATGCTCTGTCACACATGTAGAAATGTGTGAGAGTTTACCAAAGGAAGTGAGAGAGAGTAAGCAATGTACAAAGGTGCTAAATACAAATAAGTATAATATTTTAAATTGTAAATTATGAGGGGTTGCTCCCAGCATTATATTTTTTCGTGCTATTACTTTAAAACGTGTTAATTTATGAGTACGATCTGTATACCCCATATGTATTTTGTTCAACTTCAAAGCATGTGTTAGACACTGTTGCACGTTTTTATAATATATAACATATTTAGCTTTGTTAGTCAAATCCAACATAAGCTTTGAATCTTTAGCCATTGGAGGTACCTTGTTTTCGCAACAAAATGGTAAGAAGTTATGACAAACACGAATCTCTGTTGGATATGTCAAATCCACTTCTAGAATATATTCAACAGATGAATCATCAGGAATGAAATGTAAGGAGAAATCGTCAATGTCACTAACCCATTCAAATCCACTTTCTGGTAAATATTGTGACATAGCCCACCCATATAAATTATTTCCATCTAAATACATTAGATATTTAGATTGAAGCTTATCGTTGAAATTTGTCGTATATTTGTTATTGGCTTTTGAATGTATTTTCGAACATTTAACGATTCCTCCTCTTATTCCCTTTTGGATGAATGTAATCATGTCAATATCAGTCAAAAGTTGTAATTTTATTTTCGTAATTTTAAGCATTGCATCCCATGAAAGCCCTGGCGCTGTATAATAAAGGCATGGATCTATTTTATATATGTTTTTACATAATAGTCTGAAATTCTCAAAAACGTCTGTCAGAAGTAAAACATCAGTTTTGAGGTAAAGCATTAGATAATCTTCTAGTGTCTCACAATTAAGAGCATTCCACACTTCCTTGGCATTTTTATAATCGTCTACTGAACATTCTGTCTCTGTAAGTATATTAAAAAATTGTTCCCTCGTTGGTAAATTCCGTTCTTTAAGTTTGTCAACTGCATTTAAATAACTATATGTGAAAAAACTTCTTTTCTCATTAGTAAAGAAAACTGTTTTTCATCTTCAAAACTTGACTTTAATGTAGTAAAATCATTTCTAGATATATTTTGTGATGTAGCGTGTCCTAACAATCACTACGACCAACATTGTGTAGTAAGCATTTAAAGTCAACTTGACCGCAACATACATAACATCCAATTGCATTGAAAGTATTTTTGTGCATTGGACATTTGACACTCATGAATTCGGGCAAATACCGCTGCATGAAGTGTTAGATAAATGCATTGAAGGATTGCAACGTAAATATGTATTTTGTACGACGGCTATTTGACACTCACCAGTCTGATCAAAGGCCGCAGCATAAAGTACTTGAATAAATCATAATTAATAACCACATGTGTTTATATATATATAAATATAAACAATACAGAATCTATGTTTTCCAAATTACTTATGAGACACACGCCACACGTCTACCGTTTGAAACTAAAAGGAACAATTTGCTTATTAAGCATATACCTTTCCTTTTCCTCTTATGTTAAGATAGGTTAAGCATTATTCTCATAGTTAGTATATAAGCAGATGTAATTTAGTTTTAAAAGGCAATTATTAAACAACGTTCGTAATAGCTCCTAGCTGAGCTCAGGAACTCATATAATTTAAAAAAAAAATTCTTTTATTTATAAATAAAAAACCGAGTTCTAGTTGAGCATTCGTAGTGAATAGACGTTATAGCGGATTTTTTTTATATACATACGAAACAAAAAAAAAATACAAAAAAAAAACAACCAAATCAAAAATCATAAAAAAATATTCGTAATAAATTTTCACCTTGATAAATAAGCTGTATAGGCTTTACTAATATTTTTTTACATACCAAGAGACAACAAAAACAAAACAACGCAAGTAGTACTCTATATGAGTACCTCAAAAGAAAAAAATTGTGAAGTGAGTTCTAACGGCAGGAATGCCTATTTTACTGTGAGTTCTGAAGCTTAATAAAAACATTAAAAATACAAAATCAAATGATAGCCTTTTTCTAACGGAAAATCCACTTTTTCGTCAGCGATAAACTTCGCTTTCTCCAATGCTAACTAGTGAATCGTTGACATTACAACTGCCTAGTACTTCTTCATTTAAGTCAGCGATATCATCCGCTTCGGGATCGCGTTCATCACTTAACCAAGTAATCAATACAGATAACAGTAGTTAAAAACCAAAGGTACAAGTAGGAATGGACAGATATATAACTGTTTTAAAGCGCGGGCGAAGCCCAAATTCTACTAAAATTGGATCTGCCCCAAAGATGTCTAGGGATAACAGCGCATATTCTATCAATCGTCAAAATCGTTTTTCATTATTGCAAGACAAAAATGACAAGCCCGCTGCATCATCGCAAAAGTTTTTTAAACCACCACCTATTTATCTGCGAGAAAAAATTCTAACGCGCTTCTAAAAAAAACTACTGTCGACCATTGGTGAAAATACTTTTCACATCATTCCAATTAAACGAGGTAGTATTGATGAAACTAAAATTTTAATATATAATGAAAAAGATTTCCGAAAAATTGTTAGTTTGTTTGAAAAAAATAAAACAAATTTTTATACTTACAAACTTAAGAGTGCTAAAGGCCTACAGATGGTATTAAAGGGCATAGATTCGTATGTTGAGCCCAAAGAAGTAAAATGTGCACTTATCGACCAAGGATTTAAGGTAAAAAATGTTACCAATATAATCAATAGAGAGAAGATTCCTCAGCCTTTATTTCATGTTGAACTGGAGCCGAATGATATACAGTTGAAAAAAACGAGAAGTACCTAATTTATAGTCTAAAGTACCTCTTATACCGAAAACTCACAGTTGAAGAGCCACGTAAGCGTTCAGGTCCCGTACAGTGCCATAATTGGCAAGAATATAGCCACACAAAAACTTACTGCAAATTACCTACAGTTTGCGTTGGGTGCCCCTGTGGCTGAGTGGTAGCGATGTTAGCCTCTCAGTCCAGAGGTCGCGGGTTCGATTCCCACCATAGACCCTGGGTGTTTTCCGCAGACAAGCTAATCGCTTCGCGGATTGTGTTGTGTTAAAAAAAAAATATAAAAAAAAAATAAAAAAAAAATAAAATTATTTGTGGTGAATTGCATGGTACTGCTAGCAATTACTGAGAATCAATACGAGGATTTCTACAAATCTCTCGGCCCTTGTTTCGTAGCAGCTGGCGACTGTAATGCTAAATATACGTTCTGGGATTCGCGTCTTATTACACCCAGAGGTCGAGCGTTGTTCACTACAATTTCCAAAATGGGCTTGGACGTTATATCGAGGGGGGAGCCCACTTACTGGCCTACTGACATACAGAAAATTCCGGATGTTATAGATTTTGGCGTCATAAAAAATATTTCTAGGGAATTAATTCACGTTGAAGCTTCCCTAGATCTATCGTCCGATCACTCTCCCACGATCGTTACAATATGTAGCCCACTGAGAAGTGCTCTACCTTACTCATATGTGAAGTTGGCCAGTCGTGTTAATTGGCTGCGATTCAAAAAATATCTTAGTAGTCATTGCACGGAAAACATTACACTAAGAACACCTGATGATGTTGAATCTAACATTGCCACTACCTCCGATCCACAGACTGGGTTTAATAGACTATATTCTACAGATATTGAACGTCTCCTATGTGAAAAAAGAAGAACTAGAAGGGAATGGCAACAGCACAGATCACCCCAGAATAAAATTTGATTTAAAGAGTGCACTAAACGACTCCAAGAGCTGCTTGCACATGAAAAAAACTGCATCTCTTAAAAACTATCTGGAAAATCTTGATGTCACACCAGCATCTAATTACTCTTTATGGCACGCTGCTAGAAAGCTTAAACACCCGTTGAGTTTAAACTACCTCTGCGCACATCTAGCGGAGGTTGGGCAAGAAGCGATACATTCGCTAAAATGTATGCGAATATTTAAAGCGAATACAAAAAGACAAAAATATTGGAGATATTTTCCAGTTTTAAAAAAAGGCAGTGTTTGGATTGCGCGAAAATATTTTCTACTTAAGACTAGTCTGTTAAAAATTTTTGAAAAATGGTAAGCACATCATTACTTTGTTCAAAAAATTTTAAATGCAAAAATATTAACTTTTTGCGAAACGAGTGCCACTCATATTATTTCGCATGAAAACTTAAAATGTTGAAGATATATTTCATATGTTTTTTCCAAGATGAACAGAGTACTGAACAATTCATTCAAATTTTTCTTAATATGTATTTTGGTAGCATTTTACAGGAAATGTTGAACTCAGTATAAGGTCTTAGGGCCAAAGTACGAATGGGTTGATTGCCTAACATTTTGTAAATTTATTTTTTATTATTATCTATACTTATTTTAATATTATTTCATATACCTTTCAGTTTAACAATTTTTATTTCTAATAAAATATAAATATTTGATGAATTCAAGACACAAGTAGATCTATGTATACAACACAACTTCATGTTCTTAGATAAATTTATTTTTATGTGATTTTTTAACGTATTGTAATATTTGCATTTGCTTTCGCATTCGCTTTCGCAAAAATTAAAATGTATTATTCGTTTTTGCATTCGCTAAACTGGTATTCGTTACATCCCTAGTATATACCCCAAACACATGTACTGGTGTCATTGATTTGCGGAATGTAGTCGCTCTACCCCATCAACAAATAAAGTTTAAGACCAGATGCTGATGAAGTTTCCTCGTATTTCAATTAGAATACTGTTATTTATTTGTGATGCCATTTTACGACTGGAGTATTATTTACACAGCTGGAAACTTGCCAAAGTTAAAATGATTCCAAAGCCGCGCAAAGATTTAACCAAGACAGAGTTATATAGGCCAATAAGTCTCCTATCAACAATATCAAAGCTTTTCGAAAAACTGCTCATGACAAAATTGTCCCCAATTCTAGTTAGTAGTGGGTGCATACCGGACCATCAATTTGGTTTTAGAAGTCAGCATATCACCATTGAACAAACTCATAGATTGGTCCAATTTATAAGAAGAACATTTGAAGACAAGAAGTATTGTTCTGCGCTGTTTACCGACGTTTCTTAGGCATTTGATAAAGTGTGCCAAGAAGGCTTTATATTAAAATTGAAGACATACCTACCAATAAACATTGTAAATCTTTTGGAAAGTTACATTATTGCCCAGAAGTTCACTGTTTTAGAAGAAGACCTTATGAGTATGCCTGAAACTATCACATCCGGTGTGACACAGGGTAGTATTCTGGGGCCAGTTTTGTATTTGATTTATACTTGAGATATGCCTCTGAGTAGCAATATCCACACTTCCACATTTGCTGATGATACAGCCTGCCTTAGTATGCATGCAAATCCTTACGAGGCATCCCAATATCTTCAAGAGCACATTATCCAGCTGGAGCTATGGTTAAACTTATGGAGAATTAAGGTAAACGAACAAGACTGTGTTCAAGTAACATATACATTACGAAGAGATACTTGTTCACACATTCGGATTAACAATCATGTTGTCCCTCAACATATTCATATGAAATATCTTCGTATGAACCTTGATCGACGGCTTACTTGGAAACTTCACATTGACTCTAAGTTAACCCAAATGAAACTAAAATTAACTCAGGTACATTGGCTGATTGGTAGAAATTCAACCCTCAGTCTAGATTGCAAACTTTTGATATACAAGTTACTTTTGAAACCTATATGGTGCTACGGAATTCAACAATGGGGCACTGTTTCAGCTTCCAATGTCCAGAAAATCCAACGAAGGCAAAATAAAATTTTGCGATTAATAACATCGGCTCCATGGTATATAAAAAATTCAAATATACATTGTGATTTAAACATGCCACTAGTGATTGAAGAAATTGCAAAATATGCAGGCAAATATTTAACAAACTTCGAGTCACATACTTATCCGCCTAAAAAGAGGGATACAAGTGCTCTTATACTCAACACTCCAGATGGGACTGCTTGAAAATACTTTTTATTTTTTTTTCTTCCTTTTGATTATCACTACTTATGTATTATTTATAACTATATCTAAATTTATGTCCGATAGTGGTCGGGCCTAATAATTATATTTTAGATTTAAGATTTGAATACTTATTGTTAGTTCATATTTGAAGATACAATAAATAAAAAAATATGTATAAAAATAAAAAAATTTTAAAATAAAAATAATAACTTTTTACATGGCGATCCTGCTAATTCCTGAGAGTGCTATTTTTAGCACCTGGAAATATTTTTGGGGTCTGGCAGTTCAGCCAAAAACTATCTGCCAGTGGAAGATGTCCACCTGGCCAAAAGGCAGAAAAAATCAGGCGAAGAAATAACAACAAGACAACAAATCTACTAGAATATCAGCACCAGCGAAAGCAACTAGAGAACAACAACAACTACAGCACTACCCATAGCTTATTGCATGTTTACCAAAATTTTCATCATTAACATTACATTTTGCGGTAAATTATGACCTGCTACAACCTAAATAACCACCGGCAAATATAACAAGCCACCACCATAAGGGGAAGAGAGCAATATAAATCAACCAAGAAAGCTTAAAGGTGCCAGAAAAATTTAACAACAAATAAGTATAAAAAAAACAAACAAAGAAGTGCACTAATTGTGGCGCACTCTAAGTTCGGTAGGCGTTAACCGCCGTCGAAAAACTTTTTTTTCTCCTTTCACTATTTTCTCAAAGAAAAAA
This sequence comes from Tachina lurida, assembly GCA_944452675.1. Classification (NCBI taxonomy): domain Eukaryota; kingdom Metazoa; phylum Arthropoda; class Insecta; order Diptera; family Tachinidae; genus Tachina; species Tachina lurida. The sequence goes on from OX101752.1 coordinate 91,249,514, forward strand.
AATTTTATGTACATATGTATAAAAATATCAATGAATAAGAATATATGAAAATAAGGAATCAAAATAACTATAAAATTAAAAAATTAATATTTTTGTAATTAATTTTGTAAGGTCTTGAATTTTTTTTTGAAATGAATAGGAAATTCAAAAGTAGGGCTAAAAACCCAGTTCAATGGGAAATTAAAGAAAATAAGCTAACTGCGGAAGAGCAAATAAAGTATTTGAAACAAATTTGGGAATTAATAGGTATAGAAGGAACTCCAACAGAAGACGACGTGATAAATAAACCAAAAATTTAACAAAAAACAGTATTACTCATGAGGAAGTTTTTAGAATGGTGAATTTTTTTTTTGGAGAGGTGAGCTGTTAAATTTGTTTTTTTAATATGGCTAAATCAGAATCTAAAATGGAAAAACCCAATGCTACCGTAATTAGTAATTTGGAAATCATTGATCACAAATCGGAAATAAATTCGTTGTGGTTACTAATGCTAATATTGGTAATAATTTTAGCAATAAACTTGTTGCTTAAAATATATTTGTCACATAAAAGAGCTCTAAGAAAAAATATTTCAGTAAAGCAAATGACTTAGATAAAATATAAATTAACATGGGTAATGGAATGGGAAGAAATAATTACTAAAGCCAGAATTATAAAAGAAGATTTTGAACGTTCGTACAAGTGTTAATATTGATAGACCAATTAAAAGCAAAACAATTACTACTTTCAGAACATTTTTAAAAGATTAGAAGGAATAAGAGTTTTATTTAACGTTTATTACAATAGACTTACGGTAGCTCACCAAAGAGCAGCAGACGCATTTTTCTCTGACTTAACAAACAAAATTTCGAAATTAGCCGATAAAAAATCTATAACAATTGAATTACCAAATTCTCTACATGAAAGTATAGCCTATAAGATAACAATACCTACAACTGCATTAACAATGACTCAAACTGTAGTGGAATTTTTAAATACAGCTTCAAAGCTGATTATAGACCTTGATGGAAAATCCGAAAATTTGCGCTCCTTTGTTGACTCCTTGTCCTTTGTAGATGCAATGAAAGGTACTGACGAAGCAGTTGCAGTATCACTAATAAAAACAAAATTAAAAGGAAACGCCAGAAATCTAATAAATAGTGAATCAACTATATCAGAAAAAAAAATTTTTTTTTTAATACATGATTTTTATTTATTGTATCTTCATATGAAATAACAATAAGTATTCAAATCTTAAATATAAAAATATAATTAGGCCCGACCAGTGTCGGACATAAGCTTAGTAATAGTTATATATAATACACTAGCTCACCCCGGTCCGCGTTGCCGGCCCTAAGCAAACATTAGTGTTGTATACACGGCTGCCAGAAGTTTTGCGAAGAAAACCATCATTTGTCGGAAAGAAAATCATATTTTGAAGAAAAAAATCATCACAAGTCCAATTTTATTTTCAAATAATAAAAGTAACAATTGACATATTTACAGTGGACAAACAAAACTATTCGACGTACACCAATTTTATTTTGTTTTCATCAATAAAAAGGTATTTACTAGCTTATTTTACAAAGAGAATTTAGAAAGCATTTTCAAATTGAACTCAATAAAAAAATGAGATCATTAAAGTAACCTATATAAAAATTACATTAAATGAAAAATTAGATACTCTACGTCTACACTAGATATATTTTTAACATGACAATTTCAAATCCCATATCGAAAAAAGAGCTAACATAAAAAAATTATTTTTCAATATAAAATTTGACTTTTGTTATGATAAAAATATATCAGGTGTAGACGTAAAGTTAAGAAATTCAAACAAAATAAGTATTCGACATTGCCAATGTTGTTATCATATAAGGTACATATGTACAGGAGTGATGCATTTTGGGTTTTTTGGTTTAGGGCCAAATTAAATAGTAAGAAAGGTAAAGGGCCAAAATACCTTTGATAGGGCCAAAAAAATTTTTCAATGATTTATTTTGTTTAGATTAAGGTAAATACATATTTTATATGTATGTATGTTGCTTAAAAAACTAAATTTTAGTTAAAAAAACATTATTTATGTTATTCTAATTTTATTAAACGTAATCTCTAAATTAAAATTCTTAGTCCAATAGTTCCTCAATTTACCCCTGTTTAAAAACATTTTTTTGTGTCACGTTTTAAAATTTCTTTATCATAACAATTCATTTTTTGAATTGTATTAAATATAACACAATATTTTTTACATGACGACGATTTCTTCTATTATGGCCTATTTCACAATATCGAAAGAAAACTCTCGACTAAAAATTTATATTGAAAACAAAAGCGAATTTTAAAATTTTATTCTTGATTTCAATATAAATTTTCAGTCTGAGGATTGGTGAATACAAAGAGTTTCTTGAATAATTCTGTAAATATTTGTACACAAAAGTTTACATAAAGACTTTTAATGGTCGAAATCCTTTTGCAAAATTTACTTCTACTTAAATCTTTGAGCTTTTTAAATTCTGGAACTTGCGATATTGCCTATTTACTTGTTTTGTTTCCTTTTGAAAAAGGTTAATAGCAAGTGGTATATTACTATAATACAGATTTCGGAAACCAGTTTAAATAAAAATCTTCAAAAATAAAAGTAGTTCTTAAAACGAAGAAAACTCAATTAAAAAGTATACTCAAAGGTTTGAAGGAATTAGTTGAATTTTGAGCTGAAGGGGCCAAAATATCCTAGAGAGTACAATAGGGCCACAAACATCCAAAAGTGCCACAAATGGCCCAATTGTGCCACATTTTGCATCACTGATGTACAGTTGTTTTATACTCTAAAACTTAGAGGCAAATTGCTTTTCCTTGGCGACGAATGACTTCTTTTAAGCGATTTGGTATACATTTGTGCAAGATTTGAATATATTCCGGACCGATTTTTCGTCACTTCTCTAACATCCCTTTTTTTTTGTAAAGTGGCGTTTTCTTATTCTTTTTTTTCAAATGATCCCAGAAGAGGAGGGAGAGTTGTGCTCTCTGCCCCTTACCAACCTGTTTCCATGAAGACGAATATTTTCGCTGGAACAAAAATGTTTTCTTTATAGGTGTAGCTATTGATAAACATTCTAGAACAACAAAGAAAATTGTACATACATATGTATGTATTGAAAGTAAAAATCATAATTTGCAAAATTAAAAATCATCATTCGAGAACAAAAATCTTAAAATCATATTTTGGTCCAAAAATCATCAAAAATATGATAAAATCATCATTCTGGCAGCACTGGTTGTATATAGCATTGGTGGTACAATATGAAAATTGGATTTTGCCCACGAATAAACTAAATATTGCGCCATCTGTCGGACGAACTTCAAACTACACAGAAACACTGGATGTGTCCAGTAAAATTCAAAATATTACGGGCAAGCGGATTAGGATGTGACTCGAGTTTTGTTAAATATTTGCCAGCGTTTTTTGCAATTTCTTCAGTCACTAGTGGCATATTTAAGTCACGATGTATATTTGAATTTTTTATATACCATGGAGCCGATGTTATTAACCGTACAATTTTGTTTTGTCTTCGTTGGATTCTCTCGACATTAGAAGCTGAAGCAGTACCCCAAGCTGAATTCCATAGCACCATATAAGAGCGACTTGTATATTAAAAGTTTACAATCTAGGATGAGGGTTGAATTTCTGCCAACCAGCCAATGTATCTGAATTAGTTTAAGTTTCATTTGCGTTATATCAGTATACTCCCCTGTGGCACACCGGATGAGATTATTTCAGGCGTTCTCATAAAGTCTCCTTCTACAACAGTGAACTTCCGGGCAATAATGTAACTTTCCAGCAGATTTAGAATGTTTATTGGTAGGTAAGTCTTTAATTTTAAAATTAGGCCTTCATGCCACACTTTACCAAATGCCTGAGAAACGTCAATGAACAGCGCAGAGCAATACTTTCTTTCTTCAAAAGTTTTTCTTATAAATTGAACCAATCTATGAGTTTGTTCAGTGGTGCTATGCTGACTTCTAAATCCAAATTGATGATCCGGAATGCACTCATTATCAGTTAGAATTGGGGACAATTTTATCATGAGTAACTTTTCAAAGAGCTTTGACATTGTTGACAGTAAACTTATTGGCCTATATGACTCAGCTTTGGTAAGATCTTTGACCGGCTTTGGAATCATTTTAACCTTGGCAAGCTTCCAGCTGTTTGGATAGTACTCCAGTCGTAAAATAGCGTTAAAAATGAATAACAGGATTCTAATAGCTATACGAGGCAACTTCATCAACATCTGGTTACTAATTCCATCAATACCCGGAGCTTTTTTCGGGTGAGTTCAGCAATTACTTTTTGTACATCACGCGTCTTAAATTTTATTGATCGAGGGGGTAGCGCAACTACATTTGGCAAATCAACAGCACCAGAACACGTGTTTGGGGTGAATACGGATTTTAAATGCTTACCAAATATTTTACCTTTTTCAGTATCGCTTCTTGTCCAACTTATCGCTTTTTCACTTACGAGACGTTCAATATCCGTAGAATAAATTCTATATACCCTAGTCTGCGGATGGGCGGTAGTGGCATGTTCAGCAGCCTGTTTAATATTTTCATTAAGGTTGGCAATGTTCGATTCAATATCATCATGTGTTCTTAGCGTAATATTTTCCGTGCAATGACTACTAAGATATTTTTTAAATCGCAGCCAATTAACACCATTTATCAAATTCGCATATGGATGAGGTAAATCACTTCCTAATGGGCTACAAATTGTAACGATCGTGGGAGAGTGATCGGACGAGAGATCTAGAGAAGTTTCAATTTGAATTAAATCTCTAGAGATATTTTTAATAACGCCAAAATCTATTACATCCGGAATTTGATGTATGTCAGTAGGCCAATAAGTGGGCTCCCCACTCGAAATGACATCCAAGCCCATTTTGGAAATTGTATTGAACAACGCTCGACCTCTGGGTGTAATAAGACGCGAACCCCAGAACGTGTGTTTAGCATTATAGTCGCCAGCTGCTACGAAACAAGGACCCAGAGATTTGTAAAAATCCTCGTATTGATGCTCAGTAATTGCGAATCTAGGAGGAGAGTAAATTGATGATATGACAAAATTATTGGAAAAATTCAAATATTCGTTGCTTGTAAATGTTCTTCACAAATGTTATCAATAATATCATGCTTGAGTCTTGACTTTATTAAAATTGCTGATCCACCGCATGCTCTTCCTCTCGGGTCCTTTGAATCATATAAGGTGTAGCCATAAATTTTAAAAAGGCTTCTCGAAGTCAAATGAGTCTCAGAGACCAACATTATATCAATATTTTTTTCCGTGAGGAAGTGCTCAAGTTCATTTTTATGTTGGCGAATGCCGTTTGCGTTCGAGAAACATATTTTTAACTTGTTCATGGTTTTTAACTAAAGCTTGAAGCGGAGTATTCTGCATTCGCAGCATTTCTTGCATCATGCTAGTCATATTTGTTGTAAAATTATTTATAGTTTGCACCAGATTATCAATAGTAGCTTCAAGGCGATTGAAATTAAAGTTCGAATTTGCATTTGTTGAATTATTTGGTGGTGAAACATTTTGTGTATGAATAGAATTTGTCTTAGCAGCATCGGCATACGATACACGGGAACTAACTGGTTGGCTCACTTGCGCAATAGTGGCTGGTAAAGCGTTTGCTGATTGGACTGGGGCCAATTTAGATGTTTGCCTCATAGTCTGTTTGACGAAAGAGTACACAGGACAACCTCTGTAGTTAGCAGTGTGATTTTCTCCACAATTACTGCATTTTTTGTTACTTTGATCTTTCGGTTTATTGCAAATAGCAGTGCCGTGTAACTCGCCGCACACAACACAAACAGCAGGTAATTTGCAGTAAGTTTTAGTATGTCCATATTCTTGACAATTATGGCACTGTACGGGTCCTGAACGCTTGTGTGGTTCTTCAACGGTTATTTTTCGATACAAGAGATATCTTAAATTATATATTGGATGGGTCTCATTTTTTTTTTCAATTTTATATCATTTGGCTCAAGTTCAACGCGAAATAGAGGTTGAGGAATCTTTTCCTTATTTATTGTGTTAGATACATTTTTTACTTTAAAACCCTGGAGGACGAGAGCATCTTTTACTTCTTCAGGAGCAACATAGGAATCTATGCCCTTCAACACAATCTTCATACTTTTAGTACTCTTGAGCTGATATGTGTAGAAATTTGTTTTACTTTTTTCAAATTCAGAAACCATTTTTCGAAAATCTTTTTCTTCATAAATTTGAATTTTCGTTTCATCAATATTACCACGTTTTATTGGAACAATGTGAAATTTATTCTCACCAATGAACGAAATTAATTTTTTAATAAGAGCGTTTGAGTTTTTTTCTCTTAAATAGATTGGTGGCGGCTTGGAGGTTTTGTTCGCAGATTCAGCGGGTTTGTCATTGTCATCTTGCAATATTTTAAAACGGTTTTGCCGATTAGTAGAGGATGCGCTGTTATCCCTAGACATCTTTGGAGCAGATGCAATTTTAGTAGAATTTGGGCTTCGCCCGCGCTTTAAAATTGTAATGTATCTGTCTATTCCGACTTGGACCTTGGGTTTTGGGCTACTCTTATTTTCAGCTTATTTTCAGTGACAACTTGGTTAAATGATGACCACGAGCCCGAGGCGGGTGATATCGCTGAGTTAAATGTAGAAGTACTAGGCAATATTGTCAACGATTCACTAGTTGGCAGTGGACAAAGCGAAGTTGATCGCTGACGAAACTGTGGTTTTGCCGTTAGAAAAAGTCTATTATCAGATTTTTGATTTTTATTAAGAGCTTCAGAACTCACAGCAAGTCTATTATCAGATTTTTTATTTTTAATGTTATCATTATGAGCATCAAAACTCACAGTAAAATAGGCATTTCTGCCGTTAGAACTCACTTCACTATTTTTTTCCTTTGGGGTACTCATATATAGTATTCCTCAAGGGTACTTTGTATGTTTTTTTGTTTACGGTTTTTTTTGTTTTTGTTATTTCTATATGTAAAAATATTAGCAAAGAAAAAAAAAGCTTATTTATCAAAGTTAATATGTACTACGAATATTTTTTGTATGATTTTTTTTTTGTTTAGTTTGTATGTAAGAAAAATTCCGCTATTAAGTCTGTTCACTATGAAGGTACAACGAGAAGTGATCAGAAATAATAATAACAAATTAAAAAATAGCGTCAAGGGAGAATCTGTTGAAGTATTAACGGCAAAAATTTTTAATAAACAAAAAACAATAAAACTGCTAACGCTTATTGCAGTGAAATAGAAAATTTAGCCAAAGCATTAGAAACCGCATACATTTCAGATGGTTTATCATGCGACCTAGCTACAAAGTATTCCACACAAACTGCAGTAAAGGCATTAACTAAAAACTGCACCATAGATACAGTCAAACTTATCATGGAGGAGGGTCAATTTAATAGCATGAACGATGCTATCAGTAAATTTGTCAATAGTTTTACAGACTCCACAGGTCAACAAAATACCATTTTGTACTATCGACAAAAGTACAAATCTGGAAACAATTACCGTGGTAATAACACACCATTACTTCGAAGAAATATTTACCCAAGTAAAAATAATAACAACAACTATAATAATAACAATAATAATAACAGTTATTACAGAAACCGGCAAAGATTTAATAATAGTCGTAGGAACAATAACTACGTAAGAGCAACAGAATCAAATAATAATGATTCGAAAATAATAATTTAAAAACTTTTTAATACCACATTACTTCCAGGTAGTAGATAATAATTTTCCGATACCATGCGATGGAATCATTGGCATGGATTTTATCAAAAAATATAACTGTATATTGGATTTCAACCAAGATAATGATTACCTTATCCTTAGACCATTTAATATACCACATACAATAGATATACCGATTACGAATAACTGCAATGAAATTAATATACCTCCAAGATGTGAAGTAATACTTCAAATACATTTTACCAAGTCAAAGAATGAAATATTATTTCAAATCAAGAAATTGAACCAGGTGTTTTTATACCAAATACATTAGTTAAATCTGACAAAGCATTTATTCGTATTCTAAACACTAATAACACAATTACTTAAATCAAACAAAGTAACATAAAGACCGAAAACATCTCTGATTATGAAATTATTAAAGAAAATTTAAGCCAAAATACGCAAAGAAAATCAGAAATATTAAAAATGTTAAAGAAAACTTTTCCACAACAATCTAAAACAACAATAACAAAACTATGTTCAACATATAGTGATATTTTCGGTTTGGAAACAGAAACAATAACAACTAATAATTCTTATGAACATAAGTTGAGAGTAAAAGATAAAGAACCAGTATATATTAAAAATTATCGTGTACCACATACACATAAAGAAGAAATTAGTAGACGATAAAATTATTGAACCCTCCTATTCTGAATACAATAGTCCAGTCTTGTTAGTACCAAAGAAATCACTTCCTAACTCTGACCAGAAAAGATGGAGACTTGTCATAGATTACAGACAAATAAATAAAAAATTAATTGCAGATAAATTCCCATTACCTAGAATTGATGATATATTAGACCAATTTGGGAGAGCAAAATATTTTTCTTGTTTGGACTTAATGTCAGGCTTTCACCAAATCAGTTTAGAGAAAAACTCCAGAGACTTAACAGCATTTTCAACCAATAACGGTTTATACAGATTTACTAGATTACCTAAAAATCTAGTTTCAATATTGATATTAGCTATACTGATAATAAGGGCTGTTATTTTCATGCACTATAAAATCTAAGTTATGCGCATAGAAATGCGCAATAAAACCTAATATATGCATTAAAAATATGCACTAAAATTAATATTTATACTAAAATTATCTATATCAAGTCAAATATGAATATTTGAAGAAGTTAATTTCATAATTAAATATATTACACATTTATTTTTTTCTCGTAATGAAGCTTAAAGAATTTCAAGTATGATATTTGCTGATGTTCCATGTGAAAAGCAGAATAATATATGTACATATGTACATACATTTGTACGTGTATATTTTAGTATGGGCGACAGAAGAATGATGACTCATTCTACTTGTGCCCAGCTTATAGCATAATTCCTAATACATACCTACATACGTACATACATACATACCTACATATAGGCAAAGTTAAAAATGCAAATAAACATGAAGCAAAATTACAACGACGTCAACTCAAAAGTATTTTAAATATGGGTGCAGTTAATTCTTAAAATTTGGTGATTTACACAAGTTTTAAAAAACCTTTTTTAAGCTAAAATTCTATTATGAATACAATTTTAGCGAATTTTGCTTAAACAACATTTGAAATGGTGTTTAAGATTTTTATGAATACGGATGTAAGCATTTAATAAGAGACAATGCAAATGTTATTATAATGTATAAGCCAGATGAGAAAAATATTAAGCTCGTCTATAGGGATAATGTTGTCAGTAATATGAATTTTGAAAAGTTTCAAGAAATTTTTATAGTGTTGGAAGGATAAATATTGATTTTTAATGATCAATTAAATGATCTTTGTTATAAAAAACAATATGACTATTTCATGACTATATAAATTACTGCTTATAAATTGACTTTAGTTATTTCATCTGACCTGAAACTTCATTCATATAAATGTTATAAATGACTAGCAACTTGTAAACTGATAACTCAATCTGAATCAGATAACCTGGGGTCGAATCGTTACATCCGTGATCGTACAACTCGTCACGTAAAAACACCATTTTCGGATTATGACATACGTGAACGTACTGAAATCCGATTTAGCTTATACGATTGACGTATCACTTAATTTATTTTCTTACGATTGTCGATACGATCACGGATGTGACGATTTGAGCCCTGATCTGTAAACCAGACCAGCTAGCTTATAAGCATGCATAAATTGTAAAATGTAATGTAAACAGATCTTACTTTACATCTGTATCTGTATGAGTATGAAATAAATTTACCGAAAAAAAATATCGGAAGCATGCCGAAGCATGTATAATTTAAAAAAATTCCTCACGTCATACTTTTATAAGGAAAGAAATTTTAAGACTTTGTGGCAAATTAAATAGATATGTATCTAATTTGTTAAAAATTCAAAAGTGTGAATTCATAATTCTAATAGTATAGATTTTTAATTAAAACACCACTAAATGTCGGACTGTCGCGTCACTATCGATAGAAGCATGCTAAAGCATGCATGCTAGCAAAATATTAAACTTGTTAGAAGGTGATGAGAAAGCTTTTTACTAATCATTAATTTGTAGACAGCAATTGTATCTGGATCAACTCAACTCATGAATGTATTGTATACATGTATGATTGATGGTAATGAGGACTTTTTGTAAGTGAGAAATCATTAGATCTGAATGCGATACAACTCAGCCTACGTTAACAACAATAACTTTAAGGGGTCAACCAGCAAACCTCATGTAAAAACACTTGAGGTAAAAATGCTCCCAAACATAGATATTATAATGTTTCTGATACTTTATGAAAACACCGATGGTGAATTGATGATGGAGGTAACTGTGTTATTTGAGATCGATTTTCTATAATAGTTTATTATTAAACATGTATTTCTTTTTATATAAACTAATTTCTCCACACATCCATTTAAAAATTATACAAATATTCTCTATTTCAACTATTAAAATCTGAAAAATAGTAGTGACACATTAGAAGAAAAAATTAATAAAAAGAGAGACTGACTGACCAACTGATACGTACAATCTGTCTGACAGGTACAAAAGCTCACTAAAATATATTAGAAATATGTCTGACAGGTACAAAAAGCTCACTAAAATATATTAGAAATATATACGCAATACGCTGAACTTTAGTAAAATGAGAAAAAAAAATCACAGAACATCAAATAAAAGTCATAGGCGCTCACCCTTCATAAAATAAACATACACTCGTACCTTATTAATGTAAACATATTATCAGTATGAAGTAACACAATTTGAGGAAATAAAATTTTAAAATTTAATTATCCATAACGCTGACAAAGAGAAGACAGAAATGCTGACGTACAAAGTCATCTTGTATACTAGGATAGCAGTTGAGAGGTCAGACCTAAATTGTAAGAAAACGACTTCGTTTTCTGTTGATCGCTATTCAAGAAGAAAATAAGATTGTTCATTATGATTTAACTAATTTAAAAGTACATTTAAGTTCAGTCTCATATCCAATATGATGATGATCCTAACATAAAATTTAAAAATAAACGTTATGTAATTCCATATAGTTATTATACGTATCTAATATTCCAGCAAAGGTACTATTATATGAAAGAATCTTAAGCGCTTCTAACTGTACCAGAGTTTAAGATAAAAAGCTCCTTTTATTCAATAGCGGTCTAATTGAATAAAATTTTAATTTGAAACAGTAAGCAAAGACATCAGCTTACAGAATTCTTATTCAAGATTATTTACTAGAATATCTATATAACTATCAAAGGTCAAATTCTAAAAGTCTTATAAACTAAGCAATATGAAAAACAAGTAAGAGTGCTATATTCGGCTGTGTCGAATCTTATATACCCTTTACCAACGTATATATATGTAGTATACAGATACACACATTAGTACATACATACATACACAGAGAAAACAGATTCGTTGAGACAACCGAATTTGTTGCCAATCGAATTTTGGTGGTTGCACCAACTATATAGAATTCTGGTATAACGACTGCAATTTTCTTGCGTTACCAATATATTTTAATTATAACACTTAAACAAATAGTTGCAGCAACAGAAAGATTGGTTAACAGTATGGAATTTGAAAAAAAAGTTATTCTTGCTACCGAAAATGTTGTTAGTACAACTGAAACAATATCATAATTGGTATCTGTGAAAGAAAAATTGGCCTTCCTTGCTGAAATAAAATAAGCAATAAACCCAAATAAAAATATACAATTTTAGAAATTTATTATTTAACATATTGTCATAAGTTATTTTTAATTGAAATTTATTTATTTCAACCACACATTTTGAACAGCCACAAACCTATTATCTTATGCACAGACTTTCAAAAACCATTTGAGAATTCATAAATCATAATATCTTTGAAAGTCACAAAAGTTAATTTTTAATTTGCTGCAACGAGTATAAACTATGACAGTAAGCTCAACCTATAGTTGCAGCAACTGATAGAAAGTGTTTATTTTAACATTAATATAGAACGACAATTTTTTAGTTGCCAATACCAAAAGTTGGTAGTAACATCCAATTCATAATATTTTATTCGGTTGTGTTAACCAATCAATGAATTAGTCATGGCAAAAGCATACGCTCGGTTGATGCAATCAATTTAAGAATTGTCAGAATCATATCTTTATTACAATTATGCCCTTATGGCAACAAACATGGATTTTTTTTGGATTAACCGAAAATTGATTGCGTGAACTGAAATATAGTTTATGCAAATGATATTTTGTTGGAGTAACCATTTTCCAACCAATCTTTTTTCTGGGTGTATTTGTTTTCTGATAAAATTTATAACTTTTTGTTATAGTGCAATTTTTAGTAACTGACCTCTCGGTTTTTTTCGACTAAAGAATTTGCTTGAGTAAAGATCTTCCTAAAACATGAAATATTTTTAACTAAAAAAAAATATTTTTGGTTATTTTTTAGCCAATTTTTTTCCACTTCCAAGCCTGGAATAATTAAAATTTTTCTGGTTTTAATACGAGTACAAATTTATTTCATTCTAAATTTTAAGAAATTTATTATTCGACATATGTATTGTCATAAGTTTATTTTAATTTTAAATTTATTTGCTGGTGGTTCAGCGATGTCTATATGCATTTCATTGTTGCTGTAACAAATCGTCAGTAGACTTCAACCACACATTTTGAACAGTCACAAACCTCTTATCTTATTTGAATTCTCAAATAGTTTTTGAAGACTGTACATAAGATAAGAATTTTGTGACTGTTCAAAATGTGTGGTTGAAGTCTATTGACGATTTGTTACAGCAACAATGAAATGCATATAGACATCGCTGAACCACCAGCAAATAAATTTAAAATTTCTTTCTAAAATATAGAATATATTTAATTACCAGATATATAACTACATTTATTTAATTAGAACTTTAAAGAAATTTATTATTTGACATATTGTCAGAAGTATACATACAATAATTGAAATCTATTTGCTGGTAGTTTAGCATGTCTATATATGTACGTATTTCATTGGCGCTTGAACCAAATCATCAGTAGACTTCAACCACAATTTTCAACTGTCACAAACCTCTTACTTTATGCACAGACTTTCAAAAACTATATGAGAATTCATAAAATAATAATATTTTTGAAAATCACAAAAGATGGATTTCTAATTGTATAAGAATGTAGAAAAATAAAATGAGTTCACCTGGATATAAATTATTTGCTGGGTTTTGTATCAGTTTCAAAGCCTACTAAGCTTATTTTTTCTTTTGTGATTTTCAAAAATATTATTATTTTATGAATTCTCATATAGTTTTTGAAAGTCTGTGCATAAAGTAAGAGGTTTGTGACTGTTGAAAATTGTGGTTGAAGTCTACTGATCAGTGATGCCAACTTAGCCCTTTTCGGGCTAGATTTAGCTCGCTTTTAGTCACTCAAAACGCGAAAAACATTTTTTGGCCCCAAACTAAAAAACGTGCAAATCTAGCACTTTTTACAATTCTCTTTCAGCCCTTTTAGCCCCTTTTTCCTTTTTGTTCGATATGGCTGAATTTTAATATTTACGAACTTTAATATAGCAAATATTGACTTATGAAATATAGTTGCAGTATTGTTTTACTAATTTTCTTTTGTTAGTTTGCGTTACCAATTTAAAAAAGAAGAATAATATATATAGAATAATCCTTTATTTCTTCCAAATTGTTTGTGCTTTGAAAGTTGTTGTAGGTTAAATGTGTATTAACCGCCGTTTTAATATGCATAGTATATAAATATGTATGAACAAACACATTCAGTATTTCCTAAAAAGAGATAATCGGCCATGTCACTGAGTTCAATTCCGTTAAGGTGTGTCCAGACTAGGGATGCCAAATGGGAAATCCCGATCCCGGAAATCCCGGGATTTTCGGGATTTGTAAGATTCAATCCCGGGATTTCTTTTTCGGGATTTCTTAGCAATTTTTATATAAAAAACTTAATAGATTAAAATTTTCGTTGATTTTATGGTATTTTTTTATAATATTTAAAAGTCCCATACAATTTTATACGTGCAGTTTTAACAATTTAATGACTATTTGTGGCATATTTCTTATAAATTAACAACAAGTGCAAAATAAATTAACTACTTTCTCGCGGTTATTTTCATCAAAGGTGATACAATATACAACTAAGAATTATTTTGAAAACGAAAAGAAGCATATGAGCTTTGGAAGGAAAATAACATTTGGAAAATTCAATAAGTTTGACAAATTTATTGAGTCTTATTGTATATTATAAGGCCAATTATGAATAAAATTCCATGAGAAATTTTGCCCAGGGAACAATTTCAAACAGTAGCAAATAATAGGGAAAACAAAAAAAAAATATGAAAAAGGGAGACATTTCTTGCGGAAATTTATTCATAATTGCAGTGTATAACTCTGTATATCGACTCCTCAACCCTTATTCACTTTTCGGTAACAATTGAGTACTACTGACAGCTCCTTGCAATTAAAGTAGAAAATAAAAAGTCGGGTTGACGTAAAAGCGAGAAATATTTACAGAATAATGCGCACTATTTTGTCTAAAAAATTGCTCTAGTGTGAATGTATGTTTTTTTACATTGCAGTTCAAAATTATTTTCGTTAGACCGTTTAGGTCGTTTTTGACACAAACCTATGACCTATTTAAATTACATGGGTTTGATCAAAGGTTTGTGTCAAAAATTACCGACTGAATGACTTCGACTCAATTATAGTTTTATTCGAGTTGCAGAGTAGAAGGACAGCACACTAATAAACCATACTCCTCTTAGCGAACTTAGGACTACATATGTATCTGTTGAACTTGCAGAAAACAACTTATGTATGAATTTAAAATTTTTCAAGTGTTCAGGCAAACTTTTAGTGGCATATTCATAAAAAATATTTTAGGCTTATTAAGCGCTTATTTGACGTATTTCTTTGGGAAATTTGTCAAATAAACCTGTAATAAACCTAAATTTTTTTTTATGAATACGGCGGTTAATGTCTGTGCCTACAAAAATGTGATCATTAGACGTAATTTATAGAATTTGATTAGAATTGTGTATACATTTCTTTTAATTTTTCGACATGTTCAGCCTTATTATCGTTGTCATAGTAGTGACGAAATTGATTAAAAAAAAATAGGCAATGCCTGGTGTATGTAACAACCGTAATGGCTACTTGTTGGTCAATCGCAATTAAAAAAACCTTAATAGATATATTTAAAAAAACAATAATGTTTTTGCAGCTTATTTGTATGAAAGTGAATCTAAAATGTTCGTAAATCAACTTAAGCGATAGTGCTAAAAGTCCACAGATATGTACATTTGTTTTGATTTAGATTATAGAAAAACATTTATATTGAAAGCAAAAACAAGTTTTCATATTAAGTTATTGTTTTCACTATAAATTCTCTAACATCAACTGAAAAATAGATGACAAAAATTCTTTCGATTTTTATTTCATAATACTAGTATTAAAATATTGTTAACTTTAAAGACAAATGTTTAATGATATATTATCAACATAAAAACTTTTAAAATGCATAAAATTTGTTATTAAAGTAATATTTATTAAAAAAAAATTATTTATTTTACCAAAAAATTTTAAATCTCGAAAATCCCGGAATCCCGAAAAATCCCGGGATCCCGAAAATCCCGCGATCCCGAATATCCCGGGATTTTCGGGATCGGGATTAATAACTCCCGAATCCCGGGATTTCTAAAAATCGATCCCGATTGGCATCCCTAGTCCAGACTGATGGATGCGCTGGTATTGTGGGGTATTCTCCGACTAGGGGTCTGATTCAATTCCGTTCGGAAACGGAATGTATGTTGTTTGAATTACAAAATACCTGAGAACTGTTCTCTAAAATTAATCCAAGCAAAAATGATAAAAAGTCAAATTATTTTATAGATAGTTTTTTAAAGACTGAAAACGAGGAAGAGCGAAAATTCGAATTTTTATTTAATAAATACCAATTTTAAATACACAAAAACTCGAATAAAAAAAATAATGAGTTATGGCATTTCTATATTAAGGTAATGATATTTATATGCATACATATATACTGTTACCTTATTCAAAATATAATATGAAATATGTACCTTATTGATATGTAATATATGAATATACATATGTGCTGATCAGTGTTGCCAGAATTTCTAAGGATAAAATCTGCAAAATTCAAAAATTTTTCACGAAAAAATCTGCAAAATCTGCATTTTATTTTTAAAATCTTCAAAAAATTTGCAAAGCAGTTTCTTAAAAAATTTTTTTTATATTTTATTAAAAAAAATTACATAAATATGGATGTACATGTGCAACATATATATTTTTATAGAATGACTATCAAAATATGTTATTAAGAATTACGTACACAAGCGTAATAGCACAAAATAGGTAATATTAATATTCGTAATAGGTAATATTAATAAATATTATTTTGTGTTACAAAACGTTTAACAAAGAAAAATTTGTTTTGTAAAGCTTTCGTAAACTTAAACTATTTTTTATGAATACGGCAGAATAAGCTTAAAAGCTTCAAGCAAAAATTTTTAAAAGCTAACATCTTCGATTTTGAATAAATTTTTAATTTCTCATTACCTTTTTACAATTAGCTGCCGCACTGGTTAATTGTCCACACGCAAAGTTTACTTTGCAAAGTCTTGAAGAGAAAATAATATATTCGATGTTTCCTAAGTTCAAAAATGTTAACTCTCTAAACTATGAATCGCTCACATATAAAAGAAACAAGAAGTAGTAGCAGTATTAGGAAAAATGTAAAAAAAAATTCACTATAATTGGAGTTAAAAATCTGCGTTTTTAGCCCAAAAATCTTCAAATCTGGATTTCGTGTTTTTGGAGGATAAAAATCTGCAAAATCCAGATAAATCTGCATTTCTGGCAACCGTGGTGCTGATGTCATGGTAGTTATTTATTTTCTTATAAATTACGGTATAAAAATCTGTTTGCTATTTTGATATTCAACAGAAACATTTTACATGACGCCTTTTTTCTCGCTTTTTGGAAAAATTGGACTATATGTAATCTTTTTTTTCAATCTAGCCCTTTATAGCCCTTTTTTCAAAAATTGTTACGCGTTTTGAGTCTCAAAAGTTGGCATCACTGCTACTGATGATTTGGTTCAAGCGCCAATGAAATACGTATATAGACATGCTAAACTACCAGCAAATAAATTTCAATTATTTATTTAATTAGTTTTATATAACAAGAAAAGTGTACTTCTCGCAACCGTGGAATCAGCCTTTTAATTTTTTTTAGGTCCTTATACCAATCTTGTTCTTAAAAAAATATATAAAACTAGCTGGCCCTAAGCAAACATTAGTGTTGTATATGGCATTGGTGGTACAATATGAAAATTGGATTTTGCCTACGAATAAACTAAGTATTGCGCCATCTGCCGGACGAACTTCAAACTACACAGAAACACTCCTCACGCCCCATAGAGCATATATATAAAGTTTGGTCTAAATCGGAGCAGTAGTTCTTGAGTTACGGTGCAAAATCACAAAATAAAACTAAATATGGCGCCATCTGTCGGACGAACTTCAAACTACACAGAAACACTCCTTACGCTCCATAGAGCATGTATATAAAGTTTTGTCAACATCGGTGCAGTAGTTCTTGGGTTACGGTGCAAAAACACAAAAAAACTAAATATGGCGCCATCTGTCGGACGAATTTCAAACTACACAGAAACACTACTCACGCCCTATAGAGCATGTATATAAAGTTTGTTCAAAATCGGAGCAGTAGTTCTTGAGTTACGGTGCAAAATCACAAAAAAAACTAAATATGGCGCCATCTGTCGGACGAACTTCAAACTACACAGAAACACTCCTCACGCCACATAGAGCATGTATATAAAGTTTTGTCAACATCGGTTCAGTAGTTCTTGAGTTACGGTGCAAAAACACAAAAAAACTAAAAATTGCGCCATCTGACGGACGAATCACAATTTCTGAAAGGGGAGTAGCATTTACCGGGATAGAATATACATATAAACACGCACAGGTCTTTTACGAACATTTTCCGGGGTGGAAGGCGAAAATCTGTTGGGGCATTGAGGAGTTTACCCATAACAAATAAACGTGTTTTTGTATTATATATAATAAGATATGTAAAGTGAACAAGAAAAATTTAAATAAGAAAAATACCAGTTTTATTTAGTTAATTTAATATCAAATAAATTCAGTAAACTGCAACTTTGACTCACGCACGAAGGGTTCCGTACGTTCGGTTTTCAGAATTTTTTTTTTAATATGGCGTTTTTTGCGTTTTTGGCTTTTTTCAGCTTCAACGAATTTATTTTGGATTTGCCGTTTTTTCTCGTTTATGCTATTTTTTCGGTTTTTGGCGCGTTTTTTTTATTTTGGCTATTTGTTTCATTTTGGCAATTTTTTCAGTTTTTGGCGATTTATTTTAATTCTAAACATTTTTTTAACTTGGCGCTTTTTTCGTTTTGGCAGTTGTTTCCGTTTCGGCGATTTTTTTGGTTTTTGGCAATTTTTTGGCTTGGCGATTTTTTAATTTTGGAATTTTTTAGTTTTATCGTTTTTGAAAATTTCAAGAGTTTGGCTCTTACGGTTTCCAATATACAGCAAGTTGTCCAAATTGCATAGTCAAAATTACATTAACTAATAGAACACCCTTTAATTCCGATTTTTTAAAATTTTAGTGCTAATTGTTGTAGTCTGTATAAAAATACACTAACTTTACAAATTTCAAGTGTATATACATATATACAATTGTATGTATATTAAATGGGATTTTAACATTTTTCACTGCTCGTTTTGGAACACCCTTTAATTTCTAATTCTTGTGCATTTGTTGTTGTAGCGACCAAAGATCTACACACTTTGTCCAAATTTCAGGTCCGTAGGTCTAGCGGTTCTCGAGAAAAAAGCCTGTGACAGAAGGACGGGCAGCGTAGCGAAAACAATAGGGTTCCTTTTCCCCTTTGGTGTACGGAACCAAAAAGTGTACGGAATTAAATCAACACATTGTCACATTTTCATAAAATAAGTTTTATCTGCAAGATATATCTAGAATACAATAGTTCAGTGGTAGAGAGTGTGAATTGACACTCTGAAGGGCACGGTTCGTATCGTATCCTGGCTGCGACAATATTTTTTTTATGTTTTAGAGGTGAAAACACGTCATGGAATCAGGAAACTTGCATGGTTCTAAACACTCATTTAAATGATGAACAGTTTCGTTAAATGTGAACTCATGTTCGTCAATGAAACCCTTGTGTTAAAATCATGCTTTCTGACCTAAATTGAATTTTCAGTAGAAGCCATGCATTAACTATCTCTTTTGCATGTCTTTTTTGCTGGGTATGTATCTATGTATGTATATACCAAGCAAAAAAAAAAAACATGACAAATCATGTGTTGAATCATGGGTTCAAGTGATGACGCATTGGTTCGATTTAGGTGAAACATGCATGATTTTTACATTAGCTTGTCAATACAAAACAAAATAAATAAATAAAAACTTTTGTCGCAGGATACGAACCGTGCTCTTCTCACTCTCAAGGCACACTCTCTACCACTGAGCTACTGTCAGTGTGACCAGATTTTAAAATAATATTAAGCTAAATCACGTTTGAAAAAAAGCAAAAAAAAAATTAGTTACATTTTAGGCTAGAAAATAAAGCTAAACCTTTTTCCACTTCTTTGATCACTTTTCAATAGTTTCTTATTGCTAAACTAACGTTAAATATTACACAAATATATTTTTTTATTATACATATAGAATATTTGCTTAATGAAATTATTTTTTAATTATTATATTTTAGATTTAATGAAGAACAAAACAAAAACTTCCCCAAAATAATCTTAAAAAGTTTTTAAAAATGTAAAAACATTTATATTAAAATACAAAAGCTTTTTAAGTTAATTAATGCTATTTAAGGTAAAGCATGGATCACACTATCTGCGCAATGTACCGAGTTTCGTCAGATCAGTGAAATAAAGTCATAAGTAAAGATTTTGCTCTAAGTTATCGACTACTTGAAATACAAGGACATAATTGCGCCACGCTGCATTGGTAATAAGCCCATATAGACTTATTCCAGAATTAATTGAGTAATAATGCCATTTTGGCTTATTACTTATGACCAGGGAAACCGCAAATATGCAATTGCATGTTTTTTCTTGTATCACGTATTAATGCGGGGACAAGATATTTATCCGTTTCAGAACTTTTAATGAATTTTGGCATCGATGTGTTAGTGCATATTTTTGCATATTTTACCCTTTAAAGCATGTTTATGCATATATCAGTTTTACACGCATATTTTTAGCATATTTTCGAATTTTTAGAGTATAATTTACGCTTTTAGGGCATATTTTCATACTTTATAGAATTTATCTTATTTCAACCCGCTTGGCGCACCACCATCCTTTAAAAAAATTCTCCATTCAGAAAAAAAATTTTTTTGAAATTTTTTATGAATTTATGAAATTTTTTTTTAGCAACGCATTAAAATTTCATTTTCGAAATAAAAATTTAAGTTTTAAAGAAAATTTTTTTCCTGTGCTATCTGGGTTAATATTTTTTTTTTTATTATTACATATTTTATTTATTGTATCTTCATATATGAACTAATGGCCTAATTTTGTAAAACAGAACGAAACGTTTCAAACAGAAATTTTTGGTTTATTTTTAATTTTGAATTTTGTAAAACATTTGAAAACGAAAATTCTATGTTACGTAAAATAAATGTATTTTATAAAACAGTTGCAAACGTTTTCAAACGACTTAAATGTCATATGAAAACGTTTATTAAATTGTATTCGTTTTAAAAGTTTTACTACATTATTGCAAAAATGCTGCAATAATCAGTAAATTAGTATCTATGTGAAACATAAGCAAAAGGCCACCCGTGGGTACTTTGTTATTATATTTTGTATACGCGCATTCGTACAAGCATGCATTTTACTCTCTTTTTTTATATATGTATGCGTTTGCCTGACTTTGATCTAGGTGCACGATAGAGCTCCAGGCCAGCTCGGCATATGGACGTAGTGCCTATATTTACACATACATTCGCTTTGAGACCCTCATAACTACTTTGTTCCTGTCAATGGTAAAATGATAAAATTTAATGCGAAGTTTGAAAGTGTGTAATGAAAGTTTCCTGATAAATGGAAATGCAAAAACTGCATTTCTTAAGATATACTCACTGACACTGACCACTGATACAGTCATCAAATTGATGAAGCACTTGAGCTCTAACTACAGAGCTATATTTTGTTACACAAGTAGGCCTAGGTCAGTTACGAACAAGAAAAATTCGAAAGCATCGATTGTTAAACCAGGGTGATGTTATACTATTATGTATTTCTCTTTAACACATTATATTATTTAACTCTGCCCCTCTTAAACTGGCACAGTGATCATAAATAGAAATATAAGAGACTAGCAATCTTTAATTTGCACTGTTTTATTAAAGAAAACAAAAGTAGTTAGATCTTCACAAAAATATAAATGTGAAAAAGGCCAAGTTCCTATTAAAAATTTCGGCCATGAAAAGTAGTGAGATACATTTTTTTTATAAAGTATCACAATATTACATACATATGTATGTGTTTTAATATATAATCGTTAGGGTGTCATGTTATTTCTATGCAACCTGCATACTTGGCAATATTTTTACCTTTACAATACAGAAGATAATAGCGGATATCTCTTTATTCCTTTACGTGGGGAACATTTTTGTGAAGTAAGCAGGTTGTCTAGAAATGATATGAGACCTTGTCGATTGCAGTTTTGAGATTTTGGATAGGAACTTGACTGAATCCGTGTGTATGACGAAAAACATATCCATATACATTAACATTTCACTCCAGCATTGAAATATTGAACGTTTCAAAGTTACACAATCCCATAAGTATTTATGGGCCCTTAACTAACGCCGCTGATTTAGAATTTCGTCTTTCGTTGGTGCATATTAAATTTGACTTTGAAAATATTTTCAAATTCAGCTTTTTATAATGAATAATAAATTTTTCAATTATAATATTTTGACAAAAAGCGAAAACAACGTAGCGTTTTACAAAATTTAAAATATTTTTGTTTTCGCTCCAACCAGAAACGAAAACGAAAATTCGTTTAGTTTTACAAAATTAGGCCATAAGTATGTGGATTGGAAGGGATATGATTTCATGTGTTTAAAAGAAGATATTCATTATTTACTGTTTAATTCATTATATTTATGAAAATCTCATCATAAATTTAATGAAATTTTCTTTATATTAATGAATAAACTTCATTAAATCATGAAAAAGTGTCATTGAACTAATGAAATAGTTTCATTCTATTTATGACATAGCCGCCAAAATTAACTTCATAAATACAATGAAACATTATTCATTGATCCAATGAAGAGCTTCATTAGCTGACTTTTAATGAAACTTTTCATTAATACAATGAAAAATTTCATTGTCTGAATGAAGGGTTTCCTTTCAGTGTAGGTATCATAAAGTGACAATATCACATCGAAGTAGGTGCCGGCTTGCCCATTTAGACATATTTTTAAATATTGTTATTAATGTTTTTATTTCGCAATGTGACCCTTCTTATGATAAAATTGTTTTTTTCTTTTTTGAGTTGTAACGCCTTTTCATGAAATAATAAAAAATATATTTTTGTTTTGCAATAATTGCAATCATGTATAAGAAAGCATCGATTGTTAAACCAGGGTGATGTTATACTATTATGTATCTCTCTTTAACCCATTATATTATTTAACTCTGCCCCTTTTAAACTGGCGCAGTGATCATTAATAGGAATATAACAGACAAGCAATCTTTAATTTGCAATGTTTTATTAAAGAAAACAAAAGTAGTTAGATCTTCACAAAAATATAAATGTGAAAAAGGCCAAGTTCCTATTAAAAATTTCGGCCATCAAAAGTAGTGAGATACATTTTTTTATAAAGTTCTTATTTGGCACAATACTTATCACAATATTACATACATATGTATATGTTTTAATTTATAATCGTTAGGGTGTCATGTTATTTCTATGCAACCTGCATACTTGGCAATATTTTTACCTTTACAATACAGAAGATAATAGGGGATATCTCTTTATTTCTTTATGTGGCGAAAATTTTTGTGAAGTAAGCAGGTTGCCTAGAAATGATATGAGACCTTGTCGATTGCAGTTGTGAGATTTCGGATAGGAACTTGACTGAATCCATGTGTATGACGAAAAACATATCCATATACATTAACATTTCACTCCAGCATTGAAATATTGAACGTTTCAAAGTTACACAATCCCATAAGTATTTATGGGCCCTTAACTAACGCCGCTGATTTAGAATTTCGTCTTTCGTTGGTGCATATTAAATTTGACTTTGAAAATATTTTCAAATTCAGCTTTTTATAATGAATAATAAATTTTTCAATTATAATATTTTGACAAAAAGCGAAAACAACGTAGCGTTTTACAAAATTTAAAATATTTTTGTTTTCGCTCCAACCAGAAACGAAAACGAAAATTCGTTTAGTTTTAAAAAATTAGGCCATAACAATAAGTATTCAAATCTTAAATATAAAATATACTTAGGCCCGACCAGTGTCGGACATCAGCTTAGTAATAGTTATATATAATACATAAGTAGTGATAATCAAAAGGAAAAAAATAAAAAAAAAATAAAAGTATTTTCAGGAAGTCCCATCTGGAGTGCTGTGAATAAGAGCCCTTGTATCCCTCTTTTTTAGGCGGATGTGTCCAGTAAAGTTCAAAATATTACGAGCAAGCGGATTAGGATGTGATTCGAGTTTTGTTAGATATTTGCCTGCGTATTTGGCAATTTCTTCAGTCACTAGAGGCATATTCAAATCACGATGTATATTTGAATTTTTGATGTACCATGGAGCCGATGTTATCATGCGTAAAATTTTGTTTTGCCTGCGTTGAATTTTCTCTACATTTGAAGCTGAAGCAGTGCCCCATAGTTGAATTCCGTAGCACCATATTGGCTTTAAAAGCGACTTGTATATTAAAAGTTTACAGTCTAGGCTAAGTGTTGAATTTCGACCAATCAGCCAATGTACCTAAGTTAATTTAAGTTTCATTTGAGTTAACTTAGAGTCAATGTGGTGTTTCCATGTAAGTCGTCGATCAAGGTGTATACCAAAATATTTCACATGTGAATGTTGAGAAACAACTTGATTGTTAATCCGAATGGGGGAACAAGTATCTCTTCGTAAAGTAAATGTTACTTGAACACACTTTTGTTCATTTACCTTGATTCTCCATAAGTTTAACCAAAGCTCCATCTGGCTAATGTGTTCCTGGAGTTTGCGGGATGCCTCATCAAGGTTTTCATGCATACTAAGGCAGGCTGTATCGTCGGCAAATGTGGAAGTATGGATACTACTGCTCACAGGCATATCACAAGTATAAATTAAATATAAAACTGGTCCCAGTATACTCCCCTGTGGCACACCAGATGAAATTGTTTCAGGCCTACTTGTAAAGTCGCCTTCCGCAACAGTGAACTTACGGGAAATAATGTAACTTTCCAAAAGATTTAAAATGTTTATTGGTAAGTAAGTCTTCAATTTTAATATTAGGCCTTCATGCCACACTTTATCAAATGCCTGGGAAATGTCTATAAACAGCGCAGAACAATACTTTTTTTCCTCAAAAGTTCTTCTTATAAATTGAACCAATCTGTGAGTTTGTTCAATGGTGCTATGCTGACTTCTAAAACCAAATTGATGGTCTGGTATGCACCCACTACTAATTAGAATTGGGGACAATTTTGTTTTGAGCAGTTTTTCGAAAAGCTTTGACATTGTAGATAGTAGACTTATTGGCCTATATGACTCAGCCTTTGTTATATCTTTGCCAGGCTTTGGAATCATTTTAACCTTGGCAAGTTTCCAGTTGTGTGGATAATACTCCAGTCGTAAAATAGCATTAAATATGAATAACAGGATTCTCATTGCAATACGAGGCAAGTTCATCAGCATCTGATTACTAATTCCATCAATACCCTAAGCTTTCTTCGGGTTGAGTTCGGCAATTAATTTTTGTAAATCACGCGTCTTAAACTTTATGTGTTGAGGGGGTAGAGCGACTATATTCGGCAAATCAGCAACACCAGTACATATATTTGGCGTAAAAACGGATTTTAAGTGCTCAGCAAATATTTTACCTTTTTCAGTATCGCTTCTTGCCCAACCTCCGGTAGATGTGCGTAGAGGTGGCTTATACTCAACGGGTGTTTTAAGCTTTCTGGCAGCGCGCCACAAGGAGTAATTAGACGCCGGTGTAACATCAAGACCCTCCAGATAATTTTTAAGAGATGAAATTTTTTCAGATGCAAGCAACTCTTGGAGTCGTTTAGTGCACTCTTTACATCTGATTTTATTTTGTGGTGATCTGTGCTGTTGCCATTCCCTTCTAGCCCTTCTTTTTTCACGTACGAGACGTTCAATGTCTGTAGAATAAATTTTATTAAACCCAATCTGCGGATGGGAGATAGTGGCATGTTCAGCAGCCTGTTTAATATTCTCGCTGAGATTGGCAATGTTCGATTCAATATCATCGGGTGTTCTAAGCGTAATGTTTTCCGTACAATGACTGCTGAGATATTTTTTGAACCCCAGCCAATTAACACGATTGATCATCTTCACATATGGGTCATGTAAGTTACTTCTTAATGGGCTACAAATTGTAATGATCGTCGGGGAGTGATCGGACGAGAGATCTAGAGAAGCTTGAACTTGAATTAAATCCCTAGAGATATTTTTTATGACTCCAAAATCTATAACATCCGGAATTTTTTGTATGTTAGTAGGCCAATAAGTGGGCTCCCCACTCGAAATGACATCCAAGCCCATTTTTGAAATAGTGTTGAACAATGCTCGACCTCTGGGTGTAACAAGGCGCGAACCCCAGAACGTATGTTTCGCATTGTAGTCTCCAGCTGCTACAAAACAAGGTCCAAGAGATTTGTAGAATTCCTCATATTGATTCTCAGTGATTGAAAATCTGGGAGGGCAGTAAATTGATGATATAACGAAATTTGAACAAAAACTTTCAATGCCAATATAGTGCTTGAGTCTTGACTTTATTAGAATTGCTGATCCACCGCAAGCCCTTCCTCTAGGGTCCTTTGTATCATATATAGTGTAGCCATAAATTTTAAAAAGACTTCTCGAAGTCAAATGAGTATCAGATACTAACATTATATCAATATTTTTCTCCGTGAGGAAGTGCTAAAGTTCATTTTTATGTTGGCGAATGCCGTTTGCGTTCCAGAAACATATTGTTAACGTGTTCATGGCTTATTAAGTATTGCTTGAAGCAGAGTATTCTGCATTCGCAACATTTCTTTCATCATGCTAGTCATATTTGTTGTAAAATTGTTTATAGTTTGCACAAGATTTTCAATAGTGGCTTCAAGGCGATTAAAATTAAAGTTTGAGTTTGTATTTGTTGAATTATTTTGCGGAGAAACATTTTGTGTCGGAATAGAACTAGCCTTAGTAGCATCTGCATACGATACACGGGAAGTAACTGGTTGGCTCATTTGCAGAAAAGTGGCAGAGTAAGCGTTTGCTAATTGAGGTGGAGCTAATTTAGGTTTTTGCACCATAGTCTTCTTTACAGAAGAGTACACAGGACAACCTCTGTAGTTAGCGGTGTGATTTGATCTTTTGGTTTGTTGCAGCTAGCGGTGCCGTGTAATTCGCCACACACGACACAAACAGAGGGTAAATTGCAGTATGTTTTTGTATGGCCATATTCTTGGCAATTATGGCACTGTACAGGACCTGAACGCTTATGTGGCTCTTCAACTGTGATTTTTCGGTACAAGAGGTATTTTAAATTATAAATTGGATGCGTCTCACTTTTTTTAAATTTTATATCATTAGGCTCAAGTTCAACACGAAATAGGGGTTGGGGAATCTTTTCTCTATTTATTATATTGGACACATTTTTTACCTTGAACCCCTGGAGGACGAGTGCATCTTTTATTTCTTCGGGGACAACATAAGAATCTATGCCCTTCAATACGATCTGCATTCCTTTAGCGCTCTTAAGCTGGTATGTGTAGAAGCTTGTTTTACTTTTTTCAAATTCAGCAACCATTTTGCGGAAATCTTTTTCGTCATAAATTTGGATTTTAGTTTCATCGATGTTGCCACGTTTTATTGGAACAATGTGAAATTTATTCTCACCAATGTCCGAAATTAATTTTTTAATAAGGGCATTTGAATTTTTTTGTCTCAAGTAGATTGGTGGCGGCTTGGATGTTTTGTTCGAGGATACCTCGGGTTTGTCATTGTCATCTTGAAGAATTTTAAAGCGGTTTTGGCGATTAGTTGAGGATGCGCTGTTATCCCCAGACATCTTTGGAGCAGATGCAATTTTAGTAGAATTAGGGCTTCGCCCGCGCTTTAAAATTGTAATGTATCTGTCCATTCCGACTTGGACCTTGGGTTTTGGGCTACTCTTATTTTCAGTGACAACTTGGTTAAGTGGTGACCCCGAGCCCGAGGCGGGTGATATCGCTGAGTTAAATGTGGAAGTACTAGGCAATATTGTCAACGATTCACTAGTTGGCATTGGACAAAGCGAAGTTGATCGCTGACGAAACTGTGGTTTTGCCGTTAATATGGGTTAATATGCTTACAAACTATTTTTAATTTTCGCCATCTAAATCTCTGATCCAATGTTCCATGCAGTGTATAATTTTTTTTATATATAACGCAGTTTTACGGACGTTAGTTGCAATACAAATTTAGCTATGTGTGATTTAGCTGTGTGTGATTTACTCTGCCCCGAAAAGACCTTGAAGGAACATTGTAAATGTATGAAAGTTCATTAATACGGGACAGAAAAGATTTTTATTTGAAATTCTAGGTCAATATTTTGTTATTTATTGCAATAAAAATTATAAATTAAAATCTTGTCTTATTTATCCAAAATACAGTTCCAAAGCCTTAATTCTGATATCGTGATCTTTTGAAATTATATTAAATTATTATGCATCCAATAAAAATTAATTTGTTTTAGTAAAACATTTTATAGTAATTTTGTTTTAACCTGCACTTCAAACCCAGTTATTCTTTGTTAATTATGTTTCCGTTTTTTTGGTTATTTATTTTTTTCTTATTTTATATGCAAATGTTGTTGAATTTTTGATTAAAAAATATATTTTATTTACAAATAAACCAATTTATTCTATTTTTAAGAGCATATTTTTTTACTTTTAAGCGCATATTTACAAGTTTTTAGTGCATATTGAATGCGCATAAAACACTTTTTTTAGAGCATATTTGTGGTTTCCCTGCTTATGACTTTATTGAGGTGGCCCGACGAAAATCGGTACATAGTGTTATCCAGGCTTAAGGCTATTTCAGGTTTTTGTTTTAAGTTAATTGATGCCGCTGAATGAACGTTCAACTCAAGTCAAATAATTTTATACCCAAAAAACTCAAAAAGTGTTTTGGCCACTAATATGAATTTAACTTTTTCCATTGAAATTCTAACCATTCTGCTATTATCTACTATTTTTCTTCTTTCCATTTCTGTTATAAAATTGTCGTATAATTTACATTTTGTATTTTTTGTAAACTATTTTACAATAATTTGAAATTTATTTGCTGGTGGTTCAGCGATGTCTATATGCATTTCATTGTTGCTGTAACAAATCGTCAGTAGACTTCAACCACACATTTTGAACAGTTACAAACCTCTTATCTTATGTACAGAAAGTCTGTACATAAGAAATGTGAAATGCATATAGACATCGCTGAACCACCAGCAAATAAATTTCAAATTAAAAGAAACTTATGGCAATATGTCGAATAATAAATTTCTTAACTATTTTACAATGCTAAAAAATTATAATTTTTATAAGTTGTTTATGTTTTTAATATATTTTTAGGGAACACGCAATTTAGACTAAAAAAGGCTAAAAAAGCCAAATGAGTTTTTAAAAAAAGCTAAAAAATAAGCTAAGAGCTAAATGAAAATTTTAAGGCTAAATAAATAATAAGCTAAATTTAGCTCAAAATAAGCTAATATGGTCACGCTGGCTACTGTACTCTTGTCAATCACTGGAGATAAAAATAGTTATATGAAAATGTGATAATTTAATTCCGTTTTTGCATCCGTTTTTAATGAGTTCAAAAACTATAGTATTATTTACGATTTGCAGTGA
Source organism: Tachina lurida (assembly GCA_944452675.1). NCBI lineage: Eukaryota > Metazoa > Arthropoda > Insecta > Diptera > Tachinidae > Tachina > Tachina lurida. The sequence goes on from OX101752.1 coordinate 91,278,955, forward strand.
TATTCAGAATGCATTCGAAGAAACAAATGCTCAAGAAAGCATGAAACAGTATTTCATTTTGAACACGTTCATTTATTTTTTGCTGGGTATGTACATATGATGTACAATGTCAACTCTTACGAAACTTAAAAAAACCATGATGTTTTTCACGTAAATAAAAAAAATTCAAGTTAGCCACGATACGAACCGTGCTTTTCTGACTGTTAAGGCATACTCTCCACCACTGACGTATTAATCATTATTAATAATTAGAGATAAAATTTGTTTTATGAAAATGTATCAATATGATAATTTAATTCCATTTTTGCATGCCTTTTTCGTTGGATATTTATTTCAATATATTACCCACCCAGCAAAAAAAAAAAGATAAATCATGTGTTGAATCATGGGTTCAAGTGATGACGCATTGGTTCGATTTATGTGAAACATGCATGATTTTTACATTAGCTTGTCATTAGAGATCATGTGTTTGTGCGAGAATTTAAATAGTTTGATATCCATTCAAATGAATGAATTTAACCCATGCAAGTTCCCTATTCGATCATGATACGTAAATACAAAACAAAAAAATAAATAAAAATTTTTGTCGCAGGATACGAACCGCGTTGTTCTCAATCTCAAGGCACACTCTCTATCACTAAGCTACTGTACTCTTGTTATTCGTTAGAGATAAAACTTATTTTATGAAAATATTTCACGTAAATACATAACAAAAAAGTAAATAAAATTTTTGTCGCAGGATACGAACAACGCTGTTCTCAATCTCAAAGCACAGTCTGTACCACTGTACTCTTGTTATGTATTGGAAATAAAACTTGTTATATAAAAATGTAGCAATGTGATGATAATTTAATTCCGTTTTTACATCCCCTTTTTGTTGGGTATTTATTTTAATATGCATACATACATATTACCCAGTAATATCGCATGCGTTTTTAATGAGTTCAAAAACTATAGCATTATTTACAATTTGCGATGATATTCAGAAGAAACAAATGGTCAAGAAAGCATGAAACCAAAGACTATAAATATATAAAGATGTTCCACGTAGACAGGCTTGCCATTTTAGCACTTTTAGTGCTAGATTTAGCACTTTTTTTCTTCGTTTAGCACTAAAGATTTTGAAAATAATGCTAAGTGCTAGTTTAGCACTTTCTGAAAACTATTTGGCATTTTTTGCACTTTTTATTTCATTAAATTTATAAATTTTCCACACATAATTCCTTAAGACAAATTGCGAGCCAATTAATATTATATGTTTATCAAAATTATTTATCTTCATTAAGTGTTTAGTATGACAGGAATCATATAACTGAACCGCTCTGAGATACACATTGTACCCATATGTGTATATATATTAAAGTACACCATTTGAAATACTAAATTAACAAAACTTGTTCTAAGTTTTATAATTTTTAAGAGCTTATAGTGTTAATTAGGTTATTGAGCTTGAAGAAAGCTTTAACTAAGCGCTCACTTTAGGTTAAGCTAAGGTCAAATTTCTCACAATTTACGCAAAATTATCGATATTATTGTCGGTTTTACTTTTACTATTGAATGACTGTTACAAATCTTTAAAAAAATGGCGAAATTTGTCTCACACTAAAATACTTAACATAATAATTAGTATATACATAATTTTGCCAACACATTACACAATATAATTCTACTTTCTTGGTTATGAAAAAATGTATTGTGCCGCCTAATATGATATACATGTTAGCGATGATATAGAATACAACAAATTTATAATTTTATTGCAAGTGAATGGGCCGCTTAAGAAATAAGAGAAACTAAAAATGTTAATTGATTTTAGCACTTTGTTGTGTGTGCTGTAGAACATTTTAGCACTTTTATTTCTGCAATCTAGCACTTTTCCTCTTACATCTTATGGCAACACTGCACGTAGAACATTAAATGAAAACTAAAATTTTTTGTGTTTATTGATGCTGTGGGGGAAGTAACAAGGGAAAAATAAATTGTTTTGAACGAAACCACAAAGAGAGCACAAAATTTTTGAGCATTCACACTTATATAAATATGTATGTAGTAATGTTGTATGGCATACAGTGTATGCACACACATAATTGAAGCTTATAGAGAAATTTAGTTGTGTGTGTGTTATATTTCTTGTTTAAAGCGCAGTCAAGTAGGAGCAAAAATATGAAATAACTAAAAGAAGTTTCTTGTTTTGATACATTCATGTGCAAATAAATCATGAAAATCAAATGCGACCGATTGTGTTATTGTAGGGTAAAAATACGTGGTTTATTGTTGTAAAATTAAAAATAAGTTGATTCGCACCGAACTATAATTATTTTATTTAGAAATTTCAATTATATGTATATCAATTATATATTTCAATTACAGTGGAATCTCTATTGAGCGGACACTGAAGGGACCATTGAAATGTGTCCGTACAAGGGAACTGTCCGGTCAAGAGAAAACTAAACATTTAAATGGAGCGCTGCTGGGACCTGTCAAAAGTGTCCGTCTACAGGGGGTGTCCGCCTATAGGAAGTGTCCGTTAAGGGAGATTCCACTGTATTATCTGTTTCTTTATCATAATTTTTAGCGTGAACAAACATTTCTGAAGGATATTACAAAACTTGTGCTGGTTTAATTATATCCACACGACATTTAGCGCAAGTAATTCGTTGAGCTACATATATAACCAACAAAATATCGGCTTGATGTTATCTCTATTGGAACATTATTAGAGTTAAAACAATCTGCATCTTCAGTAGTATGTTTACGTTCCCTCTGGACCACTTTTTCCATACAAAATGTTGGCTCATGCCGACCAGTGTTACCACCCATGAAATTTAGTGGATGTGGGTCGGGTGTTGGTCAGTGTTACCACCGTGCAAAGGAAAAAAAAAAAAAAAAAAAAAAAAAAAAATGTGCATACCTTAACCCTTTAACGGTCGATGGGGTTAAATTCGACCCCATGATATTTTATGTTATGAGACGACAGCGTGTTCGGTTTTGCTTAAAGTGTATGAGGCGACAGCGTGTTCGGTTTTGCTTAAAGTGAAGTCGTGGTGGATGTTATTTTTGTTGAAGTGAAGTCGTAACATTTAATGTGTTCGTTAGAGGGTTAATACAATATGAATTAGACTACATTAGGGCGGTTTACGAAAGTCTGTGATTTTTTGCTAGTATTTAATAAATAAAATTCATTTACTGCGGTATATATTAATCTCCCTAATACTACTCGTATTTGTTATCAGTATAAAATGTTAACCACATTATTTAAAAACAAAACACTAGTATTTAATAAATAAAATTCATTTACTGCGGTATATAATAACATCCCTAATACTATTCGTATTTGATATCAGTATAAAATGTTAACCACATTATTTAATTAAGTGTGTGGGTAATAAAATAAAATCAAATTAATAAAATATATTCATTGTTGTACTAAACTCTAAGGTGTGATTATACTTTTTGTTATTTATTAACAAAAAAAAAAAAAAAAAAAAAAAAAAAAAATAATAAAAAATTAATAAAATAAATTAAATTAAAATGGGTGGCAAATTTATTTGTGATATTTGTGCAAAAGCATACAAGCTGAATTCATCATTAAGAAGACATTATCGACTACATCACGAAGAACCATCGTCTTCGATTAAATGTATTCCATGTAGCAGATATTTCTCAGATCAGTCGAGTTACAAGATTCATCTTCTACAACATTCTAAGACTGGAGAAGGAGAAAGTAATAATATTAATTGTCTCGATTGTAATCAATATGTTGCTAAGTCCAATTGGTGCTATCATGTAAGAACAAATAAACACAAAATTAATTGTGCTAAGAAATCTAATGATGATAGTGACATTGATGAAATAGTACATAACAAATCAGTATTTAACAATCGCATTATAACATATTTAATTAAGAACAATAACAAATCGGATCTAATACCAGAGAATTTTTTATCGGGTATAAAATATAAAGTGGTTGAACTGTTACGGAATATGACACAAAAATTTATTAGCATAAAATTTAATCTTGAAATATTTTGTGAATACATGTTGGTTAAGGAAGAAGAAGAATCGTGTACCATTGAAATAAAGTCACATCAAAGCAAAATGACTGTAATAAACTGCTCATCGTCAACGGTAGAAGAGTCTAGCAATATTTATAATGCACACTGTGAAGAGATTGTGAGAAAGATGAGTGAATTTCAAGAGCGTGATAGCGGATGGGCATTAACAGAAATATTGCGTTTAGAAATAAACATTAATCAATATAAATGCATGAAGGGATCATCGTATATTGCTCTAACATCGGCAATACAGAGAAAACATGCATGTATCAATGTCCAAAATAATGATGAATATTGTTTCAAGTGGGCCATAATATCAGCCTTATTTCCAGTCGATGATCATTCAAATCGATGCACATCCTATAAAGTTATAAATATTGAAGATGACATTATAACGTTGGAAAACAATATTGTTATAAATTTTAAAAGTCTAAACTTTCCGCTATCAACACATAAAATTAAGATCTTTGAAATCAACAATCCAGAAATTAGTGTGAATGTATTTGGTTTGGATGATAAGGATGATATAATCGGACCCTACTATTCTACTTCAAAAGAAAAGGATAGACACATTAACTTGTTATTATTGGAAGATGGTGTGAAATTTCACTACGTATGGATTAAAAATATTTCAAGGTATATCTCAACTTAAAATTTTTACATTTCACACTTAATAATAATAGTTTTTTAACTTTTTAATTTTAGATTAATAAGGAGCCAACTGACAAGACATCGTAGATGTTTGTATTTATGCAATACATGTTTAAATCATTTTCAATCGGAATCTTTACTATTAAAACACAAAGAAGAGTGTAATAAAATTATAACTAGACTACCGACCCTAGTCAACAATATTGTGAGTTTTAAAAACTATAAAAAGCAAATGGATGTGCCTTTTGTAGTTTATGCGGATTTTGAGTGTATTTTACAATCAATTGATATTCAAAATTCAGTAAATGTAAAGTCCACACAAAGGCACAATCCAGTTGCTTATAGCTATTATATAAAATGTTCTTATAATAGTGCGTTAGATATATTTAGAATTTATAGTGGGGATAACCCATCAAGTCACTTTTTTTCAAATTTAGTCAAGGATTGTCTAGATATATATCATAATTATTTAAGTATAGTAAAACCAATGACAGTCCTAACATCCCTTCAACAACTAAAACAAAAAGAGGATAGAATATGTCACATTTGTACAAAGTTTTTATCTGCTGTAGATCGGGTAGCTGATCATTGTCACTTAACCGGCGAATATAGAGGACCGGCACATGTCAGTTGCAATCTAGAATATCAAATTGCAAAATTCATTCCCATATTTTTTCACAATCTTTCGTCATATGACTGTCATTTGTTTGTTAGAGAACTTTCATCGATTGAAGGCGATATAAATATAATTCCTATAAACAAAGAGTTATATATATCGATATCGAAAAGAATTGCCGTCGATGAAAGAAGTACTATTGAACTGCGTTTTCTAGATTCTTGTCGGTTTATGCCATCAAGTTTAGAAAAACTGGCAGGATACTTATCTGATGATGATCTGACGACCGTAAGATCTATTTTCCCTACACCAAATGAATTCGGTTTAATGAAACGCAAAGGTGTTTTTCCCTATGACTATCTAGATTCAGAGATTCGTCTTGAAGAGACAGAGCTACCACCCCGCTCATGCTTTTATAATAAACTTACGAATGAGTTGTGCAGTGAGGATGATTATGAACATGCTGAAAAAGTTTGGAATACGTTTAAATGCAACACACTCTTAGATTATCTTCTATTATATTTGAAAGTAGATGTTATGCTGCTGTGTGATGTTTTCGAAAATTTCCGTAAAGTTTGTAAAACCATTTATAATTTAGATCCTTGTCAATATTATACTACCCCAGGATTGTCCTGGGATGCTATGTTAAAAACAACTGAAATAGAATTGGAATTGTTGACCGATATTAATATGTACAATTTCGTTGCACGAGGTATTAGGGGGGGTATTGTACAATGTAGTAAACGGCATGCGATAGCCAACAATAAATATATTACTGATTATAATTATACAAAAGAGAATCAAAATTATATAATGTATTTTGATGTGAATAACTTATATGGATACGCAATGTCACAATATCTTCCCTTTAAAAATTTCGAATGGGTTGAAAACTGCGAAGACTTTAATGTAAACATTATAGCAGAAGATTCCGAATTTGGTTACATCTTAGAGGTAGATTTGGACTATCCAACCGCATTGCATGATTACCATAACGATTTTCCATTTTGTGCAGAAAACAAGAAAACTGAAAGCATGAAGCAAAGAAAATTAGTAACAGATTTAAACAATAAAAGCAATTATATAATACACTATCGCAATCTGCAACAATGCATTCGAAATGGTTTAATTCTGAGAAAAATTCATAGGATTCTTAAATTTAAGCAATCTAATTGGTTGAAAAAATATATTGATGAAAATAACTATCACAGAACATTGGCTAAAAACACATTTGAACAAAACTTTTTTAAATTGCTCAATAATGCTGTATATGGGAAGACTATGGAAAATGTTGACAAGAGAAAAGATGTTAAAATAGTATGTGAATGGGAAAATAGAGGTAAGCGATTAGGAGCTAGATCTCTTATTGCTAAACCCAACTTCCACAGTTGTCTCAAAATTCACGATGAAATGGTTGTCATTGAAATGAAAAGAGTACGAACGGAATACAACAAACCTATTTATGTAGGTTTTTCTGTTTTAGAACTATCGAAATGGAAAATGTATAATTTCCATTACGAGTATATGAAACCAAAATACTTTGAAAATATTAATCTCTGCTATATGGATACGGATTCATTTATTTATGATGTCACAACAAATGACATATACGATGATATTCGAAATGATCTCCCAATACATTTCGATACATCTGCATATCCAAAAGAAAATGTCTATCATTTTCCACTGATAAATAAAAAGGTTTTGGGCATGATGAAGGATGAATGTAATGGAAAAATAATTAGAGAGTTCATTGGTTTACGTGCTAAAATGTATTCTTTAAAAATAGATAAGGTAGATCAAGAAATTAAGAAAATTAAAGGTGTTAAGAGTAGTGTAACAGCTAGATTAAACATTAATGATTTCAAAAAATGTTTGCTGGAGAAAAAGTTGTATTATGATTCTATGTATGTATTTAGATCAAAGATTCATGAAATATATACTCAACACATTAGTAAATTAGCATTAAGTTATTTAGATGATAAGCGATTTATTAGAGATAATAGTATTAATACTTATGCATGGGGACATTATGCAATAAATAGTCAACAACCATCATCATCATATCCCAATGAAAATGCATTAACATCATCTTCAAGTGATAATATTGTACAATAGTATTAAGTGATTTTAGATTATAAGTGAATATATATATATATATATATATATATATATATATATATATATATATATATATATATATATAACGTTAAAAAACAATAAATAAATAAATAAATAAAGAATATCATTAAAATATTTTAGTTTGTTTTTATTTTAAACTATAGTTATCTATTGAATAGGAATTTTAAACACAAGTAACCACAATTTGTTTTTGTGTGAATAAAAATTAATCGTGCTTGTTCTTAACCTTACTCAACTAAGTTGATATAAAATTTAATCGTTTAGAAATAAAAAAAATCAAAACAAAACTTTTTTATATATTATTTTATTTTTTTTTGAGAATTTTATAATAATATAATAAAAATAAATCTCATATTGAAGTATATATATAATATTATTGAAGTTCATCTTTATTAATCCAAGAATTATGTTGATTGGAAAATCCCAACCATTTTACGTACGCCTGGTGCCCCTTAGTTTTAATCACATTTTCAATCAAGTATGTATTTGGAAAATGTGTCTTTAATAGTTCATGTTCATAGAATCCACCAACAATCGGATTCCTTTGATAGTCTTCCAATAAATAAGTAATGGGGTTTGTGTTCTGTAAAGTACGAATTTTAAAAATTTCAGTTGTCCAGTTTGGAGTATATCCTTTTGAAAAAATATGTTTATATTTGCTAATTCGAACGTAATCTCCAACTTTTAGTTTACCAAATTTAAATATTTTGGGATGATTATAAACTTGTTTTAGTATAGAACTTTCATTTTCTGTGTTAACAGACTTTGGTGTCATTCCAATTGTTCTATGCTTTTTATTATTATATTGATTAATTAAATCCTTACATATATGTATCCATTGATAATTTCCTTGTAGACTAAAATTTTTCCACATCATTCCTTTTAGAGTTCTATTAAATCGTTCTACAATAGACGCTTTCATGATACTATATGTAGAATAGTGGTTGATATTATGTTTTTTCATCAAGTTTTGAAATATTTTATTATAGAACTCTTTACCATTATCGGTTTGCAAGTTTTTTGGAATTCTCTTTAGCGAAAAAATAGATTGTATAGCATTGGTTATATCTTCACTACTTTTAGATTTTACGGGTACAGCCCAAGCAAACTTTGAAAATGTATCTATAACTGTTAAAATAAATCTATAGCCTTTGTTATATTTTGAGTAAGCACCCATTTCAACAAGATCTGCTTGCCAAAGATCATCAATTCCCTTGACCACCACTCGACGTCGAATGAAATTTCTACGTGCTTGCTTGTGAAGCTCCTGAACCACTTCTTGTCGCTCCATTTCTAACGTCTATCTTACAGATTACATCAATTTAAATGCTGTTGATATTGAATTTAAATCAAAAACGATTTATATATCTATCTTTAAATGCTTTGTAATGAGCTTCGTTTTTTCATTTAGACGTTCTTCAACTGAATCAATTTTGTAATTAAATAATGATGTCATTTCTTTTAGTGATTGATTGAGATTATTTGGTATTATACTTTGATCATGTATTAATTTACTTAAACGTGTTTCTACATTATCAAATTTTTCTGTAGTCAACACGTTTTGTTGATGTATTATTTCGTTAAAACGATCCTCCATTCCCTTAATTCTCTCCATATACATTGTATCCAGTTGTTTCTTTATTTCACTTAAATAAGTTTTCATATAAATTTTGTTTACGGCATCGTTTTCCAATACAGGACTAGCAATATTTTTTATTCTCCGCAAGTTAAAGTTGAAATTACGATCACTATCCAAATGAATCTTGAAATGTTGATTTTGATATCTTGCAGATTTTTCAATATAATGTCCAAACTTATCGATAGGCATTTTATGAATATGAATTGTTTGTACATTTTTAAGTCTATTTATATAATAATTTTTGCTTCTCTCAATTCCTCAATAATTGATACAATTTCATTATTATGATTTGAGTGACCAGCTGTTGTTGATGAAATCAAAAGACGCAATCTATCAACCAATTCATTAGGATCATCCCAATAAACATAATTATGCTTTTTTCTATTCAATTTCATTAAACCTTTTCCCTCATGAATTTTCTGTTGTTGTTTAAATAGGTTTTTAATAATCGTTGTATATTTAATTGAACGATTTCCTTTAATTTGACCATTAATACTGTTATTTCGTTTATGGACATTAGTCATCTCCAATATTTGTTTATAATTATTTAAATCTGTTTTATTATAATTGCTTGGTTTCTTATAAACTAACAATTCATATAAGCCTGATGTGAAGGGCCATTTTAAATTACCTACAGTAATATTGATTGAATTGAAAGCGATGGGTTCATTACCCAGTCTCCATATTTGATTTTTATCCTTATGAGGACCATAGGTTTTATCATATATATTTAAGTTAACTTTTGATAAATTATATTGAACACTTTCATTGGGATGTATTGCAATGGTGTTATCATCATCATTGCTATCATCCTCATTATCAACATTATCATTATTATCATCATCATAATCATCATGATCATCATCATGATCATTTTCATCATCAAATGATTGAAACGTGTTTGAACTTTTCTCGATTTTCTTGTTATTAGAGCTTGGAGAAAACGTGTTATAATCAAGCTTACTCTTTTTATATGGTGTACTGAAGGCAACTTTATTATTCTCAAGATCATGTTTAAAAGAGTTATCCGGATAATTTTCATGTTTTATAATGTTATTATTATTATTATTATTATTATTATTAGTTGATTGAACTAATTCTTTTAATGGTTTTGATATTGGTTTCAATGTCTTTTCCAACAATTCATCATTTGCAATTTCTCCAAGCAAAATATTCTTATATTTCTTTTTTAAAATATTTCGAGTTTTAATAAGATTATTAACTAGATTTGTGTTCATATTTATAGGTTGAATTAGAAACAGATTCAAAACAGATCAGTTTAGCAGTTTAGCAGTTTAACAGTTTAGCAGTATAGCAGTATAGCAGTATAGCAGTATAGCAGTTTAGCAGTTAGCAGTTTAATAGTTGAGAAGCTGTTAGTTTAATAATTAATCTTGTACTGATTTTAAAATATCTGTAATGTTTCTTTTATAGCTTTATAAATATATCGAAACCTTTTCTATATCGACCATTATTCATAGGATCATCTTTGTTAATAACTAGAAAACCATATTTTTCTTTCCAACACTCGGTACATAACTCATGAAATGTTTTCAAAGTCATATCAGAACCAACATGATCATTGTAAATATGCTTAATATTCATTGCATCCTGTTTGAAAATTATAATCATATTAGCATTATCGCGAATCAAGTGTTTTGGTATACGTGTATATGTTTGACATAAATAAAAACTATCAATATCTTTATGACGACCCATACAGAAGTAGGCACGTACATGATTTTGTTTCTCACAAGCTATATCGTCGAATATAAATACTGAATTTGGTTTAACTTCGTCTGGCGATAGAACATCATCATTATTGGAAAATGATGAAAAATTTATCTCCTTAATGGGTTTAATTAGACTTTCTAAGTACTTATATTTCGGTTGTTGTGTTGATTTTGAATATAAGTAAATATTTTTAAATATCAATCCATGAGGACTTTCAATAAGACTGATCATAACATTTGTTTTTCCGCAATTTGATGGACCCACAATAAGAGCTCGAATAGAATTCGGTAGTAATGAGCTATGACGAATTTTATTTGATGAATCGAACTTTGATTCGATATTCTTTACGTTAATCCTTTTATGTTGTTTAAAAAAGCGCATTCTGAAATCTAATGATAACATAATATATAAACCAGTCTCTTTTATTTGTTTTCAATCAATTTGATTTTAATCTTTAATCGACAAAGTATCAATAGATATGACAATCATTTATAAAAAGATATTCAGTCGTCATCCATACTTCATCGGTAGAGGTTTTCTGAATAAAATAATTAATAAACTTCCTATTGAACTTCATCTACCCGGTTATCAATTTTGCGGACCTGGTACAAAATTAAAGAAACGTTTAGCTAGAGGTGATCAAGGAATCAATCCATTGGATACTGCTTGCAGAGAGCATGATATAGCATACTCAAACAATAAAGATTTAGAGAAAAGACATATTGCTGATAGAATTTTAACTGAAAAGGCTTGGCAAAGGGTCAAAGCAAACGATAGTAGTTTGGGTGAAAAATCAAACGCTTGGTTTGTTGCTACTGCAATGAAAGCAAAAACAAAATTCGGTATGGGTAACGTTATTAGCAAAACTAAAAAGTCGTCTCCACTAAATACCCACAAACTGTTTACACATGCATTGAAAAGTGCAAGAAAGAATATAAAGAAAAGTGAAAACTTGAAAGATGCTATAAAGATTTCACGAAAAGTTGTAAACAATATTTTCAAGGGGAAGAAAAAATCGTTAATAAAAACACCTCGAATAATACCTCTACCTAAATCTGGAGGTTTTCTTCCACTTGCCCCTATATTTGCTGCACTGGGTGCACTTGGTGGTTTAGCTGGTGGTGTATCTGGTATTACAAAAGCAATCAATGCAGTCAAAAATGGAAAGGAACAATTGACTGAAGCAAAACGACATAATAGTACAATAGAAGCCATTGCGATGGGAAAAGGCATGTTCTTAAAACCATATAAAAAAGGACTTGGATTATATTTAAAACCTTATCAAAAAAATTTTTAATGAAGCTACCTGAAAGAGCTCTTTCTGATGTAGACTTGAGAAAATATGCAAAACATATTCCAAATTTTAGAGGTGTGTTTATGTGTAACACCCTTCCAAGCAGCAAACCATTTAAAAAAGAATGTGGAATAATCAATCTGGATACTTCAAAGGGCCCTGGCACACATTGGGTAGCATACTGGAAAAACAACAATCAAATCGAATATTTTGATAGCTTTGGCAATTTGCAACCACCAAAACAATTAATAAAATATTTAGGAAAAAACATAAGTTATAATTATGATAGATATCAAAATTTTAATACAATAAATTGTGGCCATTTATGTTTAAAATTTTTGTTTTCGAAGCTAAACTTAAAAGAAACTATAAATGTTTTTTAATAAAATACATTGATTAAGAATTTCTTTTATTTATAAATAAACATATTATTTCATTTATTAAAAAAATTTCAAAATAAATATAATTAAATAATTTTTCTAATTTCGCTTGTTAGAGGTGAGTATTCGATTAAACGATCATGAATAACTAAACAGTATGCTGATGTATTATCTGGAATTAGTTTGTTTGCTTCAGTATCAAATTCAATTCGTACATCAATAGGTCCAGTTTTAACAGTTTCATTTTGATGTGAAACATCAACAACAATAAGCGGTGCGTAAGACTTGTAATCATTAACATCCAGCAATGGTTCAGGTTCTCGCATGTAAAAGCCTTGTTGAAATTTTGCATACATATTATATAGAACAGAATACTGACCCATTTCGAAACGATTATTTAAATCATCATATGGATATGACTCTGAGTTTAGATATACTTTTAAATTAGAGATATTACAATGGTCAAATATATTTCCTTGTTCTTTACTTTTCTCTTTTTGTAAACCAATTATAAGAAATCGTGGTCTTTCGTTTTGTGGTGAAAGCTTTACATTCCATAAAACCTTTGTACTCTTTGGTAAAACAGGATTTACATGACAGTCCCAACTTCTAAACGCAATTGGTATAGAATGTTTGCTGTTGATTATCTTAAACATTTCCAATTTTGCAAAGTCCGATAGTTGAATGTGTGGCATTTTCCATGTTATATCCAGAATTGTTAACTTCAACTGATCAGTTACATTTGTAGAACAATATGATCTCTCATCGGATGTAGAACGTTGAAGGATAAGCTCATGTTTCGAATTTAATAGTATTTTGTTATAATCTTCAGCAAACCCCATCAACATTTTCAGAGGTATACAACAGCTAAAATGACTTTTTTCTAAAACAAAAGTTTCAGTAAGAGACCAACCAGCGTTTTTTAATACATCACTTTCAGCCTTATTCAATGATACAAAATTTTTCATGGTGGATGAAATTCCAAGTTTACGTGTACGATCAACTTCAAAACCATTAATTTCATAACGAATTTCATCGAACAAATATGAAACAAAGTTGTTTTTTAATTTCACATCTATAGCTGGAACCTCTTTGGTTGCTTCCTTCTTTACTATAAAACCATGAATGTAAATCATACTCTCACTTGGTAAGACAAAGAGATCCTGATTTTGAATTGGTATACGAATTTCATCATTGTTGTTGAATGATTTTAGATATGGAGAGTAACTATGATATTCCCTTTTTACAATACTCTCATCATATATAGGTTTTTGAAGGACATTTAGTATTTCATTCATTGTTGAAGATTAAATCCCAACGATTTTAAGTATTCTATATTATATGATGTTAACGGGTTTTTTTTATTTTTTATACTTTCTCGAATGCGAGTTGATGAGGGATTGAATGGAAATCCTCTTTGCATTACGTTTTTATTGTAAATTATCATTATTCTGGTTTGAAGTGGAGTCTAAGAGTGATTTTTTCTCCTCTAAAATTTATAAGTTCACCGTCTTGATTTAAGATTCTAATCGTTATGTTGTTTATTTGTTGACAGTTGACGGGTAAATAAATAACATTTCGAGGTTTTTCGTTTATTTTATATCCTGGAGGAATATCAAGAGGAAATTCATGAATAGCATGATTCGAAGTATTATTAATAAATGAACCGGTTGTTAAGTTGCTTTCAATGCGTATTGTATTAACATTCGTAATATGTGTAGGTAAATCAGATTCAAATAACTTTGTAGTATTCAATGAATTAACATCTACAATCATCACTTCCAAAGATTTATCATTTTTAAGATTTTGATTAGTATTATAATAGTAAGTTGAATTTACTTCTAGTTTTCTTTTACTAAATCCAAGTAACTTTCCTATACTGTTTGGTTGTGAAAAATCTATATCCATTGATGAGGTTATTTCAGTTTTAAGTGTGTTATTGTTAGCTTCAATTGTTAGAAAAATTGGTTCATCAATATCTTGTAAGCTTGAGTTTAAGAAAAAACCAATATCTTCAAGTTCGTATGAACCAACTGGAATAGTAATAATATGATTTCCTATATGAAACAAATTGTTGTGAACATCTACATTGGGTATGGAATTGAATGTTACAAAATCAATAAGTCCACAAACATATTTTGTAGGGAGTTCAATTGGAGGAAAATATTCTCCAACCAGAGTTGAAGTGTTTCCGCTTAAAGATATTGTTATTGACATTTCGAGTATTCAGAATGAACTGATGTTTGATGATTATTTTACCTGATTTAAGTGTTAAATAATAAATCCAAAAAAAGAAAAAATGTCTTTTATAATTTTATGTTTTCTTTATTAATATTTGATTTAATAAACTTTCTTAAGAGTATTACATTTTTTTGAGCACATATACAATATTTTCTATGATAACAACAAACATTTACAGATTCATCATTTTGATATAATGTTTTTAAATTTGGACAATTTAAATCATCCAGGTTATAAAAATAAATTTTATCCTTAAAAATATTTTGAATCCACCTAATTTTTTCTAATCCTTTAGCATAATAAATATAATTTTTATCTTTAACTTGCGCAATATAATATTCCACAATATTTGTTAAGGATGAATCGCCATCTTTCCATTTTAATCCATGATGATGATTATAAAGCCAATTAATTGAATATTTTTCTTTTGTTGTCAACGATGAATATGGAAAAGGTGGTTTAATAATAAATGTTTGAACTTGTGAGTCGTCAATTGAAATACTCAGTTCTTTTACAATGAATTTATTGTTGAGATAAAAACCTTGTACGTCTACAACTAATATTCTCTCCTCCGACATTGTTTAGTACTAATCAAGTCACAACGACGACTGTAGAACTGTTTATAAAGTCTATGTTTTTAAATTATTATAAAAATTCATTATATATAATGCTTGATCCCAACTGTTATCGATAAGGGAACATTTACAGGTATCAGGTCCACAAGTTGTTTCATCGTTGGACCACACACAATTATTATAATGATATCCAAATTTTGATTTACTTTTCTTATAAAATGCATTATCATCGAATTGAGCTTTTAATTTCTTCAAAATAATCTCATGTTCATACCACAAAAACCTTTCTTCATTCAAGAAGTCATGTACAATTTTCGAATAAAACTGATTATTCATTATTTTTTCTTATTTTTTTATATTAAATAAATCTTCTTAACACATCAACAACAAAGTTTATATTAAGTGGTAGTAGTAAATGTATTTCATCATATTAGTTAATTTATGATATTTCCATATCCAAATCATGTGTATAATCTTGAATGTTGATTAATGTCATATCGGATCGGTATGTAGTATCATCCTCAGAAACCGTCTCAATTTCACCATTACTTAAAATTCTCTCGTATTCAACTTGACGGTATTCGAAACATGAAATATTTAATCGACGTTTCAAGTAATTGCTGTTATATGTACAACGGATTCTCAATTTTATATTATCTTTGTATTGAAGTTGAAAATGTCTATAAAATGGAGCCGAACTTTCAATTATTCCTGCAATATTTTTTTCTTTTTTTACTAAATCTTGCCTAAATGCTTCAATAGCTTGTTCAACAGTAAAAGATTGATTTATAGGTGGTGGTGGTGGGGAGTCTTCTTGTTCTTCGTTTGATTCATATTCTGCTTTTGTTGTTGTTGTTGTTGACTCGATGTTTTTATTTAAATCATTACTATACTTTAAAAGTTTGAAATTTAGTTGTATGCTCACAGTATCATTATTCGGTAATTTTATTGCAAATTCTGTATTTTTAAGTTCATTTTCACTCAAATCAATAGGTAATGAAGCTGAAAACACTTGTATGATATAGATATATGAAAACAATATGATAAAAATATTTTTCATTTTAGTTTTTCTTTTTAATATATATGTTCTTAGGTTAGCGATATATTTTTGAATGAGATGATAAGAATTGTTTCTCATATTTATATACTAATTTAATAATCTTCATATTGAAATGAGTCATCATCACCACCGCTAGCACCACCAGCTGCTTTCTTAACTATACTATTATTAACCATTTTTTGAGGGAGGAGGAGGAGGAGAGGTTTTTGTTGATTTTTATTCAATGAATGGATACCAGTCTTACCATTATAAGATTTAGTTGCATATTCATCTATTTCACTATACGCGCATGATGGTTTATATGAGTGTACATTTATATCTTTAAAACCACCTTCATAGACTGTTCCGACTAGTGATATCATACCACCAATAACCTCAATTTTTATATGTTGATTGTGACTAAATTGAAATATTGGAATATTTGTTGGCATTTGTTGTCCTCTATTAAGAGAAAAAATTTGCGTTCTAGTCCCTCCTTCTGCAGTTAGAAACACCTGCATTATAATATCCAAAACTATTGCATTTATTATTTGAAAAGTTTTCCACTGTGCATGACAAGTACAATATTTATCACCAGTTTTTAAAAATTGACCCCAATACATATTTATCAAAGTTTTAATTTAACTGAATCTCTTTTTATATATGCATATATATATATATATATATATATATATATATATATATATATATATATATATATATCTATATATATATATATGTATATGTATGCATACACGTATACTTAACCGCAACTGATAAGAAGTTATTGAAATATCTAAAAACGTCTTATACTATCAATTATTGAATATAAAGAATCAGTTTGAAAGTTCGTCTTACGGTGAAAAGTTGAAAGCAAAAAAAAATGAGGGCAAGCTTAAGAAAATTGTTTCAAAGTCCTAATATTTCATACTTACCTTTAAAGAATATGGAAGAAAATACTATATATGAAATCAACAAGATAGATCGAGTAGATACAAAATATGGTGAAAGTATAAGATGTGATCTAAATAACGAATATTACATTTATTTACCTAAACGATTTCTGATTATTACTAAAAATCAGATGGATTATCTAAACACAACTCCACACATTTTAAAGAAAGTTAAAGAAGTGAAGGGATCATATACTCTAGTTCTTAAAAAGAAGAAGCAATTTGTATTCTACAACAACTTGTATAACAGCACTGAAGAAGACGATGATGATGATGATGATGATGATGAAATAGAAAACACATTTTAAACAATCCACGAAACAGAAACCTTTTAAAATTAAAATCATATATATCAACAAAACTCTGCATACATTAAAATTTCTTTCACATTTGATTAAATAGAAACTTTATAAAAACGGAAAAACCGCAACAGAAACTTTTTTACAATTAAAACGCACAACATTAAAATTGCAACCACATTTTTTTTTTCCTGTTTAGAAACAAAATTATATTTCAGAATTTTGTATTTTTAAATAAACCTCGAAATAGAAACTTTTTTTAAATTATGAAAACATATATATCAATAAAAAAAAAAAAAACCCTACAACATCTAAAATTTCTCACGTATTTGATAAATTTGGGACCTTATAAAATGAAAAACCGCAACGGAAGCTTTTTAAAATTAAAACACACAACATTAAAATTGAAACCACATTTTTTCCTGTTTAGAAACAAAATTATATTTCTGAATTTTGTATAAAAACCTCCACCAATTTTACTTTAAGTATCATTCAAGTTAAGTAAATCATCAAAAATGGAATCACATTTAAAAAAAATTTTTAAAAAATCACAAAATAAAACCATTCTCCCTATAAAGGAGATGGTTTTTGATCATAATTATAAAATAATAAAGATGGAGCGTGTTCAGACACGCTTTGGAATGAAAATTCGGTGTCTGGTAGAGGGAACTCATTATATATACCTCCCGAGTATATTTATTGAGACGATAGACGATGATGCTATTTCAGAAGTTAATGTTAATACATACTACATTTCCAAAATAAAGAAAGGAAGCAGTGGGTTATACTATGAATTAACCATTATTGCGGAAACATCAGGTAATTTCTGGTAAAATAATTTTTATTTTTATTTTTTGATTATTAAATATAATAATAATTGATTATTTTCGTTTAAGCTCAAGATACACCAGAGAAATAAATTGAGTATTGAAGACAAAAAAACAACAACAGCAACCACCGAAACAATGTGTGCCAGATCCCTTTGAAGTATCCAGATTTTATAATTTTTTTATTTTCTTTTTTTAGTATAACATATTTACTTAAATAAAAATGTTAATGCAATTTTAATTTAACTATTTGTTTGTTTGTTCATTTTTATTATTTATACACTTAACCACAACTTTTTATCAAAGTTTTAAAAATAACATCCACCACGACTTCACTTTAAGCAAAACCGAACACGCTGTCGCCTCATACACTTTAAGCAAAACCGAACACGCTGTCGTCTCATAACATAAAATATCATGGGGTCGAATTTAACCCCATCGACCGTTAAAGGGTTAAGGTATGCACATTTTTTTTTTTTTTTTTTTTTTTTCCTTTGCACGGTGGTAACACTGACCAACACCCGACCCACATCCACTAAATTTCATGGGTGGTAACACTGGTCGGCATGAGCCAACATTTTGTATGGAAAAAGTGGTCCAGAGGGAACGTAAACATACTACTATCTTCATTAAAATAATCTTCATTTTCATCGAATATGTTTGTTACATTAACGTCAGGTGTGCGACTACTTTCTGCTGTACTTTCAGTTCTTTGAGTATCTTCTAAAATTGTTTGGAACTCAATAGGTAAAAATATCGCATCGTCGTTTGCACAATTTGAAGAGGTACTAAATTGCGTTATTTTAAGAGATAGCAGTTTAGCTACTGCGACATTTAATTCATAGACCGAAGGATGTTTGCAGTGTCCGCCCTTGGCACGTATGTATGAAAACAAGTTTTCCAATGGATCTTGATTAAAATGGCTCGTTAAAATGCATATCAAATTTGAGTTTTCCATAAACAATTCTGACGATAACGATAAAATAGCTCTCATAGTTTGAATTAGGCCATCGATTGAAAATATTTTATTTCCTGCGTATTCAACCTGTTTCATATAGGTAATTAGCTCTTCGAGTAATTGCCAAGTTGTGCTTTTCGGCTTCAGGCCACGCTTCAGGGGCTTTGCATCGTTAAAATACATGCTGTTTAAGCAATCAAAATAGCTATCGAGTTTTTTTTATAAAAGAGCACGTTGAAGTGGCTATTGCTGCGGAACTTCGTGTAAACTGGCGATTTTCATTTACAGATTGGATTGCAGCAGCAACTGAATTGCTCAAAGTTTGAACAGCTAGGCCAACACGCATCTTCTGAAAATTATTTGGGTTTATGTGCACCGTTGTTAATTTTGTCATTTTGGTTACTTTTCCATACTCCAACTCGAATATTTCTCTAACAACGTCGAATCGCGCTACGCCATGCGGTGTCTTAAAATCGGCTTTGATGAAAGCATTTCTTATGGATTTGAAAATATGGGGTACGTCGTACATCAGGTAAATTTTTGCATTTTTATAAATAAAATAAGGTTTTTCACAAGATCCGCCTAGCATATCATAGCATTTTCTATTATTGGGTCCTTGATCACACGTAAGCCCACGCACATTTAGTCCCATTTCTCTTAAAATGTCAAAGTTTGACTCCACAAGTTTTTTTAGTACATCACCTTTTATTGAACTGGAAGTAACAAAATAGTTTAAAACGAACTTCCAACTTTTTACAACTCCTCTTATCATAAAAACGCAAACTTGGGACCCCATTTGATTCACTCGTTCATATCCTAAATCGATAACTCCATCTATAACATCTGCACATTTATTATAAGTAAATTTTTTTCTTATAGATACTTCATCAAAAATTAAAATGCATTCTTTTTCAAAAGGTTGCATCTTTTTCACAGTTTCTGTGAGCGCATTGTATATACATGAATTGTTACCTGGCTGCAAATTTTTAATGCTACTCCATCCACTAAAGGATGAAGGACTCTGAAGGTTCAATTTCAATATATTTCTTAAGAACAAGTATGTGGAGGTTGATCTTTAAAATATACTTTGAGAAAAGCTTATCTCATGCTCTTCCCAACGCGCATTTGTCCCTCTATTTATCTTTAGGAGCATTTTGCAAAATGTTTTTCGTTTGGGCTTATATTTAAATTAAATAAGTAAATTTATACTCGGTGCGAATCCATGTATTTGCAAAAGTACAACAATAAAATACATATTTTTGCCCTATAAATAGACAATCGGTAACATTAAATTTTATGTAGCTTATGTCCATACACTTATGCATATGTGCGAAAACACAAGTTCTTTTTGTTTGTGTAAATTTTTTCTTTGCTTTAAATTAAATACACACATCCATTCATACTTACGCATGCAAAGGCACACACACATGCATGCGTATGCAGATGAATAGCGAAGACTTGAGAATAATAAGTGCTCTGAGAAAATAAATTACTCTCTTTGAAACAAATGGATTTAGTAGTAAATCCACCAGCAAATTAAGCACTGACAGTACAATGTATGGACGTAGAACATCTTTATATATTTATAGTCTTTGCCACTACTATTATAATTTTATTTAAGCTTTTAACCTAATAACACGAGAAATAGACATATTTTATATAGCATACATAATATGCTATATAAAATATTTATGTATTTTATATAGCAAACATATAAATTTTATAGTCTTTGATGAAACAGTATTTCATTTGAACGCGTTCATTTATTTCTTGCTGGGTACATACATACATACATACTTATCAATATACATACATATGTATGTACATAATTTAACAAGCTATACATACACATGTATGTGCTATTTCAACTTTTACAAAACTTATAGCAAAGACTATAAATGTATAAAGATGTTGCACTTGGAACATTTCAAGCAAACAGAAATTGTGTACATTTTTGATGAGGGGTGAAAGCAACAAGGGAAAGAAATATTAAACTCTGCTCTGAGCGAATTCAACATACAAATAGAGAACAATATTTTTAAATGCTGATACACACATACATTGTGATGCATATGTATGGAAGTATGCATGTAATCAGTTTTTGTCAATTTCATTTGTTGTTTTTTTGCTGCTAGGGATTTCTTACTAACAAACTTTTAAAATTTTTAAAAAATGAAATCGGCTCTTCTAGCTAGTTTTTTACCCGACTGCCATTTGTATGTAATACATATGTATGTTCGTACCAAGTTCTTATATGAGCAACTAGTATACGGAACAAATGTGATAATTTTTATTATTGTAGGGTAAATATAATCGTTTCATTGTTGTATGAATGGAAATATAAATGTTCGCACCGAAGTCATGACACTCTTTTGTAGCTTTTAATAGTATGTACATATCCATATATACATACATATATGTACATATGTATGAAATACTTAGGCCCAATTCATACGAGGATTTAAAAATCTTGTTTTATTTTAAATTCTCTTTAAAAGTTGCTTCCAAAAACATTGTACATTCATACGATGATTTTTTCCATGTTTCTAGGTTTGATTTTTTTTGCCTTCAAAAATGCTATCAGTGTTGCTAGTAGATTTTAAAAAATCCATTTCCCCTACATGTTAAAAAAATGTTCCCATACGAAAATCTACAAATTTCATTAATTTTAATTTAAAAAAAGATTAATTAAAAACATTTAAGTCCTCATTTTGACATACATATGTAGTTCTTGTGTATTAAAATATTTCAAGTGACTACTTCTGCGTTCGAAATTAATGCATACTTCTCTACAGATTTTCAGAAATTATCTTATATATAATACAAATTTAACATAAAGCTGCATTTGAGATTTCTCCATTAATGGAGTTTATTAAGACTTAAGATAGATAGATGTAAGTGTAATTTCTTTAATTATTAAATCATTGTTTAATTGATGCCCATATTATTATGTTTCCTGAGGTGCCTGCCATTTAATAAAAGTCTGTGTAATTTCGAGCAAAAACAAATTTTGAAACGGTTTATGAGCAAAAATATATTTTAATTATAGTTCTTTTTTTATTTATATATAAAAAATGCAATCTGAATATAAAAAATACCTACGTTTTGTCAAAGTATTATTGATACTTATAAATAAAGAAACGTTTTGGCCAAAAAAAAAAATATTTGTCCGATATTCCCTATACTCCTATATTAGCGACAAAATAACCTACAGGTAACACTGTTTTCTATTATAAAAAGCTGTTGTCGCATTGAATGAAAAAATAAAATAAAGCAACATACCAAAAATTAAAATATGTGTAAAGAAAATTTGAAAAAAAAACTCGGAAAACGGAAAATGTGATTTTTTTCTACCCCCCTTTGCTTTTCTATACCTTTCGCCTACAAACTACAAAAATCGTGTTTTAAAAAATCATTGAAAAATCAACGTGTGAATTAGGTGTTACAATACTTGCAATGAAATTCAAGAAATCAAAAATATGTTATAGGTATAAAAAAATTTTGTTGAATGATATTTTATTTAGGTAGTACATATGGGTTAGTGTTTCAAAATTTTAACCTTTTCAGCATTCGATGGTTTGTACTTATATGTCTCCCAAGAGGAATGCTTTCTTAGTAATATATGTAAGTACAAGCAGATTAAGAACTTCCATTCTATGCTGGTAACAAGCATTTTTCTCGTCAAACCAAAACGAATACATTGTATCGTTAGTACATGATACGCACTGCTCCATAATAGCTTTTTTTATGTTCTTCATTGCTCTGTTCTGGAAAAATAACTTTTCAAACACTTTTATATGAATTTTACATACTTCGAAAAACAAGTCAGAAGGCGAACATAAACTCCCAAAATCTGAATCATTTTCATAGTTTTTCGTATGGATATACATTTCTGATGGGTATGTTAAAATTTGGGTAGGTTTGATCATATCCATTCGGCATTTAATGCAAGTTATTCGTTGCGCTATGTATCCAATGAAATATCGACTTGAGGTAAGTTCTATTGGCACATTCGTAGAGTTAAAACTGTCGGCATTTTCATGAAAATATTCTTCATTTTCCTGGTATATATCTAAGATATCTATCACGGGGGTTGGATTGCTAGGTGATATACTGTCATTATCTTCTAAAATTGTTTGAAAGTCCAGTGGCAAAAATATTGCGTCGTCTTCTATACAATTTTTTGAGGAACTAAATTGGATTATTTTTAGGGATAATAGCTTAGCCATTGCAATGTTGAATTCATGAACAGAAGGGTTTTTACAATTGCCACCCTTGGCGCGTACATATGAAAATACGTTTTCTAATGGGTCCTGATTAAAACGGCTGGTTAAAATGGTAAGTAAATTAGAATTTTCTTGTAACATTTCCTCAGTTAACGATAATATACCAATGGTGGTTTGGATAAGTCCGCTGATGGAAAATATTTTGTTACCGACATATTAAATTTGTCGTATGTATGTAACTAGCTCCTGCAGTACTTGCCAAGTTTTATTATTAAGCCTTAGGCCACGCTTCAGCGGATTAGGATCATTAAAATTTTTACTATTTAAACAGTCAAAGTACGTATCGACTTTTTGAATAAATGAACAGATAGAAGAGGCTATTTCCGATGAACTTCTGGTAAATTGGCGGTTTTCATTAACTGATTGAATTGCAGGTGCAACAGAATGGCTTAAAGTTTGAACAGCTAGGCCCACACGCATCTTTTGAAAATTTGTTGGGTTTATATGACACATTGTCAATTTGGTCATTTTTGTTGGTTTTCCATGCTCCAATTCAAAAAGTTCTTTTATAACATCAAATTGTGCAATTCCATCAGGTGTTTTAAAATCACCTTTGATAAAAGCATTCCGAAGCGATTTAAAAATATGAGGAACATCGTATAGCAAGTAAATTTTAAAGGTGTTATGAATAAAATAAGGCTTTTCCAGGGACGCTCCTAATACGTGGTAACATTTTCTGTTGTTAGGACCCTGGTCACATGTTATTGCACGTACCTTTAATCCCATTTGTGTTAATATATCCAAATTTGATAATATAAGTGTTTTCAATATTTCCCCTTTTACAGAAGTAGCAGTAACAAAGTAGTTTAACACAAATTTCCAATTTTCTACAATTCCTCTTATCATAAACACACATATTTGAGAACCCATTTCATCAGTTCGCTCGTAACCAACATCAACAACTCCATCTATAACATCCGCACAATCATTGTAACTCAAATTTCTTCTGATGGACACTTCATCGAATATTAAAACACACTCCCTTTGAAGAGGTTTCATCTTGCTAACTGTCGCTTGAAGCACATTATATATGCATTTATTGTTGCCCGGCTGCAAGGTTGATCTATAATATATGCTTTGAGCGAATTTTTTTTCACAATCATTCCAACGTGCGTTTGTTCCTCCATTTTGTTATATTAAAATTTTGCAAAATATTTTTTCATTATGACTAATATTAAGTTTGTCAATTTCGCTTTGAAGTGATACTGTTACTTTGACTTTTGTTTCTAGTTTTGTTACCTTTTTTTCATTCTTTCATATTTTATTTTTAAATCGTGTTTTTGCTGTGTTGAAGCTTTAAGTTTTTTCATTATGTTACAATATTTTTTTCTGTAAAATTCTTCATTTTTTTAATTTTTCAAGCAATTCGAGCATATAGATGGTGGTGATTGTGATCTTCTACGCTTACGTGATGGAGTTTTAAGAAGAGAATAATCGATATCTTCATTTTCTGAAACAAATTTCTGGTCAATACTTTTGGACTCGTCACTATCAGTTAAATATAAGCTGGGCACGGCACCTCTTTTTAAATATCTTTTCCCAATGCAATCTGACGAAAAGTGACTATCACACAAAAATAACAAACGAGCTCTTTCCACAAACTGATTTTTAAAGTTGCACTTTTTTTATCCATTCTTCAAATAATGGTGAGTTTGAGTTTGGAAAACGAAAGAGTTTTATATCAGAAGAGCTTCTTTTGGATTTACCACAATGAGGCAAACAACATTTGTTGCCTGCTTTACTCGCTACTTTATTTTTGGTACCGCTGTTAAATTCAACTTTTTTTTCATTTTGGCTACTCATCATTGAATAAAACGTAACAAAATTTATATTTTTAAATACTTTGTACTATATAATATACCGATCACTGCAGCTTTTGTACTAAAATGTTTCATGACAAGCTTCACAAGTTGATAAAATTCAATACAAGTACTGAAGTAAAATAACGGTAAATCAAACATATTGCCAGTTACCTTTTTTCAGCTTATTGCCAATTCATATCTTTAATATACAAAAATCCCATAAACAAAAATTTTTTTTTTTGCATTCTCAAGGCACATTCACAAGGTAGTAGCGGAAATTCAGCTGAGCTATTTTTTTTTCAAATTTAAGTTCATCAGAAACTTCAAAAATTTTTTACGAAAGATAAATTAAAAGAAAATTTTAAAAAATTTCAGTATGAAAAATATTTTATTAAAATAAATTCTGTGAAAACAAATTTAAAAATATGAAAAAAACTATTAAAAAATTGTGAGAAGTGCTAAACGTTGCAAATTTTGTTAGTGGTAGCTGCCGTGGAGAAATATTTTCAAATTTATGTGAATCAATTTTATTATTATTGTGTTAAACAAATTCTATTTTTGAAGTTTTGGATGAACTAAAACCCATGTTGTTTTTTCATTGTTGTATTTTTTCATTGTTTTTGTAATCCTGATATTACCTGGAAATGAATTTGCCTTGGACATTCTCATCAAGTAATAGTTTTATAGTTTATTCATTTTAAAAATTAATATTTTTTGGAATAAAAAAATCAAAAAGTAAATGTTATTTTTTTGAGGAATAAATAAAAGTCACAAAATAAGTTTTATTTATAAAATTATAAAAATCATTGCATCTATAGGTAGTCCATGTAACATGGAGTATCTTGGCACATTCCTTTTGCACGTATCACTTCTCTATTAGTGTAATTTTTTCTATTTAAATTTGGAAAATAATCGTTATTTGCGATCTCTGATTTTAACACTTTAAATTTTGTTGCACATAAAAGTATGTATGTATGTGTACATACATATTTAAATTATCTGAATATATTTAGAACCAAAATGTATACAAGAATTCTTCATTAATAGAGGCGTCTAAAATTCGATAAGAATTGATGCATTTTCATTTGTACAATAACAAAATATGTAAGCGTTCGCTACGGCAACACAGATGATGGTATTTGTTTCGCACACAATATATCCTCACGTAATTGTATGCATATGCAAACCCCAGCAAACACGACGACAAATGTTTGAAGTAAATGATTCTTTTTTTTAAATATCGTATTTATCAAAATTTTGTTTGGAAATTAAGTCGAAAGTTTAAAGTAAATGTAACCGTTTTGCTGATAAAGAAGTTATAGCCAAATGTTTTTCAAACGTTAGTCGCCTGGGAGGGAGTTTGTTAACATATTTAACAATTAATAGTATTAATTTGAAACCAAGCCATCGTGTTTGTTGGGAATCATAGTTAACAATGTTAACACACATACATAAACGATGTATATTTATGAATTGTTTTTGCTGAGAATTTAATCTCTCTTTGTTTTCTTACAGCCATCCCTAAACAAGGGCGGAAAGCAGAAAGTTTTTTTCCGACGAGCATTTACGCTGAAATGCCATACCTAAAAAAAAGCGGCAATGTTATGTCAAAACGATAAAACAGGGTTATCAACCCATTAAATAAAACAATCCTGATTATTTTAACACCTGGACAGACGACATTGTTGTTTGTGATTTTGTTATTTAAATTTAAATAAAATAATTAAAGTTTGAAACAATTAGTTATTTAGAAAACTTGCTTGTGTTTTCTCAAAAACCTTCAAGTCGGACAAAAAAATCTTTTTTTCTCATTAATAATCTTTTTTTTTGTGATTTTACTCAAAATATATTAATATGCATTGATTTTACTCAATTTAAATTCAGGAAAAATTTATTTTGTTTCAAATGAACTAAACCCTACAAGAATAATATAAGCCAATTGACCGGTCATTTCACCGGAAGTCATGTAGGTTATATTCATCATTGCGTATAACAAAGTTTCTATCAAATTATTAAAGACAAAATGAAAAGTGTGATGTAAACTTTTGTGTACGTGTGATATTGCATCTCTGTCTAACTAATGAATGTAACATATAGTCGAACTGCTCACTCCAGTGCTTTCTACTAATCAATTATAATATTAATATTAATTAGACTGATCATAATTGACTAATATATCCCCCATATACTGACAATATATATAATTTTTATTATTTTAATTGATTTTTGTTTATTTTAAAAAGTCAATTCAAATTATTCAAGTAAATAAAATATTTAAAATTAAAGACAGAAATAAGCAAAAACAGAATAACCTAGGCGGTATCTAGCCCTCTTCACACCTTTTCATTGCCCACACATCTTTCTTTTAAAAGAAAATATAGATTAAATTAAATTTTGTAAATTTTTTTTATTCACTATTGTTTTTACTTACCTTTTTTAACACTTATAAATTTTAATTTTCACAGACAGAATGATTTTTTTTTAAATAACATTCGAGTATAGCAACTATAATTAATAAATAAATCCATCATCACTTCCGATCGAATGACTAGTCAATTGACTGTCACTATTGAATTCAATGTAAAATTGTTGCAAATGTGTTAGTGAAAAAATGTTGTTTGTGAAACTAGTCGTTCATTTCTTGTAGGGAACAAACGTAAAGGTAAATAACACAAAATATTTACTGAATAGAACATGTATAAGATAAAAATACATATGTATGCACATAATTCATACTTTTAATGAAGGAGAGAAGAAAATGTGTCAGTACTTTAGTCAAAGGACATTAAATAATAAACTAAAAGTATTAAATATCATATTCTTAAAAATCTTATTTTTAACAAAGAAATGTTTTAGTATTTTAACATCCCGAAAAACTTCGAAAATAAGATAAATATTCACATGTGGTAACTCTGATGATGGCAAACAGAAGGCAGTTGTTTTCTTTTGCAACTAACTTCATTCTAAAACGCGCTGTCAAAATCGGATTTTCCAATAGCAAAGCGTTGCCGTCGCGTTGCCGCCGCGTTATTTCGGTATGCTCCATACAAAATGTATGGACATGATAACTTTTGACAGCTAAAAAACGCTTGCCGCCCGTGTTTAGGGATGGCTGTTACTCTCCATTGGTTTGAATTCTCTCATTTGCCATACACAAGTGGATTTTCGGAAAATCCACCGAAGAAATTAACATAGGCAGAACAATGTATGACAGTGCAACATCTTTATAAATCTATAGTCTTTGTTTATACCATTTTTTTGGTAAAGGGTATAAAAAGGTCCAATTAAAGAACTTGAAATCAGTCGATTTTTCAGATAATTTAAAAACCCTAATAAAATAAATACTACATTACTACTACATCAATTAAAACTAAAAATAAAAATTATTAAGGTTTTTACAAAATGTCATCCATTTACATTTTCTTATTTTATCATAATAATCATTACAACGCAACATAATCTTTTAAAAGAAAATATGTATTTTGTGCCACAATAAAGGAGCAATGCGCATTTCTTGCTCTTTGCAGCTCTTTTACACATTGCGTAAACAACAGGAGCGGAGCATGCAAAGAGCCAACCATGGTACTGCTCTTCTTGCTCCGATTTTGTAATGAGCAGCGTCGACATAGTGGCGCAGAGCAAGAGCAATAACATTGACACTCCGCTCTTTGCGTAAAAGTGCCAAAAGAGCTGAAAAGAGCGGAGCTGCTCCGCGTATTTTCTTACCCTACGTACATACATACATATGTATGTATGTATGTATGTATATCGAACACAGTCATTTTAAAAGCAAATGCAAATGTCGCTGTGAATTAAGGCGGTGTCAGATACAACTTTAACGCCTTGCGTGACGTTTCTGACTTTGGGAAAAAAGCGTGACGTAAAATGTGTATGACACAATGAAAACTTTGACAACACTCACTTTTTGTTTTACTGCTTTGTTTAATGCATAAAATAGAGCACAATTGGATTACTCTGATGCCACTATTCCGTTTTTTATGTAAGTTTACCAAAAGTATAATACCTATTTACATACGAGTTTGGTCAAACAAAATAAGAAAAGTATACCAACTGATTGTCAAAGCACGCACAAAGTTAAGAGTTGCCTAACTTTTCGCTTCGCTTTGCGTTAAAAGTACTTTATGTGACATGTTTCATATAAACATGTACACTTCATCTTAAATGTCAAAGCGAATCTTCAACGCAACGCGAAGCAAAAGTTTTATCTGGCATGGCCTTTAGTGTGCAAAATGTTTTTGCACATATGTACATATGTACGTACATACATATGTACTTATTTACTCGTATGTAAGCAGGTAGGTACATATGTACATAGTATGTGAAAATTAAAATATATTTTGTTCATATAGGTAGCAGCCTTATGATAACAACTATTTCTGCTTAAAAAATAAAAATTAAAATGTTAATATCATTGCGCTGATTTACACGGGATTAATTGTGCTGGAATAACATGCCAGTTTGCCGGTGAGAGAGGCAAAGAGAGGGGTTTTGTGTTTGGCATAATTTTTCAACCAGCTACAACCCCGCATTAGCAGCACAAAACCAATACACACACAACTTAAAAAACTCCAAATGGTAAATGAATACGAAAAACACTAACACACACAAAGCTGTGTATACGTATACATTTTTATGACGGATGAATTAGTCTCGTGTGTTCTTAAAAAAACAAAAATTGTGCTGCATAAAAATTAGTCTCGTGTAAACTACCTCATTGGCGTTTAGAAAAATCTAGTTAAGAACAACTAAAATGGTTGTCCACGACGTTGTTCATGTTTCCTTGTATGTACATACATATGTATGTATTTGCTTATTTATTTGGTCCCTGATTGATTTTTTTTTCAAAAATATATTGAAAAAACTAAATTTGATTAAACTCATTGTACATTGTGTATGTACATATTTACATACATATAACAAATCCATGCTGTTTATCAAGCGCTTATTTACTTATTTAAATAATACCTACTACATAGTATGTATGTATGTATGTACATAAGAACATTGCAAACGAATTTCTATTTACTTTTGCATTTGAATCTACATATATACATACATACATACAGTGGAGGCTCAAAAAAGTTAAGTAGTTTGTTTTGGGGGTGATGAACTTTTCCGAAATCTTAACTTTTCCGTAGTATGAAAAATTCAAGAGGTTATATTTGTATTTGTACATTGTTTATTTATTTTTTAATTGTCAATTAGAATTATACATATGTACATACATATATACATGTATACATACATATTTATTACTGTTTTGACATGAAAACTAATTAGAAGATATGAAATTGCTGCTTCAGATACGTGAAAATCCTTAGCCAATCGATTAGCAAGAACGCCTTCATCTAATTTTTTTAAAATCTTGCATTTTTCGCCGACTGACAAAATTTTTTGCTTCCCTGCTGCTAACATTGTTCTACGACTAATTTCTTTTACAACCAACTGATGAGAGCAACTACATTATTCATATAAAATTCACAAAAAAATATATAACGGTAACGGTTTAATTTTTGCATGTATACAGGCGTATATGACTCACCATATATACATATATGTAAATATGTATTGAGGATTTACATACAAAAGTTGAGATCGTCTTAGAAAGAAAAAAAAACTATATAAAAAAAAATTGTCTCAGAAAAGTTGAGAATTACTTAACTTTTTGGAGTCACCAATGGTTAGGGTTTGGGAAACGGGAATTCCCGGGCGGGAAATCCCAGGAAATGTCTGTCTAATATTCCCGGGAAATTTTTGAGATTTTCCCGGGAAATTAAAAGTGCATGTTATTTCATAAATATGTATATAGAATTTATAATCCAATTTTACTTATTATTTTTTTATATATTACAAAAGTTCGTTTTAATGATTGTATAACTAAATTTACACGAACGTTGACAAGTTTTTCATCGTCTGTTTAAACACTTACATATACATACCTTGTTCGAAGGAATTTTTTTAATCTTAAAATTTAAATTGAATTTTTGTTTTAAATGTAACTGTAAGAAAAAAAGAATTCTTTCGACTCCGATAAACAAGAAGTAAAATGTCCATGTTTTTTTAATATATAAAATAAAAATGTGAGCTATTCAAATCTAGTCTGAAATTTCATGAAAATTCCATTAAATTGAGGTCATACCATATCTCCTAAAAAAAGTGGAATAAATTGTATAAGTATCAATGATTGCAATGATATAATCGTTTCCTAAAGTAAATAATTCGATGCTAAGCGAACTTGAAGTGATTTTTCGCCGAATTAGTGAACAAATTTTGAAAAGTGTAGTGAAAATTTTAAGCTGTAAGAACTCTGAGTTGACGAAACTTAAATTGAATACAAGTAGACGCTATTATGGAAACCCTGCGGAAAATATTTTAGGAGAAATAAAATGAAAGACACTTAGACATACTGTGGCTCAGGGTTTTCAAAATTCGGCGCAGCGCAGTATGGTACTGTAACCTGCTTGTACTTAACGATAAGAAACCGCCTGGAATTTTTCAAAAAGAATGAGAAACAAGCAAGGCAAATTCTTATTAAAATGAAGGTAGGTCTTATTAGAAAATTGTCTACTAATTGTGGTAACAGTCGTCAATTGGTTTTTATATGATCTTTTGCTGTGTAATAACTTTATTCCATTTGCTTAAATTAAATTAAAAATTCTTAAACATTTGTCTTAGAACTGCTTTTTTATTAACTTTTATTTCAAAAGAATGCTTACATTAATAAAACAATCGAAATTTCACCAACTTTCATTTAATAAATGTATTTACTTTAGAAAATTAGCTTTTCCCGGGAATCCCGGGAACTTGATTTTTTAATTCCCGTTTCCCGGGAAGTGCAAAAGTCCGGAAATCCCAAACCCTACCAATGGTGAATAAAAGCTGCTTAACTTTTCCGTATACATACATACTTAACTTTTCTATGACTTAACTTTTTCGAGCCTCCACTGTACCTACATTTTTATATGTATGTATGGACCTATGTATATCATGAACACGTGCATTCTTTAATACAATACTCTATTAGTATATGCATACATTCATATGTAGGTATGTATGTACATATGTACATATATAAAATAATTACATATCAGTTTTTACAACAAAAAACTGAATATTATTCTTTCAATACAATTGGTAGCATATTGTTGTTGTTGTTCAATTCAACACAGAATATAAAAACTCTTATGGAAGCGTATATTTATGCATATGTATGTATGTATGTATGTACGAATGCTTATACCATACCTATAGTTTTTTTTTCATGGCACTAGAAATTCTATGCAAACACATTCGTTTGCATTTCCAGGAATAAGAATGTGCCAAGCAAAATTATCATTGAATAAA
Source organism: Tachina lurida (assembly GCA_944452675.1). NCBI lineage: Eukaryota > Metazoa > Arthropoda > Insecta > Diptera > Tachinidae > Tachina > Tachina lurida. The sequence goes on from OX101752.1 coordinate 91,311,811, forward strand.
AAAAATGAAAAAGAACAATGTCTATGCAGAGCTGACAAAAAAAAAATAAAGCATATTAGAGAAAATGTTTAACTACAGCAAATAAATACCAAAATAAAGCAAGCCTCGGAGCCGAGTAGTTAGTGGGGTTAATTAGAAATTTGAATATTCTTGGTTCTATGCACGGTAATTTTTTCATCCAATTTTCAAAACGTATAATAAAACTATATACTATATAGAACTTCGGGAGAACCGATTATTAATTTTTGCTGATTTATATAAGGAATTGTGCTAAGAATAGCGCGGTCGTTTTAGTCCAACTCCGAGCTCTCTAACTTGTTTGGGAGCTTCAAAAAACGCATTTCAAGCCTCCCATACAAAATCCGTACAGACAGACGGACAGACGGACATGTCTTTTTTTATCTCCTAATCATAAGGATCCATAATAACTAACTTTTTTTGGCCGCAAATGAATATTGTAGAAATTACAAAAATCTGGACAAACCTATATATACCCTTTTCCATTTTTGGTAAAGGGTATAATAACATAATTTTTATAGTCGCGTAAGGTTTCAAAAGTAATTCAAATGATTTCTTTCGAAAAGAAGTAGCGATTGTTTTCAACAATTAAGAATATAATAATTTCATTTTAAATGTTTGTTAATTTGATTTTAAATGTTTATCAATAAAAAAAATATAAAAAAATAAACAAGCTGGCTAACAAAAATAAATATAATTACCTAAGATGGACTGCCGGATAGAGTTCGACCGATTAATCGGCTTCGGCCTTCGACCAAAATTTGGTAATCGGCCAACATTCGGCCTATGGCAAAAATCGGCCGATTAGCCGAAGCCGAATATATTTCATTCCAAGCTTGAAAAATAAAATTATGTTTGGTCGTTGCTCGCCGACAGTTTCCATTGTGTTTAACGTTTTGAAAGGGTTGTTTTGAAATACAACCCTGTTGCTTTCTATTTTCTTTTACTTGGACGTTCTTGGGAGTGATCATATGAAAAAGCAATCTAGAAATTGCACAATAGTTTTATTTTTCTTGTTATGTATCCAATAGATATTACAGCTATTTCAGTGATCTCAAAAAACAAAAAAAGCAAACTTTTTTCTTAATTCATATAAAACGTAAGTATCATTTTTAAAATTTAAAACATTCGGCTTCGGTTTTGGCCGAAGTTTAGGATTTTAGCCGAAGTTCGGCTTCGGCCGAAAAAAACGCCTTCGGTCGATCTCTACTGCCGGATTAGTTTAATTTAAAAATTTTTGTAAATGTATAAAAGGCAATGCAAGATGTTCTAAAATAAACGTTAAAGGTGGTGAAAAAAGCCTATGGCTGGAAAAAATTTAATATCAAAATATTTCTAAGAATTACTATTAGGCTGCATCAACTTTAAACAAATGTAAATTAAATATAGGAACTATTTCTATTATAGTTACTATTACTCTAAAGTATGTATCTTAAGGAATTCAGTTTTACTTAAAACAGAACATCCTCACAAACTTTTAAGTAAATACAGATAAAAATTAAAGCAACGGTTTTTAATTTCAAATAAAAAAACTATGAATATATTTCACATCTATACATAAAATACCAGGCGAATATTTACTACAGTATTTTTCGGTTAATTGCACACCAAAATTTGCACAACTTTTTGTTCAATTAACCGGGGAACCAATTAGCCGATACCCGCTTAATTGAACAATTCGTTCAATTACAAGAATCCCGTTTAATTGAAGAGTTTGTTCAATTAAACGTATTGTATTTATTGTAGCTATGCTACTTATGGGACGATACAGGGGTTAGAAAATAATTTTCGTAACATAAATAATCGACACTTTTACAGTTATAAATTTATTTTTGTTTTGATTTCTTTCTATTTAAACCAGAGCACGAAAATAAACGAAGAAAATTGTTTGATTTTCTTTTGTTTAATTCTTTGGAGTGAGAGAAACAAAAACAATGAAAACGATTGCTCAATTTGTTCAAGGAAAAAAGAAAAAATGTTGCTGCTTTGCACTTGCGTATATACAGTGAATAACGACAACAAACTAATAAGACAAAGTTGTTTGTGTGTTTCGTATTGCTGGTGCTGCATGTGCGCAAGTTAAGAACGATAGGTACGATACTAATACAAACAAACGATACCATAACAAAGAAAGTATATGTACATTAATATAACAGAAAATATCTTTTCTTTTGTTCATAATAGTAATAAGAAAAAACACTTTCACTAAACTAGAACCTAAATAAACAATCCCTTGTTCTTTATCAACATGATAATTTGTAACAAAGACACTTTCTCTAAAATATAATAAGAAAAAACAAATATTCCTTTGTTAGAATTTTAAGCATATACATATGTATATATATTTGTAAATACTTTTTAGATAAAGACATGATCGATTTTATTTAACTCATCATGTCCAAATATTTAATTTTAAGAAATCTATTGTTATCTTTAGTATTTAAGAAACTTATTTTGTAAATTGTAAGTCAGTTATAATTTTAGCATCGAACTAAGATCAACTCACCAGAGTTAAAACAAATAAAATAAAAAGACGCATAGACGTCAAAAAAATATTTTTTTTAATTCTAAAAATAGTGAAAACTTTAATTGGCGATCCTGCCAGGAGTAAAATATATTTTGTTACTCTAGATGCGGACCAATATATCCTTGTCCTAGCAAGGATTCAACAAAAAATTTTTAAACTAAATCTTCATATAGAAGATATAAAATAAAAAAAAACGGAAAGTGAATGAAGTGAAGTAATTAATAAAAACTTATTCACATAGCGAAAAAATATATATGAAATCCACAAGAAAAAATAACTTTGACAAAAATAGGAACTTGAACGACTCAACACAAATCATGGAACAAATAATTCAACAAATGGCTGGTATACAACTAGCACTACAGAACATACAACAGGAGAATGCATCTTTAAAGAATAGATTGGACCAAATTCCAACAAGTTCTTCGGCAACTCAACCACAAGTATCATTGGAACCAAGGGTAGCCAATTATAATAACCCTAATGAAATAAACTTAGAAATATTTAAAGCATTAAGTATTATTGATGGAACAAGAAGTAATTATCGTCTTTGGCGTGAAGACGCAATACGGCTAATGAATAGCATTAACCAACATACCAATTCCAACAAATACGTGGAAGCCTTAACAATCGTAAAATCTAAAATAACGGGTGCAGCAGCTAATATATTATTAAATCATAATACAATATTTAATTTCGAGGCAATCATTAATCGACTGGACTACACATATTGTGACCAGCGCCCATTATACGTCCTGAGAGATGAATTAACTAAACTAACGCAGGGGAAATTATCATTATCAGAATTCCACGATGAGGTTAGTAAAGTATTGACAGTAGTAACATCAAAAATAGCAATGTCCGGAGACCCACCAGAATCAATTAAATGTATGACGGCACATGCAATGGAAGACGCTGTTCGAACATTCAAAAATGGAATAAACAGTAGTTTTATTCGTTCAACACTCTACGGAAATTCTATCAAGGATTTAGAACATGCCTATGCAGTCGCACAAACTATAGAGCATGACAACAATTACAAAAATCTACACTGTGGTAATAACAACATAAATCGTGAAGATAACAGGTACAATCAACACAGAAATCCATCATCAAAACACCAACAGAGGGAGTACTTACAACAACCTCAACATTTTAGACGGCCATCATATCGTCCAAATAATCAACACCAACATAGTTGGCAACAACAAAATAATTTTCCAAAGCCAGAACCTATGGACACCTCTTCAGGGAACATCAGAAATTTAAATAACTACAACAACGCTAGACAGCAGAACAATCCACAGGGTTTCCACAGTCAACCCTGGAAAAGAATGCGTGAACAAAGCGGAAATTTTCAACAGACATCCAAAATCCAGAAACACAACCAGATAAAAACTCAACAAGATGACAACATTAGTATCACCACAGAAGAAAGTAGTAAGTGCTATAGAAATAAGTCTATTATTAAAAATTTAAACTAATAGATGGGTTGTACTACATTTTTGTGAAAGATGAGGGTAACAAAGAATATAAAATCTTCATTGACTGCGGTGCAACCCACAACTTTATTAATAAAAATTTAGTCTTAGGTAATAGAATTAAGATTACACCATTGAGAATGATTACCATGCACGGTGAATCAATGTTACATTACAAACAAAAGATAAGTGTATTAAAAAAGGAATTAGAATTCTTTGAAATTAAAAATAATGACGACTACGACTTGTTAGGAGCTGAGGGTATAACACAACTAGGAGCAGTCATAAACATAAGAAAAAATTTGTTTATAGTCCCTGAGAAAGTACAAAAAATAAACTACTCCATAGGAGATAAAAAATATGAATTAGAGATAAACGAACTAATGAAACAAAATAATAAAATAGGACCATTACCATTCACAACAACCATAGAAGCTAGTATTAGAACTACGACAAATGAATCAATCTGGACAAAACAATATCCGGGTAATTTTAATGATACAGAGTTCGTAAATAAAGAAATAAAGAATTTATTAGAACAAGGTATTATACAAAAAAGCTATAGCCCATATAATTCACCAATGTTGACCGTACACAAGAAAGGATTAGACGAAAACGGGAAACCAAAGCTACGAATGGTTATAGATTTTAGAAAACTTAATGAGCATACTGTAACCGATAGATACATAATACCTGATGTCAATGTTACATTACAGAACTTAGGAAATGCCAAATACTTCACCACACTAGATTTAGAATCTGGGTTCCACCAGTAGTGAAATTCACTAATTTTTAACTATTCGTTATCTGTTAAATTTATCTATATATTTAGCTGTTTGCACTAACGATTATGAGAATCAGTAACGTTGTGTTAAAAGAAGTAAACAACCATTGAAATTGAGTGGCATCTCTGTGTAAATATACGAAAAGCACAAAGAGAAATAAACCAAAACATATGAGTTTTATACAAGCTGCTGCCGCCAATTTATTTTTTTAAATTATTTTATTAAAATTTTCATACAGGTAAGTTAATTGAGGTTTTTATTATCATTCTTACTATATACTGATCACTATTATTAGGATAATGTCACACAGCGTTCCCAAAAGATGTCGGGCCACAGCCGAAGAGTTAAGTCATATGGTTGACTTCATGGTAGAAAACCCGGGACTAGCTGGAGGGAAGTTCCAAAAACTTCACGGAAAGTTGGCTCATGACAATAAGTGGGCACAGCTATCAGAGATATTAAATAGTCTTGGTGGTGCAACAAAAGCTGTCGACCAGTGGCAGAACGTGAGTAATCATGCATACATATGGATGGTCTCAAGTAGAAAGGCCCTAAGCCGTATTTTTTACGAAATAGAGTTTTTTAACGATTCCAATACATCCAATACATTTCACACATATACACCTCGTCACAAAAATTAATGGAAATAGTGTTAAAAATAACGCTTTTCCATGCGGTTGCAAAAGCAGTTGTACATTTTGAATATAATAGTTTCTTTTATGTTTTTACCTTCTCATGTAAAAGCACAATTATTTGAGTTAGGGTATTTCTAGTTGAGATCAACCATATGTATGTGCATATGTATTTTAACTATAACTTCAATGTTATTAAACTTTTCAAATGCCAAAAGGTTTGGAGAGATTTAAAAAGTCGCACGAGTGTGAAGGTTCGCGACCGAAAGCGGCAGCAAGCTTTGACTGGGAATAGACCTGTCACCCAAGAGCTCACCACGGATTTAGAAAGACGTGTCGTTGCCATAATAGGAACTGAATATATCGAAGGACAAGATTCCGTAAATGAGAGTGTGCCAATGAATGAGGTATGAAATTTACAAAAAATATATGTTTTTTCATACTGAGCTTTCAGCATATCTATTTTTATGTAGGAAGTGCAGCTAAGGCTGGAAGATGGTGAGGACATAGTTTTACTGATGTCACCCACAGATAAAGCAGTCGAGTCGGTGTGCGACATCCTCGATACTCCTGCCAGAAATACGCCACGAAGAAGTTTCAAAAAAAAGCGTGTAGAGGCAAGCCCTGCCAGTCAATCCAAATTTATGGAAATTGCAAGCAAGCAAGCAGATGCTATGAAGGTAATTTCTCAAAGTAAATTTGTATGTACGTAGGTATCGCTCATTTACTAAAACCATAACTTAAAAAAAATTTTCCAGTTTATAATTCATAATAATTTCTAAACAAAAAAATAGTTTTCAGTTATGAAGTGGTTTCTGTAATTTAGTGATGTGTGCATACATACATGTTAATCATTTTTGCATTACCTATTCTTTGTTATCATTACTATGATTATTAATATTATCACGATCAATTTAATACATACATATATTTTTTTCACCAACAGATGTTAGCCGAAAGTAATGAAGCAACGCAGCAGACAAACAAATTAATGGCTGAAGCAATTAAAATCTTAGGAGAAGGTTTGAAAGCTCTCGCTGAGGCCACAAACAATCTCACAAATTCATTAAACCATTTATAATATACATACATACATTTGTACATATGCATGTATCTACATATCGCTCATTTACTTCAATAGTGGCATAACTCAACAAATGGGTTTTTTGAGTTAATAATGCAGAAAGATTCGGCATTTCGTATTTTATCTTGTGCAAAAATTTCATAGAAATAGCTTGTACCATCACCTCCTGAGAGAAGATTTTTTTTCACATCTCCATTGAGTTGTATGCAAATTAAAAACTTAAAACGCGTTTTCTGCAAAACTGGTTTTTTCGAGTTGTGCCACTATTTAAGTAAATGAGCGATATATGTATGTGATAAAAAGAGTACAAATATGAATGTTCCTTTATTATTATACGATTTTGTAAATTTTTCTTTTAGTTTGAAGCTTTAATTCGAATTTTCTTAAATATTTTTAATATGTGTATTTTAAATATATGTATGTACTTATTTCACGTTTCTAGTTTATTTTCTTATGTTTGTTAAGCTCGGGGTCGTTTTTATTAAATTGTAATTAATTTTTTCAATATTTCGTTAAAAGTTTGTTAAATATCGAAAAAAAAAAATAATTTACAATTTAATAAAAACGACATCGAGCTTAACAAACATAAGAAACTATGTGAATTTTCCTATAATTTTGTTATGTTATATACGTATGTATTTTTGTATATTAGAATTGTAACGAATTCTTTCAGTAGCTCATTTTAGGTGCAAGCCTTTCGTCAAAGTTGGTTTGATTATAGTTTTGTGTCTAAAACGAGCTGCTAAAAGAGTTCATTACAATTCGATTGTATATTTTCATTTACGAATTTTTATGAGTTTATTCCTAAAAATATTTTTTATTAATTATTATTTATTATGAATAAGGCAATTTTATAATTTTAATTTGATTTAATTTTTAATTTTATTTTTTTATTGTTTGTAAATTGAATTTTAAAGACTGAATTTGTTTTGTTTATAACTTTTTATTTAAATAAAGAATTGTTAAAGTAAACATTTGCATATTTAGATTTTTTTATTTAAAATACCTGTATGAAAGATTCAAGTAAAAAAATTGCTTATAATTCGATTTTGAACACGTTTTGCTATTGAGGATGGTGCATCTTGGTCTATTAAAACATTATCTGTTTGCGAAACTAACAATTCGTTATTAATTTCGTTTCGTTCTTCGGTTAAATTCATATTGTGAAGCACTGCACACGCATTAACTATTTTTCCAGCAAAATCTGGATCATACAAAAGCATTCTTTGCTGTGATAAGCATCGCCATGTTCCTTTAAGAACACCAAAAAGCCTTTCGACTGGGTTGCGAGCTTTGCATAAGGCCTCGTTATACCGAAACTTAGGACTTCCTTCTGGTTGATTTATGAGAGGAGTCATTAGCCATGGCTCCAATGGATACCCAGAATCACCTGCAAATAAGTTTTTGTTATAAATATATGAATAGGTTTTTTTAATAATCTAAAACAACTTACCGATTAAAAACATATTATGGTTTCCATTTTCAAAGCTTCTCTGCATGACTCTTCGAACTGCAGACGAGCTCCAAATATAAGAATCGTGTCGGGCTCCCGGATATTTTGCGTTGACATTTAAAATCTTAAGGTATGGGTCACATATCTAACAGAACAAAGAGCATTTACATATAATACAGTATTTTTCGTTTAGCTGCACTTTCAAGTTTACAGGAAAATACGTGCACTTACGCAAAATGCTCTGTTACGCAGTATTCAGTTAGCAGCATAAATAATGCTGCTAAGAGAATTCAATTACCTGCATAAATGTGCTCTCATATACGAGTAAGTTTTTATTTATTATTTTTTAGATTTACATACATACATACATAGGTACGAGTAATTTCAAGAAATATTTTATAGGCACAAAGTTTTTCATTTTTATAAATAAACATACATATGTATGTACATATGTATGTATTGTTTGAATAAAATAAAAGTAGTTCATTTAAAAAAGGGGTAAGCAAAATTAAGGGGAAAATACGTAGTAAGTGTACAATCTATGAACTACATAGTATTTATTTGTGAAAAATATTCTGTAATAGTTGTCTGCTTTAAGGAGCGTAGTAATTGCTTAAGAATTGTATTCTCAATTTCATTTAAAGTGCCATCAATGTTATTAAAGAGGCAGTATTTTTGTGGCACATCTAAAGCAACTAAAGCCTCTTTCAATGTCAAAATACTGGTTGATTGTTCTTTTGAATCGTCGTCATCTTGTATCGATATTTCGACAGTTTGGTTGTCTCTTACAGCATCAACCATATCTGCATCAGTTAAGCTTCCATAGCATTCTAAATCATCATCACATCTTATATAGCTTTCATAGTTGGAAACTATTTCAAAAAATTCGTTATTCTCTGTTATTTGTGATACCATATCAGCAAAGTAAAATTTGTTTGCATATTTTTTCATAAGAGAACACATAATGATTTTTTGTTTTATGTAGGCACTTAAAAATAATATTTTGTACTAAAATTTAACATTATTGACCGAAATTGGAATGCTGTTATCCACAATATGCACTAAAGCAAAATGCAGGTACGCAATTTTTTTTCAACCAAAATTTAGCTATTAGACACAATTCTTTGCATTTTGTGCAGCTATGCGAAAAATGCAGTTAAGCGAAATGCAGCTAAACGAAAAATACTGTATAACGTAACACTTAAAACAAAATGTTTCTTTTACCATTTGTACATTAATTGAATGGTAGCCGTGATGGTTAACATAAGCCTCCTCATGAATTCTTGGTGCCAAAATTGACACATGTGTACAATCGATGGCTCCAATCGCACCGCCCACAAAAGGTGAGGGTGCTGATGCAAAAATTGCTTTTGCAGCTTGGCGCTCTACTTGAGTCATTGGAAATTTCACGTATGCGTAAAACATGGTTTGGTTAATTGCGTCAGTTACACGATGCACACAGCGGCTTATTGATGACTGAGACATAGATATACCCCATTGCTCTCCTACAGGCCTTTGGTAGCATCCAGTTGCAAAGAAACGCAAAGCAGCTAGCACCTTGGAATGTAAAAGCTAATTATTTAAATTAGAGCTAAAGTTGACACCATTTACCTGTTTTTCGGGTGATATTGCTGTAATCCTTGAACCTTTCAATTTACTATTAAGGCGAGAAACTAGATCTTCAGTTAAATCCGGAGTTAGTCTGTAGAGTTTCTGAAAGTCTGTACTTGGTAAGGAAAATGGGTTGTCCACGTCTCTAAGAATACGTCTATTGACTGTTGGAGCAGTTATAAAATGCTCGTTCCGCGATAATTCGTATGCTAAATACTCAAAAGCCATTTAATACAAAATTTAAATTTGCTACATATAAAATAAGCAACACAAAATTTTTTGTCGTTTACTTAACCAAAGTTGAATAGATAAACACAACACAGCTGATTTAAAACTTAAGCAAAAATCGTTAAAAGTGTTACCGAGTACCTATAACAAAAATTTTGTTGTTAAAGTTGGATATCAACTCAAATACCTTTAAATCAAGTTAGTGAATTTCACTACAGATAAAGATAAAAAAGGAAGATAGAGAAAAAACAGCTTTTTGCGTTAACGGAGGCAAGCGCGAATTTGTACGCATGCCTTTCGGCTTAAAAAATGCACCGTCCATTTTTCAACGTTGTGTAGATGACATACTGAGAGAATTCATAGGAAAATTCGTGTACGTCTACATTGACGATGTTTTAATTTTTTCATCTTCTCTAGAAGAACATATGAAACACATACACATAGTATTTAAAGCTTTAAATAAAGCTACTCTTAAAATTTCAGATGAGAAGTCTAAATTTTTTATGACTGAAGTAGAGTATTTAGGTCATATTATTAAACATAATAAAATAACAACAGACCCTGAGAAAATAAAAGCTATTGAGAAATTTCCTATTCCCACAACACTTAAGGATTTGCGAGGTTTTCTAGGATTAACTGGTTACTATAGGAGATTTGTACAAAACTATGCACAAATTACGAAACCATTAACGCTCCATTTAAAAGGAGAAAATGCCCATATAGGGAAAAAGAAAAGTAGTAATACAAAAATTAATTTAGACAACGCAGCCATAGAAGCCGTAAATGTATTAAAACTTAAGTTAAAGGAACAGGTTGAATTATTTCAACCCAATTTTGACAAACCTTTTGAACTTACCACAGATGCATCCAACATAGCTATTGGTGCAGTCTTAAGCCAAAATAAAAAGCCAATCTACTTTCTATCCCGTACACTTAGTACGACAGAACAGAACTACAGCGCGAATGAAAAAGAGCTGTTAGCTATAATCTGGGCTTTGCAAAAACTTCGAAGTTATGTATATGGAATAGCAGACCTCACCATTTTTACAGATCATCAATCACTAACATATGCTATCTCCGAAAAAAATCCCAACCCTACATTGAAACGTTGGAAAGCTATAATAGAGGACTATGGTGCTAAAATTAAATATAAACCAGGTACTGAAAATGTTGTAGCAGACGCGCTATCACGACAAGTTATTAATACATCTTCTATAGACACGGTACACTCAGCCGAAAGTTCCTCAAGTAATATAATAAAAACTGTTACACAGCCATTTAATACATATGGCATACAATTAGAACTCGTACCTACCCCAAATTTTACCGAAACAATTTTTCCTAATAAAGTACGCCACACTATTAATTTTTCAAAAAATAATGATCTGATAAGTGAATTAAAAAAGATATTGGTCCCAAACCGAATCGTAGCTATACATATGAATATAGAAGATTTGTACCAATATGCAGCCCTAATTAAAGAAACATTTATAGGTACAAATTTTGTACATACACCAAAAAAATTAAAAGATATAATTGATAGAAACAATCAACTTCGAATTATTAAAGAAACACATTTAAGAGCTCATAGAAGCTACGTCAATACAACAAAAGAAATTTTAGAAAAATATTATTGGCCAACCATAAAAAAAGATTGCAAACAATTTAATAATCACTGTTCTGCCTGTTTATTTGGACGATATGAGAGAAACCCAACTAATGAGCCTCTCCGAGAATCAGACATACCATCACAACCAAGAGAATACATGCATGCGGATATTTACTTTAATGATAATAACACGTATCTTGTGACTATTGATAAATTCTCCAAATACATAGTCGTCCAAGAAATAAATACAAAAGCAAAACTAAAAGATAAAATGGAAGAAATAATTATCAATAATTTTCCCGAATGTAAACGACTCATGACCGATAATGAGGCAAGTTTCATTACACCAGCATTTAAACAAATGTGCATAAAACATGGCATACAGAAGATAGAAACGCCAGTGCATCGATCAAAAGCAAACGGGCAAGTAGAAAGGGCCCATAGTTCCATTAGTGAGTTAACACGCATTTTTAAAATACAAAACTCCTCCACAGTAAAAGAAGAAATATTTAGAGCTATTAAAGAATTAAACAACTCAATACATACTGTAACATAATACAGGAATATAACAGAGACTTAGAACAAATAGAAGATGGAGTTATACTATTAAACGGACAACACAAAGTAAACAACCAAATCCATTGACGAATTGAATTTAATAAAATATACAGATACTGTAAGAATAGACAATAAAATTTATAAAAATTTCCAGAATCAGATAAGAGAAGCCATACTTATGAAACATTATGAAGAGTTTGAGATATTAGAAATAATAAAATCTAATACACCATGGGCTTTTAAAAACATAGATTCATTAAGAAGACTCAGTATACCTTTTGAAGAACACCCCATCAGATAAATTTTTTATATTACAATTATTTTTATAACATCAATAATAACAATTTGCTTCATACTCAAAATTATGTCATACATAAAAGAATACGGACGCCAATCAACAATAAATAGGCTTAATAATATATATCAATTAGAATTACAACGCATTAGGAAAGATCGGGACGATCTTATTTAAGCAGAGGGAGAGTTAAGAACAATAGGTACGATACTAATACAGACAAACGATACCATAACAAAGAAAGTATATGTACATTAATATAACAGAAAATATCTTTTCTTTTGTTCATAATAGTAATAAGAAAAAACACTTTCACTAAACTAGAACCTAAATAAACAATCCCTTGTTCTTTATCAACATGATAATTTGTAACAAAGACACTTTCCCTAAAATATAATAAGAAAAAACAAATATTCCTTTGTTAGAATTTTAACTGCCATATTCATAAAAAATATTTAAGTTTTATTAAGCCCTTATTTGACGTATTTCTATGGGAAATTTGTCAAATAAACCTGTAATAAACCAAAAACATTTTTTATGAATACGGCGGTAAGCATATATGTACATATGTATATATAATTGTAAATACTTTTTAGATAAAGACATGATCGATTTTATTTAACTCATCATGTCCAAATATTTAATTTTAAGAAATCTATTGTTATCTTTAGTATTTAAGAAACTTATTTTGTAAATTGTAAGTCAGTTATAATTTTAGCATCGAACTAAGATCAACTCACCAGAGTTAAAACAAATAAAATAAAAAGACGCATAGACGTCAAAAAAATATTTTTTTTAATTCTAAAAATAGTGAAAACTTTAATTCGCATGTGTATTTCGTATTGCTAGGACCATAGTACCGAAATATTCATGCGTGCTCTAAAAAATCAAACATTTATGAGTTTCTTCATAAATGAAAACTCGCAAATTTTTTCGTTGTGTTTATTTTCATAAATGCAGCAACAAAAATAATCTGCTAATCAACGCACATGAGTGCTTAAATCTTTTTCTGTTTTTCTACGCATGTTCATGCTGTAATTGGAAACAAAATAAAATTGAACACTCGTGTGTGTGCAAATATTTTTTTTTAATTTTGCGCACATGATGTGCACATTTATGAGTTGCTCATATATGAGTTTTATTCATTTATGGATTATTCATATATGAGTAAAATTTTTTGAACATAAATGTTGGATATTCTTGTGGTATACAAGCAAATTGTTTTTTATGTATTGTGCCTCTAAAGGTTTTTTATTGATCATGAGCGTTGCCGATTTGGATATTTTAAACATATGTATGTATATTAATCTTCATATGCAAACAAATTAACATGTGCTTCAAGTCTACGTTAAAACCGGAAATTTTGTTTTAACGTACACTTCAAGCACACGTTAATTTTTTGCATATGGGGATAAGTCTTTATAAAAGTTTTCAGCGAATAAATTGTAAATGTTTAAATTAATAAATAAATATCTACATACATACATATGTATGTACATATGTGTATATACATACATATATCTAGGTATATGTACATATCGATGGCTTAATATAAAAAGGGCGTATACCAATTTTTTTCGAAATCGCGTTTTAAGATCTTAGTACGTTACAGTTCAAAATGAAGAAGTTATAATATTTTTTTTTTTTTTTAATGCATGATTTTTATTTATTGTATCTTCATATATGAACTAACAATAAGTATTCAAATCTTAAATCTAAAAATATAATTAGGCCCGACCAGTGTCGGACATAAGCTTAGTAATAGTTATATATAATACATAAGTAGTGATAGTCAAAAGGAAAAAAATAAAGTATTTTCAAGAAGTCCCATCTGGAGTGCTATGAATAAGAGCCCATGTGTCCCTCTTTTTTAGGCGGATGTGTCCAGTAAAGTTCAAAATATTACGGGCAAGCGGATTAGGATGTGACTCGAGTTTTGTTAAATATTTGCCAGCGTATTTTGCAATTTCTTCAGTCACTAGTGGCATATTTAAATCACGATGTATATTTGAATTTTTTATATACCATGGAGCCAATGTTATTAAGCGTAAAAGTTTGTTTTGCCTTCGTTGGATTCTCTCGACATTAGAAGCTGAAGCAGTGCCCCATAACTGTATTCCGTAGCACCATATTGGTTTCAAAATCGTCTTGTATATTAAAAGTTTACAATCTAAACTGAGTGTAGAATTTCTACCAATCAGCCAATGTAGCTGATTTAATTTCAGTTTCATTTGTGTTAGCTTTGAGTCAATATGGGGCTTCCATGTAAGCGGTCGATCAAGGTGTATACCAAGGTATTTTACGTGTGAATGTTGAAGAACAACTTGATTGTTGATTCGAATAGGGGAACAAGTATCTCTTCGCAGGGTAAATGTTACCTGGACACACTTTTGCTCGTTTACTTTGATTCTCCATAAATTTAACCATAGTTCCAGTTGTGTAATATGTTCTTGTAGATATCGGGAAGCCTCGTGAGGGTTTTCGTGCATACTAAGGCAGGCTGTATCATCGGCAAACGTAGATGTATGGATATTGCTGCTCAAAGGCATATCACAACTGTAAATCAAATACAAAACTGGCCCCAGTATGCTCCCCTGTGGCACACCGGATGATATAGATTCGGGCACACTCATGAAGTCTCCTTCCACAACCGTAAACTTCCGGGTAGTAATATAACTTTCTAATAGCTTCAGAAAATTTATTGGTAAATATGATTTCAATTTTAAAATAAGACCTTCATGCCACACTTTATCAAATGCCTGAGAAACGTCGATAAACAGCGCAGAACAATACTTCTTTTCTTCAAATGTTCTTCTTATAAATTGAACCAATCTATGAGTTTGTTCGATGGTGCTATGCTGACTTCTAAAATCAAATTGATGGTCCGGTATGCACCCATTACTAACTAGAATTGGGGACAATTTTGTCATGAGCAGTTTTTCGAAAAGTTTTGACATTGTTGATAGCAGACTTATTGGCCTGTATGACTCAGCCTTGGTAAGGTCTTTGCCCGGCTTTGGAATCATTTTAACTTTGGCAAGCTTCCAGCTATTTGGAAAATACTCCAGTCGTAAAATGGCGTTAAAAATAAATAATAGGATTCTAATTGCAATACGAGGCAACTTTATTAGCATCTGGTTACTAATTCCATCAATACCCGGAGCTTTCTTCGGGTTAAGTTCAGCAATTACTTTTTGTACATCACACGTTCTAAATTTTATGGGTCGAGGGGGTAGCGCCACTACATTCGGCAAATCAATAACACCAGTACACGAGTTAGGGGTAAATACTGATTTTAAATGCTCAGCAAATAGTTTACCTTTTTCAGTATCGCTTCTTGCCCAACCCCCTGTAGATGTACGCAGAGGTGGTTTAAACGCAACAGGTGTTTTTAGCTTTCTAGCAGCGCGCCACAAGGAGTAATTAGATGCTGGTGTGGCATCAAGACCTTCCAGATAGTTTTTAAAAGATGCAGTTTTTTCAAATGCAAGCAAGTCTTGGAGTCGTTTAGTGCACTCTTTAAATCTGATTTAATGTTGGGGCGATCTGTGATGTTGCCATTCCCTTCTAGCTCTTCTTTTTTCACTTACAAGACGTTCAATATCCGTAGAATAAATTCTATTAAATCCAGTCTGCGGGTAGGAGGTAGTCGCATGTTCAGCAGCCTGTTTTATATGTTTGATAAGATTGCCAATGTTAAATTCAATATCTTCGGATGTTCTTAGCATAATGTTTTCCGTACAATGAGTACTGAGATATTTTCTGAACCCCAGCCAATTAACACGGTTGATCGTCTTCACATACGGGTGAGGTAAGTCACTACTTAGTGGGCTACAAATTGTAACGATCGTGGGAGAGTGATCGGAGGAAAGATCTTGAGACGCTTCAACATGAACTAATTCCCTAGAAATATTTTTCATGACTCCAAAATCTATAACATCCGGAATTTTTTGTATGTCCGTAGGCCAGTAAGTGGGCTCCCCACTCGAAATGACGTCCAAGCCCATTTTTGAAATTGTGTTGAACAATGCCCGACCTCTAGGTGTAATAAGACGCGAACCCCAGAACGTATGTTTTGCATTGTAGTCGCCAGCTGCTACGAAGCAAGGGCCAAGGGATTTGTAGAAATCCTCGTATTGGTCCTCAGTAATTGCGAACCTAGGAGGGGAGTAAATTGATGATATGACAAAATTAGTGCAAACATTTTCGATACAAATATTCGTTGCTTGTAAATGTTCTTCGCAAATGTTGTCAATAATATAATGCTTGAGTCTTGACTTTATTAAAATTGCTGATCCACCGCATGCTCTTCCTCTCGGGTCCTTTGAATCATATAAGGTGTAGCCATAAATTTTAAAAAGGTTTCTCGAAGACAAATGAGTCTCAGAGACCAACATTATATCAATATTTTTTTCCGTGAGGAAGTGCTCAAGTTCATTTTGATGTTGGCGAATGCCGTTTGCGTTCCAGAAACATATTGTTAACGTGTTCATGGCTTATTAAGTATTGCTTGAAGCAGAGTATTCTGCATTCGCAGCATTTCTTGCATCATGCTAGTCATACTTGTTGTAAAATTGTTTATAGTTTGCACCAGATTTTCAATAGTAGCTTCAAGGCGATTAAAATTAAAGCCTGAGTTTGTGTTTATTGAAGTATTTGGCCGTGAAACATTTTGTGTGGGAATAGAGCTTGTTTTTGCAGCATCGGCATACGATACACGTGAATTAACTGGTTGGCTCACTTGGGCAAGAGTGGCGGAGTAAGTGTTTGCTGTTTGTGCTGGAGCTACTTTAGGTTTTTGCCCCATTGTCTTTTTAACGAAAGAATATACACGACAACCTCTGTAGTTAGCAGTGTGATTTTCTCCACAATTACTGCATTTTTTGTTACTTTGATCTTTCGGTTTATTGCAACTAGCAGTACCGTGCAATTCACCGCAAATAACACAAACTGTAGGTAATTTGCAGTAAGTTTTTGTGTGGCCATATTCTTGACAATTATGGCACTGTACGGGTCCAGAACGCTTGTGTGGTTCTTCAACTGTTATTTTTCGGTATAAAAGATATTTTAAATTATAAATTGGGTGCGTCTCATTTTTTCTCAATTTTATATCATTCGGCTCAAGTTCAACGCGAAATAGAGGCTGGGGGATCTTCTCCCTATTTATTATATTTGAAACATTTTTTACCTTGAATCCCTGGAGGACGAGTGCGTATTTTATTTCTTCGGGAACAACATAAGAATCTATGCCCTTCAATACGATCTGCAGGCCTTTAGCACTCTTGAGCTGGTATGTGTAGAAACTTGTTTTATTTTTTTCAAATTCAGAAACCATTTTACGGAAATCTGTTTCGTCATAAATTTGAATTTTCGTTTCATCGATATTGCCACGTTTTATTGGAACAATGTGAAATTTTTTCTCACCAATGACCGAAATTAATTTCTTAATAAGAGCGTTTGAATTTTTTTCTCTCAAATATATTGGTGGCGGCTTGGAGGTTTTTTTCTCAGATATATCAGGTGTGTCGTTGTCATCTTGCAATATTTGAAAACGATTAGTGGAGGATGCGCTGTTATCCCTAGATACCTTTGAAGCAGATGCAATTTTATTAGAATTTGGTCTTCGCCCGCGCTTTCCCACAATTATATATCGGTCCATTCCGACTTGGACCTTGGGTTTTGGGCTACTCTTATTTATATTGACAATTTGGGTAAGTGATGAACACGAGCCTGAATCGGATGATATCGCTGATTTAAATGACGAAGTAGTAGGCAACTGTAATGTTAACAAATCACTAGTTGACATTGGACAAAGCGAAGTTGATCGCTGACGAAAAATTGGCTTAGCCGTTAAAAAAAGTCTGTCATCAGGTTTTTTATTTATTTTGTTTATATTAAGAGCATCAGAACTCACAGTAAGTCTATCATCAGATTTTTTATTGTTATCATTAAGATCATCAGAGCTCACAGTAAGATAGGCATTTCTGCCGTTATCACTCACTTCACAATTATTTGTTTTTGAGGTACTCATATAGAGTATTCCTCAAGGGCACTTTGTTAGTGTATTCCTCAAGGGCACTTTGAGTTATTTTGTTTACGGTTGTTTTTGTTTTATTTTTGTTTTAGTTATTACTGTCTATGTAAAAAAATATTAGCAAAGCAAAAAAAGCTTATTTATCAAAGTTAATGTACAACGAATATTATGTACTACAAATATTTTTTTGTATGATTTTTTTTTATTTAGTATGTATGTAAAAAAAATTCCGCTAATACGTCTGTTCACTATGAAGGTACAACGAGAACTTAGTTATAATATCTTAAAAAATTATTTCTGTTTGTAAATGCTTTAGTTTCTCCTCAGTTTTTTGCTTCTCCTATAAAATATCGAAAATTCGACTTCCGCGGTTCTTATATTAAGCCATCTATGTACATAGAAATTTACCTTTAAATAAATATCAAGTTTTTATTATTGAAACACATTGATCACTTATTCACAAATGTGTGTTGAAAGTTTTTTCTTTTGATTTCAAACAAACAAATTGCGGGAAAATCCATCGTGTCATATTCGCTAACCCTTTTGTATAGCAAGTGTGCATGTTTTATTTGATTTGTGTAAATGTATTTTTTTAATTGGTTATGCAAAAAAGGTAAAACAGTCATAATTGCACAACAACAAAAACACGGAATGCAGGCCCTACCTGCTTAAAGGGGTGATTTTTAGTGAAATATGCACAAGCAATTGTAAAAGTATTATAATTGCGCAGGTATTTTTTTGAGTTTCGCTATTAGAAAGCAAGCCACAGACCTTGCGACTGTTGGTACAACATGAGCAAGTTGTGTATAAGATTGTAAAGTGTGTGGGGTCGTCGTATGAAGTTGTGTATCGGTTGTACGAAAGATTAAAAAGATTTGATTTTTTGGCTAGTTGTATGGACAGGTTGTAAAATTTACGAGTTTGTTGTACAACTTCATTTCATTTTGTTCTTATTTTCGTTGTGGTCATATGAAAAACATCGCGCTCGAATTCAAATTTGCGTATAAAATGGAGAATTGAACAGAAAGAAGTGATTTTATATAATTGTATAAGAGTTTGCGCGGAAGAATTGCTTTTTTATATGCATCGGCACTTTTGACAAAAAGTCATTGAATACTTCGTTTGACACCCACGTGTAATTTTTATAGTCCATTGGCTCACTTTCTTTTATTATTTCCAAAAGTTTGTTATTAAAATACGTTTTTTTATATAAATCACTCCTTTAACCAAATTCTTTTTTTCTGTCCTTTTTTACGTTCTTCTTCTTATTTTGTCACAAAAAAAAAACCGTCCATTACAATATGCGACATAACACCCGATGTATGTTTACTCCAAAAAAAAATTAAGAAATGAAGTTGTGCTCTAATGTTGTGCACGTTGTTGTAAAGTTTGTGGGCAAAACACACAACTTGTTAATCCAACGTGTTGTACCAACAGTCGCAAGGTGTATGGCTTGCAGAAGGATGCATGTTTTGTTGTTTGTTTTTTATGGTAACCATTTTTGGTAAAAATTAGGTCATTGGGAATTTTCTTTTTGAAATGAAGTCCAAATCGCATATGAAGTGCGAAATGCAAAATGTGCTCCTTTATGTATTTTGTTGCTAAGTTCTTTGTTTTTGCTTCTTTTCTTTTCTCTTCCCTCCGGCATCATTAAACGTTTGTAAAAAATATTTTAGTTGTCCTTGAGATGCGCATTCTATTATGATTTATATTCTATGCTTCAGTATAAATGGCTGCAATTTGCTATTTAGGTAACAGTTGTTATTTAAGCCTGTGCGCGTGCGTTGCAGTTAAAAAAATTAAATATGCAAAAAAAACAGTTTAACCTGGACAAATTTGTGTCGTACGACGAATCACATTTATTCAGGGACCGTAACTGTTATGACTTTTATCGAAAAAGTCAAGAAAAAAAGTTATTTTTAACTTTTATTTTTTTAAGGCAGAAATAAAAGTTATTTCTTAACTTTTATTTTTTAAGGCAAAAATTAAGTTATTTTTGACTTTTATTATTTTAGTCAAAAAATAAAAGTTATTTTTTAACTTTTAATATTTTAAGGCAAAAATAAAAGTCATGAATTAAGTATTGCATAGTAATACTCTAGTTTTATTGCCTGCTTTTTATAGGTAATAATAATTGATGTATATTACAGAAGTCTATACGGATGTTTTATCATTTATAGCATTGAAAGCAATAATAATTGCGTACCTATTACTATGCAATATTTAATTCATGACTTTTATTTTTTGCCTTAAAATATTAAAAGTTAAAAAATAACTTTTATTTTTTGACTAAAATAATAAAAATCAAAAATAACTTAATTTTTGCCTTAAAAAATAAAAGTTAAGATATAACAGTTATTTTTTTACTTTTATCAAAAAAGGCACAAATTTAAAAGTCATACAAAAATTTGCATGTACATCACCTAGGTATGTTTCATAATGATTAGAACCAAAATTTTCTACGATAATTTTTTATGTGTGCTTTTTTGATGTAAATTTTAAAAAATAACAGTTATTTTCTGTCCCTGCATTTATTAAAGGTAAATTTCTATGTATATACATATGTATTTATATAAATAAATATACACTAAATTTTAGTTAAGAATTTGCAAATCGGCAGCGCTGATACTGTGTAAAAATTTACAATTTATTTGCAGTAAATTTATATAAAGAACTAATTTCGGCTAAAAATATCCAAATCGGCAACTCTCCGAGTCATATGAACAATAGAATCAAAAGCCATACACACATACATAAAAAACCATTTGCTTGCATACCACAAGAAAATCCAACATTTATGTTCAAAAAATTTTACTCATATATGAATAATGCATAAATGAATAAAACTCATAAATGTGCGTTTGAAATTGCACACTGCATGTGCGCTCTTATATGAAAACTTAGTTTTGCCTTCATTTTCATGTGTGTGTAACACAAAATAAAACAAATTAGTGCACACATGAAAATGTAAAAAGCAAAATGTTTTTTACTGCTCTCACTCTGTTCAAGGAGAAACAGAAAATTTTTGAAACGCTCTCGCACATTTCATGTATGAAGGTGAGTGAGTATTTCGGTACTATGCCTAGGACTGAGTGTGTGCTGTGAGCAGTGATGGGAAAGTTGGTACGATCGTACTTTTTTTGATACTATATAACATGAAAAAGGACCGTACTCTCACGGACAACCTAGATATACAGTCAGAAGACACGCGCATGCATATATTTTTGAAAAGAATTAATTTTTTCGAAAAATGGAACGAAACTTTATTAGTAATGCTCTTTTAGAAAAGTGTAACCTTTCACAATTAAACATCAACGAAAAACATATATCACTCAATGATATTTTATGTGGCACAGAAAGTTATCTATTGAAACAACTGTTTTAAATCAGTTTAAAGAAAATTTAAAAAAAATTTATATTAATTTCTAAGGGCAAAAGTGGACTTTGACAATGAAATGTTAGTTTGGTTTAGTAAGTTTCTCCCTGAAAATATTTAATCTGGTAAATCAATATCATTATACCACTTTTAATTAAAATGTTCCCAGGGAAAAGAAAAATTTTTAAAATATGGACAATCAAAATAGAGCATTGACTGTATGGAAGAACTGAAACCATTACCAACAGAGAATATATGTAGTTACTGGGGGGTTATTATGTAATCCGAATCGAACAGAAATGTGTTCGAATTCAAATGTTAATAACATACAAATTCGAACAGTTTTCGTTTCGAATCGAATTACATAATAACCCCCCTGGTCTACATTGGTTGAAAATAAAAAGGCATTACATGAATACATGTTTCCTGATAAATCAGAATTTTGTCCGTCGAAATGTCGAAAGGATTTTCTCTTACCAAAATCTCATGAAAACAAAATAAAGGAAGAGCTTTCGTAATCAGTAACTCGCTAAACCTAAATCTCTATACCTAAAAATCTATAAAATCAATTTATCGATTTTCGGCTACGAATGCAATTTCCAAACGTGTATTGATAAATCAGGTAATGGCTTATACTATGTTTAGACGGTACGTGCTTCGCGCTCTATTCATGCTTCACGCCCCAATCATGACCGAATCCACTTGCTTCGCCATACAAAATTATGAGAGCGAATCAAGTAGATTCAATATGAATCTACTTGCGAAGCACGTAAAATAGGTATCTTCTCTAACTTTTATCGCAGTTAATCGCCACTTTATCTGAACTAGCTATCAAAACAAAATAGGTATATGTGCATGTGTGTGTTTGTAAACACCCTGAAGGAAATGTCGATGGTGAAAATGTACTGAGTCGCTTTTGACTTTGTCACCAGTACTACTCTCTGATTAATCCCCATACAATACTTTATGCTATAGACATTTAGCATGTGCTTGTCATTGAAAATCTACTAGTAACACTTAAACAGTTGACTAGGTAGTGACTACATAGTTCTTATGGGAACATGGAGACAGACCAACCAGACATTTAGTGGTACATTTCTATACCTTACGTACATACAATTATAGGAATATTGACAAGTTGTTGCAAAACCCACCACAAATGCACCACATCTGTTTTCTCTCGTTCTTTTGTACTGACGAATAGAAGAGAAATTGTAGACAATGTACATACTACTAGAATTTTAGTGTTGACATAGGGACATTTGGCCCCAGTCTGACTGCAGGGCAAATGAAAACAAGCCAAAAAAACATAGATGTGAGTTTAATATAAATAAATTTAATTAAGTTACGAATAATATAAAAAGGAAAAATAAGAAGAAAATATAGAGATCCCTTCAAAAACAAGATTTTGAATAAATCGAATTTATGTAAGTATGTATGCATGTATATACGTGCGTATGATACGTATGTTTGTGTGAATATACATAAAAATATGCCACGCGAACAGTGATGCCAACTTTTTCAGAGCAAAAACCACTGTGTGTTCATAAAAAAGCACTAAATGAAATAAGTACTCGTATATATGTACATATGTATGTATGTACATAAATATATTTTTATTTATTTTTTTATATTTATTTATTTGCAATACAGAAAAAGCCCATATGGCTAATTATAAATGTATTGAATTAGTAAAAATTAAAAATTTAAGTTAACTACAATTTTAAATTTACTACATTTCATAGGTTTTTGTAATAATTTCAATTATATCGAGCCATATTTCGATTTTGCTTATAAGTAGAATATGAGTAGGAAAATAATTGAAGTTCATTTGGGAAGACACTCCAATTATGGTGTACTATTTTAACAAAAGATGATCAACGAGAATTATACTCCTCGTTTCAAGAAATGCAGTTTAATCTTTTTCCTCTGGCCATAAAACTGTTTTAATAAAACAATTAGATTTTTAAGTGTTTCGTCTGAATTAATTTTTACATGAACATGGTTCAGTATGTTACATTCTGAACAACATAAGCTTTTTCTTTTTAAACCGTATTTTATATGAATGAAACAATTTGATTTATAAAATCATTATTTTATTTCTTACTTACTTTTAAAATAGTTATAAGCGCTAAAAGTTATTTCTACTTCAACATTTGAACATGGTAATGTTAATTGTCTTAGAGGAAATATTGACAGTATTAGAAATAGATTATGATTAGTTGAATTTCTATAATTATAAACTTCAATGCAAAATTAATCAGTTTTGAGCAAATTTTTCCATTTATGTATCCTTAAATTTCTGATACTTCGTTCTATTTCTTCAATTTCACCATCCCAGCAAAATTACCGGTTCCCAGAAGAGTTTTTGTAAGCCAGCTAGAAGCAATGCATTCAGTTTCCAAAAAGCCATTCATTTTTTGCTTTACTAATTCGTTTTACAGAAGCAATAATGTGTAGTTTTTGTGTATTCAGATGCAAAAGTTACTGGTTTACATTTTTTTTACTTCTGCCCACTTTGTTAGAGAGCCTTACGTTAGTACTTTTCAGAAGCATTTTTGAAATCTTTCGTTATCAAGAAAGCAATACATTGCTTCCCTCAGTGGTTAGTAATTAGATTATTGTAATTAAGTTATTTTATAACGTGTATGGTATCCTCTGCAATTTCTAGAAATATATTCTTTTTTCTCACTATGAAAGATAAATTTTTTCTTCCTTCGTATTTCACCCAGCTGAATTAACATTCTGCAAAGGAAACTTCGCATGTTTAAAAGGAGTGAAAGCAGATAGTTTTTGAAAAGTGAAAATAAAGCCACCACACTTTAACAAATTAATATTTAGTAGATTTGCAAAACGCACTATCAAAGGTGAAAAGCACCAATTTAGTGCCTTTTTTTAAGCAACAATTTGAAAAATTCCGCACTGTTATCAACTAAAAAACTCTAAATCTAGTACGAAAAGCACTAAATTGGCACGCTGTACACGAAGCACGAATGAGTAGTCTAAACAGCATGATTCATAAACATGATTCAGAGAGCGAAGCAGGTGATTTAACTCGTCGTCTAAACATAGCATTAAAAACGTAATTCGCCGAAATTGTATTGTTTTATGTCATCGCCAAAAATTTTAAATTGTTCAGCAGTTTAGGGATCGAATTTAGCTTTAGCGAGCTACGGAATACGGCGGCAAGCCTTATGTTCCAAAAGTATTAAGTCTAATCCAGGCTATACCTATTTGTATATTTGTACTTATATGTATGTTTCCATTTTATTTCTTTGTAAATGAGTTTTGTATACTTTTTTGTTAATAAAATTTAAATAGAAAATATAATTTATGGTATTCTCGGGATCAAAAAAGTACTCAAAAAAATTTTTTTGTTGCCGAAATGCAAATCTCATTTCCTATCACTGGCTGTGAGTATTGAAACCAGCGTTACCATTTGTCAAGTTTTCCATTTTCTTTGGAATTTTTTTGATGATGTATAAAAACCCGAAACAAAAATATGTATTTAGTTAAATATCTCAATTAGTAGGTCACAAGTGGTCAAGTTTTATATACCATTGGATGGTGCTTCAAAAACTCTCTTCGATGATACCAAATTTTATTTATGTCGTCTTGGAGCAAAGTACAAAAATATTCGAAAAACTGAAAAAATACCTTTTTTAAAAATGGTCCAGCTCACGGATGGGCAAAGCTAGATCCAAAATATTTTGCGAATCATCATAAAACATATCAAACTTTATTTTCAGAGGGGTAACAAAAGCATTTTTGCTCTTCCATACAAGTTGAGTCGCTCTAATATTTATTAATGTATGTGATATTTTTTTATAAATCTAAATCTAAATATGAATTTTATTTTATTTATTTTTTTATTATATGTTATGGTTTTGATTTTAATCGGGTGTATTAAACAGGCTGCTGAACATGCCACTATCTCCCATCCGCAGATTGGGTTTGATAAAATTTATTCTACAGACATTGAACGTCTCGTACGTGAAAAAAGAAGGGCTAGAAGGGAATGGCAACAGCACAGATCACCACAAAATAAAATCAGATTTAAAGAGTGCACTAAACGACTCCAAGAGTTGCTTGAATCTGAAAAAATTGCTGTTTATACACGGTCACACTGTTTTCTTTTTGTTGTCTACTTTTGCTTTTTGACTTCTTTGCTTCGAGCAAGAAACAAAAGAAATAAGTCTTTTTTGGCACACCAATTTGAAGTGACGTGTTTGGCAAACGTAAAATCGTTTAAGTGGTATTCTTTTCCTCCCAAGTACTTGGAGTTTTTTAATAATTAAATATAATTAATTAATTACATTTTTGATTCGTGTATTCTAGTACAGTTTTTTGTAAAGTTTTCATGATGTATTGAAATAAATAAATATTCATAGTATTTTTACGCCAGTGCATTTGTTACATTAATCCCGTATTCCGGCAAAAAATTACAAACTAATTTTGCGTGAAATTAAACCACCTTCCATTAAAAACAAGAGAAGAAAATAATAAAAAAAAAAAAAACGTATTAGAATAAAATCTTTATAAAAAGAAGTGAAGTGTTTTTAAGCCGTTTTTGGGCATAAATAAAATACGTGAACATATTTCGCTTTTGTTTCTTTTGTCATCAATTGGATCTAAGTTGCCGTAAAGCAATTAAATCACGAATAAGTTTTGTCATTTCAAGTGGAATTGAAGTTGAAGGATTGCTGTTATCACTTCCCGTATTGCATCATCATTGATAGCATTTGTTGGAGAAATTGGTGGTCAAACTGAATTAAAGCTGACTCGTCACACTCAACAAGTATAAGCTCCGCTTATTACACCCGTAAAGTTTATCACCCTTGCACCAGAAACAACCACCTCCCGGTAAGTCAACCCCCTTTTTCTTTTCATATCACGACAAATATATTAACCAACCCCCGTGTGCCCTGCACATTTTGGTCCTTCGAACCGGATCCGGGTCATCTAAAACCCGGCACACCCCCCTTGGCTATCTAAAAAACCCCATTTGTTTCACAAAAACCCATTTTTTCACACAAAAATGGTATAATCTCCATTTGTGAGATATGCCATTTTTGCACTAAACCCCCGTTTATGATCTGATATAGGTACAGTTTCGACAGAAAACGTTAGTTTTTACAAAACTTTCATTTCGTAAAAAATTGGTGTCTTTTTACATTTTTTATAAAAAACCCTAACGGTCCACAAAAATAAACATACATACGTGCATTTATACTTAACAGGTAACAAATGCAATTTTTTCTTTATTGCATAAATCAAGAGAAAAAAGCAAAAGGAAAAAGTGTCGTTAAAAATTTACCTGTCAACCGCATACATATGTATGTATCCCCCCATACTTTGTTCCCCGCAACCAAAAGTTGAGACAAATAATTGCACAACTAAAAGGAGACTACAATAATCGACAAAAGAAGTTGTTGCTATTGTAATTTGGTTGGAATTTTGCCCTTGAAAAAACATCTCATGTTTTCTATTCTACTGTTTCTTCTG
This sequence comes from Tachina lurida, assembly GCA_944452675.1. Classification (NCBI taxonomy): domain Eukaryota; kingdom Metazoa; phylum Arthropoda; class Insecta; order Diptera; family Tachinidae; genus Tachina; species Tachina lurida. The sequence goes on from OX101752.1 coordinate 91,339,007, forward strand.
CAATAAATACATACATACATACATACATACATTGATACTCTTTATGTATTAAAGAAGTTGTGTGTTTTTTTTTCACTCTTGCTGCGAGTCAACGATCAACGAATAAATAAAAGCAGCAAAATCATTTCTATGTACATATGTATGTATTTACTTCTGACAAAATATATAGGTCAGTAAATCAAACGAAGCAGCTGATACATAAGAACTTTAGTAACTAATGGTTACGAGGGTAGCGAGAAAAGTACCAGGACAAAAATAAATTGTTATATTTTTTATTTTAATAAATCTATGAAAACTTCAGATACTTGTATTAATGAATATAAATTTTTGCCGTAATTAACCCCCGGTGTACCCATATGTCAGATCATACATACTTTCGCTATATAAAATATTGAAACCAATAATTTGAAAATTTATTCAATAATTTCAAATTTTATTAACCCCCATATATTGGTCGCTTATACGAAGCACCATTGAAAATCTTTTGAATTTTCTACATCAACAAATAATTTGAAAATTTATTTAATAATTTCAAATTTTTATTAACCCCCACATATTGGTCGCTTATACGAAGCACCATTGAGAATCTTTTGAATTTTCTACATCAACAAATAATTTGAAAATTTATTTAATAATTTCAAATTTTTATTAACCCCCACATATTGGTCGCTTATACGAAGCACCATTGAAAATCTTTTGAATTTTCTACATCAACAAATAATTTGAAAATTTATTTAATAATTTCAAATTTTATTTAACCCCCATATATTGGTCGCTTATACGAAGCACCATTGAAAATTTTCTGAAATTTTCTACCTCAACAAATAATTTGAAAATTTACTTAATTGTTTTTCAAATTTTATTAACCCCCCATACATTGGTCGCTTATACGAAGCACCATTGAAAATTTGCTTAAATTTTCTACCACTCGTGAAACAAATAAATTAAGAATTTGTTTAATTATTTAAAATTTTACCCCCCACATATTGGTCGCTTATACGAAGCACCACTGGAAAATTTTATTAAATTTCTGCCATACATCCTGGTCGCTTATACGAAGCATCTGTGGAAATTTACAATTGTACAACCATCGAACACAGGTCACTTATACTAAGTACCAGTGAACATCTAGCTTGCGGATTTTTTAACCCCGATACATTGCTTGTTATACCGATACCGGTAACGATTTCTCAAACCCCCATAAAAACTTTTTACCGTTTTTTTTCATTGAAATGGCAACGTTAAAAAATTTAATACGCGCTTCTGATCGCGTAATAGATTTTCAAACCTATTTTAAAGGCTTGAAAGAAGAGGGCCACACTCTTCATACCTTGGTGGCTCAAGAACGACAACTGGAGAAGTTATGGTCTAGTTTCGAGACACTCTACGACACAGCGCTGGAGAAATATGAAACAATAAAGGAAGAAATCGAAATGGCAGCATTAAAAACCCGTTTTTATTCTACCTTTGAAGCATATACAGAGATCATCGCTACGATTCACAAATATACCGATATGATTCGTACCCAGGCCGAAGCAGCTACCCCATCAGCGAAAATACAAGTCGATATGACGTCACATATTTCTTTACCCCCCTGCGATACTGAAGTCTTCCATGGTGACTACAAATCTTGGCCTACATTCCGAGATATGTTCACTGCTTTGTACCGCAATAACAACCGTCTATCACCTGTAGAAAAAATGTGCCACTTAATGAAGAAGACGCAAGGCGAAGCACGTGAGCTTCTAAAAACTTGTCCCATGACCAACGAAGGTTTTGACATGGCATGGCAGAACCTCATGCATCGTTATGAGAACAAGAGGGTCCTAGTCAATGCACAATTGAAATCACTTTTCAATATAAAACCAATGTCGCGGGAAACTAGTTCTGATTTAAGGCGTCTGCAGCGTACAATTAGCAATTGTATTACAAATCTTCGTTTGCTGCAAATTGAAACAGAGAATTGGGATTCAATATTCGTGTATATCTGCTCGACCTGCTTGCCTGAAGTTACCCTTAGTTTATGGGAACAATCTTTGCCCCAAACTACCGCTTTGCCCACTTGGACGCAGCTTGAGGTATTTCTAACATCTCGTTGTCACACTTTAGAGTCGGTTGCTGATATTCGATCAACTTTTGCGAGCTCGCATGGTTCAAGACCCGCACAGCCGGCTAATCTGAATAAATCTAATTCGTCTTCAAATCAAAAGCTTCAAAGTTACCACACTAATATTTCCAAAGAAAAGAAAGGAAAATGTGCTCTTTGTTCGCAATTTCACCCCCTCAGATTTTGTTCCGTTTTCTTAGCAATGCCAATCGAAGAACGCTATGCTACGGTTAAACACCAAAATCGATGTACCAATTGTCTGGGAACATCTCATGGCTCTCAAACATGCAAAAGCAAATATGCCTGTCACACGTGCAAAGGAAAACATCATACGTTGCTTCATCGCACACCTACTGCACAACGATCTTCAAATATCACCCAAGCCATTTCCCCCCCTTCTCAGACCAACTTACACAATAATCTTCCTCCTTTAGATATGAGCCCCTCAACGTCAGCACAAGCCGCGGACAGAATGCTACAATCGTTCTCAACACACCTCCCCTCAACGACACAATTTGTCATCCTAGGTACAGCTCTTGTTGACGTATATCAGGGCGAATGCAAATACACAGTTCGCGCGTTAATTGATTCCGCGTCTGAGGCAACTTTCATTTCACGAAAACTACAAAACCGTCTGGGCCTTAGCACGCGATCGTCCCAAGCTCAAATACATGGCTTATGTGATTCATTAACTGCTACCTCAGCGCAGACATGCCCTATTAAAATAGGCTCTCCTATCGATCCGTCGTTTGAACTGTTGGCAGAGGCATTAGTCATAAACAAGCTGACAGGTCAACTTGCATATTACCCCCAATCATCGCCGGCATACAGTAATTTTTCACATTTACAGTTAGCCGATACTTACCGCAGCGGTGGGTCCGAAATTGACCTACTTCTCGGTGGAGATGTTTATCCAAAAATAATTCAAGATGGGCTGCACTGGGATAGACAACAGTCTTTGGTTGCGCAGAAAACTGCTTTCGGATGGATAATTACCGGCAAGGTAACCGCAAATCCGTGTAAAAAGTCAATTTTATCATTTTATAATACCGTCGCGTTGGATAATCAACTTCGAAGTTTCTGGGAGCTTGAAGATCTCCCGAAGAAAGCAAAATCATCACCAGAGGACACATACTGCGAGAATCTGTACACCTCCACTACCTTCCGCAATCAAGATGGCCGATACGTTGTATCACTTCCGTTCAAACAAGAACACCCCGAAAAATTAAACATTGGTCAATCCCGAAAAATCGCGTTATCCCAATTTCTACGAAATGAAGCGCGCTTGATCAAAAACCCCCAACTCAAAGCTGAATATGATCGAGTTATTACCGAATATTCTGCTCTTGGCCAAATGACCAAGGTAACCCCCATAAGTGGTGACAGCGGCACATATTATTTGCCCCACCACGCTGTTATAAAACCCGATAGCACCACAAACAAATTACGTGTGGTGTTTAATGAATCAAACCCCTCAGCAAATGGCGTCAGCCTCAACGATTTGCTTTATACTGGCCCAGTTCTACAAGCAGGCTTTTCGCTTCGAAAATGGACGGCAAACAATGAAATGTTACTACAAGGACTGCCGTCGACACACTTGCTGGATGAAGAGTTTCTAAAATTGTCAGACTCCAGTTTAACCAAAACCTTAGGCCTCAGATGGAACGCTGGAGGCGATTATTTTTATTTCAAACTTAAAACTACCCCCAATCGTGATTTCACTACAAAGAGATGTGTGCTATCTGAAATAGCCAGATTATTCGACCCAGCAGGTTGGCTGTCACCCAAAATCATCGTAGCAAAAATCATTAGGCAGCAAATCTGGAAAGATGGTACCGACTGGGACGAAGATTTGAATCCCACAACGATGCAAAAGTGGCATGAATTCCTTGATGACTACATAAACATTGAACAAATCAAAATCCCTCGTTTCATTGATTTTGATCCCGCCTATAAAGTCGAAATACACGGCTTTTGTGACGCGTCGGAAAAAGCATATGCAGCAGCCATTTACCTTCGCTCTGAGTTCCAAGGACATGTCGCCAGTCATCTGCTAGCAGCTAAAACAAAAGTTGCGCCAGTGAAATTCGTTTCCTTACAAACCAAAAGGGGTGATAACATCAACAACGAGCTCTCAGCTAAAGAAATAATTGTCGTTAAAAATCGTTTGATAATCGCCTGTCAAAAATCACATTTCAGCGACGAGCATTCACAATTATTGGAACAAAAACCGCCGTCCCGAAAAAGTTCGCTTCTAACGTTCCACCCATTTATAACTTTCCCCCTTTATTTCTTCCCCGTTATAGCAAATATGCATAATCGTCGCCGCAGTCACGACTCCCCCATTGAAGAGCACAAGCTCACCGTCCACCTAAAGGCTAAGGCTCCCGACTGGCGCTTATGTCGGAAAGATCATCCGTTGCGTAAATGCGCAAAATTTAAAAAAAATGCCCGTGTTGCAGACGATGTACATGAAAGGCCGCCAGCAAAACGCCTGGATCGTAGCGTCACTGACGCTTATCGCAATTTGTGCTTGGCTGATCCTGATTTTTTCGAAAACCACAAGATCAATTTTGTTTTGGGAGCTGACGTGTATCCCAGGTTAATCCGGAGTGGTATCCAAACTGCCTCTATTGGGTCCCCCATTGACGCAAGACACTGTGCTGGGATGGGTCATCATCGGAAAATTTGCCGTTTAAAAATCATTATATTTTTTATCTTAACATTTATACAATTTATATACATATTATATACATAATACCTTCTACGTATCTTTATAAAAAATCATATTTGAATTATATAATTTTCTTTGCATCCTAGAACTATAGCATATTGTATTATAATCACATCTTTTTTATATCATTGTAGAACGTCCCTCGTTGCTATATTATAATATAGCAAGGGGGGCAGAATGTTTATACACGGTCACACTGTTTTCTTTTTGTTGTCTACTTTTGCTTTTTGACTTCTTTGCTTCGAGCAAGAAACAAAAGAAATAAGTCTTTTTTGGCACACCAATTTGAAGTGACGTGTTTGGCAAACGTAAAATCGTTTAAGTGGTATTCTTTTCCTCCCAAGTACTTGGAGTTTTTTAATAATTAAATATAATTAATTAATTACATTTTTGATTCGTGTATTCTAGTACAGTTTTTTGTAAAGTTTTCATGATGTATTGAAATAAATAAATATTCATAGTATTTTTACGCCAGTGCATTTGTTACATTAATCCCGTATTCCGGCAAAAAATTACAAACTAATTTTGCGTGAAATTAAACCACCTTCCATTAAAAACAAGAGAAGAAAATAATAAAAAAAAAAAAACGTATTAGAATAAAATCTTTATAAAAAGAAGTGAAGTGTTTTTAAGCCGTTTTTGGGCATAAATAAAATACGTGAACATATTTCGCTTTTGTTTCTTTTGTCATCAATTGGATCTAAGTTGCCGTAAAGCAATTAAATCACGAATAAGTTTTGTCATTTCAAGTGGAATTGAAGTTGAAGGATTGCTGTTATCACTTCCCGTATTGCATCATCATTGATAGCATTTGTTGGAGAAATTGGTGGTCAAACTGAATTAAAGCTGACTCGTCACACTCAACAAGTATAAGCTCCGCTTATTACACCCGTAAAGTTTATCACCCTTGCACCAGAAACAACCACCTCCCGGTAAGTCAACCCCCTTTTTCTTTTCATATCACGACAAATATATTAACCAACCCCCGTGTGCCCTGCACAATTGCATCTCTTAAAAATTATCTGGAGGGTCTTGATGTCACACCGGTGTCTAACTACTCTTTGTGGCGCGCTGCCAGAAAGCTTAAAACACCCGTTGAGTATAAGCCACCTCTACGCACATCTACCGGAGGTTGGGCAAGAAGCGATACTGAAAAAGGTAAAATATTTGCTGAGCACTTAAAATCCGTTTTTACGCCAAATATATGTACTGGTGTTGCTGATTTGCCGAATATAGTCGCTCTACCCCCTCAACACATAAAGTTTAAGATGCGTGATTTACAAAAATTAATTGCCGAACTTAACCCGAAGAAAGCTCCGGGTATTGATGGAATTAGTAATCAGATGCTGATGAACTTGCCTCGTATTGCAATGAGAATCCTGTTATTCATATTTAATGCTATTTTACGACTGGAGTATTATCCACACAACTGGAAACTTGCCAAGGTTAAAATGATTCCAAAGCCGGGCAAAGATCTTCCCAAGGCTGAGTCATATAGGCCAATAAGTCTACTATCTACAATGTCAAAGCTTTTCGAAAAACTGCTCAAAACAAAATTGTCCCCAATTCTAATTAGTAGTGGGTGCATACCAGACCATCAATTTGGTTTTAGAAGTCAGCATAGCACCATTGAACAAACTCACAGATTGGTTCAAGTTATAAGAAGAACTTTTGAGGAAAAAAAGTATTGTTCTGCGCTGTTTATTGACGTTTCCAAGGCATTTGATAAAGTGTGGCATGAAGGCCTTATTTTAAAATTGCAGACTTACTTACCAATAAACATTTTAAATCTTTTGGAAAGTTACATTATTTCCCGTAAGTTCACTGTTGCGGAAGGAAACTTTACAAGTAGGCCTGAAACAATTTCATCTGGTGTGCCACAGGTGAGTATACTGGGACCAGTTTTATATTTAATTTATACTTGTGATATGCCTGTGAGCAGTAGTATCCATACTTCCACATTTGCCGACGATACAGCCTGCTTTAGTATGCATGAAAACCCTGATGAGGCATCCCGCAAACTCCAGGAACACATTAGCCAGATGGAGCTTTGGTTAAACTTATGGAGAATCAAGGTAAATGAACAAAAGTGTGTTCAAGTAACATTTACTTTACGAAGAGATACTTGTTCCCCCATTCGGATTAACAATCAAGTTGTTTCTCAACATTCACATGTGAAATATCTTGGTATACACCTTGATCGACGACTTACATGGAAACACCACATTGACTCTAAGTTAACTCAAATGAAACTTAAATTAACTCAGGTACATTAGCTGATTGGTCGAAATTCAACACTTAGCCTAGACTGTAAACTTTTAATATACAAGTCGCTTTTAAAGCCAATATGGTGCTACGGAATTCAACTATGGGGCACTGCTTCAGCTTCAAATGCAGAGAAAATTCAACGCAGGCAAAACAAAATTTTACGCATGATAACATCAGCTCCATGGTACATCAAAAATTCAAATATACATCGTGATTTGAATATGCCTCTAGTGACTGAAGAAATTGCAAAATACGCAGGAAAATATCTAACAAAACTCGAATCACATCCTAATCCGCTTGCTCATAATATTTTGAACTTTACTGGACACATTCGCCTAAAAAAGAGGAATACAAGGGCTCTTATTCACAGCACTCCAGATGGGACTTCCTGAAAATTCTTTTATTTTTTATATTTTTTCCTTTTGATTATCAATACTTATGTTTTATATATAACTACTACTAAGCTTATGTCCGACACTGGTCGGGCCTAATTATATTTTTATATTTAAGATTTGAATACTTATTTATGAAGATACAATAAATAAAATATCATGTAATAAAAAAAAATCGGTTTTATATTTTTAAATAAAATGAATTCCAAATACAATTTTATGTTTTCTTTCAAAATTTTGGTACTTTTGTAGAAAAAAAGTTTTTGTATTTGAAAAAAAGTTTTATTTTCAGATTTAAGAAGTTTTTTAAAAAGTATATATGGTAACGCTGATTGAAACACACAGCCACGGCTGCCAGATGAGACGATTTATCGTCATTTCGACGATTTTTGGTGCCAAAATAGCAAAATGACGATTTGACAATTTTTTCCTTAAAATTGACGATTTTTCAACAGTTGAAATGGGTAGCTTTTTATGAAAAGTCTACTTTTAAAATTCATATGTATATGCATAACCAATAAAAGAGTTTGGTGTAATTTTGCAGACTCTTTCTTAATCATTTATTGTTTAATTTAAAAATATTTATTTGTTGATGCTTTACGGTTCAATTCAGAAGAAATTCTGAGCCATTAGTAAAATTTCTTTTGGATGAGTTTGATTTAAAAATAAACAATGATCCATTACAACATACAACAAAATGCAATACCACTATCCATGCAATTTTTTCAAGGCACCTTGAAAAAATCTAATCGGAAATATATGTATCATATTTTAGCTACCACAAACCAATTATTACTACAGTAGATTATAATGATTGAGTTTTTGAAACTTCTATAAATGTAAAAAAAAAATTGTATAGCTATTCTAAACACAAAAAAGTAATGTGTATGAATAATTTTATAATATCAATTAAAATATTTGTAATGTCAATTAAAAACTTGATTAAATGTTTACCTATAAACAATCATTATATAATATAATTTTATTGCATTGTTATTTAACACTTCAGTTTGTTTTATATAACCAAGCAGCATAGCTACAACCGGGTGTCCTAAGACACCTCTCTTCTTTTTATTATTTCAATTACTAGAGATGCCACCCAGTGTTTTTCACAAATGATGTCAAATATGTATGTGCAAAAATGCTAGATTATTATTCAATAATAATTCAATTATCCGGGTAAAAGTAAGAGGAAATTTATTTTTGATGACATGAATTTTGAACCAATTAAGCGGGAAAATCAATTAACCGGGTTCAATTATCCGAGGAAATTTACATGTGCTTTCGTATGCAATATTTTTTTGCCCGATCATATGGTTCAATTAAGCGTGGAAACCAATTAACCGTAGGGTCAATTAACCGAAAAATACTGTACAACAACAAAAGACCGCACATGACAAAAAAAAAATGTATTCAAGCTCGGAGTCAAACACATATTTGTATGTACATAAATAAATAGTACATAAAATCAATTTGTAGATATGTATGTACACATAATATCAAATTTCTTATCAATACTCAAGTATTTATTAGATCTTGACAAACACACTTACATTCAAAGCACATGCCAAACCTAAACGAACTTATTATGGACAGAGAAACAATAAATTCCCATGATCGTATGAAAAGACGTTCAGCCAAAGAAGCCGGACGTAGTTAAATAAACAAAATCTGTAATATAAACAAATTTCTCACCGGCAAACTATAATGCTGGACAATTTTAAGAATTAGAAAATATAAAGCAATCTTAAGTATAAAAACATACTAGGATTAAAAAAAGGTTCTGATACCTACATATATGCTAATATTTTATACTACCAAATGTCTGGCATGGCACACAAAGAGGTGATGACGTAACACACAAACACAAACATACATAATGAAATTTTATAATATTATGAAATTCATACACACAGACACACACACAGATACATACTCACATACACACACACATAAACATTCCCAAAATTCATATGATAATCGTGTAGTAGTCGTCAAATCTAATTTATCTGCTGGTATTACGATATATGATGAAACTCGTATACACAGCAACACCCAGAACAAAATCGCTAGCATCAGTTTGTAACACAAAGGTACGAGAAAAACCGGGACACGTAAAAGTAGATGCTTCTATAAGTTTTGGTGTATGTCTCCAAAAGCTATTTCCTATAATTGTTACATTAAAGTAAAATATACTGAAATAAAAATATCATTACCCCTATTCGAAAAACTCTGCTTATCAATCTGATTGGATTCAAAACATTTAACATCTGAAATTCACTTGTACATATAAAATCTAAGCTAACACAATATTTTTTCTACATAAGAATAGCAACGTCATTAGCCTAGAAAATACATGCACATTCATTTGTAAATATGTATGAAACACTCTCGAAGGCCAAACAATACACACAAGCAATGATATTCTTCAAAGTAAAAATAGATACGATCGCATACATTAATACAACAACATATACATACATTACCAAATATGTACATTCCCTATCCACTTCCATTCACAACAGGGTTGCCACTCTCAGCAGCTATTAGATTATTTCCCCAGAGATCGCAAACATAAATACATACACTATGTTACGAAACTCAACATACGATCATAGTTAGTTGAAAAATTACAGAAAAATAAATGAAAGTAAATATTATTTTGTTCAAAATTTTTATTTACGAATAAAGAGATGAAAATAAAAAAAAAATATAACAATTCATTAACAATATTTCAGGTAAAATTCAAGAAAATGCATATATTCATATTTATGCTGTTAAAAAAGTCTACATACGGTTGGTTTTTAACAAAAAGTTTACATCATTAGTATCGTGTTGGTCCACCATTTGCTTTTATAACTTCCTTAAGTCGGGATGGCATGGACAGGGCTAATTTTTTTGTGACTTCTGGTGAAACTTTTCCCCACTCTTTAAGTATTACGGTTTTAAGCGAACTTACGGATGTTATATTTCTTTCTCTCACTTTATTTTTCAAATGTGCCCACAAATGCTCTATAGCGTTCAGATCTGGAGATTGGGGAGGGTGATTAAGCTTCGACCTTACGTTATACAGTAGCCATTCTTTAACCAAAGCAGAGCTATGCTTAGGATCGTTGTCGTGCATGAAGACATAATTTTCTCTTAAGTGAAGTTTTTCGACACTTCCAATCAAATTGGTTTTTAAAATGTCTAAATAAATGTGTCGATCCATTATGCCTTCAATTCCCCAACTCCATTTGCTGCCATGCATCCCCACACCATCACAGATCCACCAGCATGCTTAACAGTTGGACTGATATTTTTGAGATGAAGTGCCGTGTTTCGTTTTCGCCACACTCTTGCAGGTCCATCTCTTCCGAAGACGTTAAATTTACATTCGTCAGTAAATATAACACGTGACCAAAAAGTTGGGTCGTCAATATGTTTATTTTCAAGCTGCTTTGCGTAATTTAAACGTTTTGTTCGGTTCACTTCACTTATTAAAGGTTTCTTGCGCGCAATTCGTGAAGCTAACCCTGCCTTTTTTAAACTTCGCCGAATACATTGAGCATGGACATCAATTCCGTGAAACTCTTGCAACAATTTGGCCAATTTTACAGCGCTAATTTTTGGATTTTCTGCCGTACATCGCACAATTTTTCTCTGCATCCGTTCGTCAAGTTTCTGTGGCCGACCACTTCTTGCCTTACTCTCATAAGATCCAGTGGTATTGTAATTTTTTACTATCGTTTGCACTGTAGATTTACTCAAACCTAATGTTTCAGCCACTTTAGAAAATGAATTTCCTTAATTTTTCAGTTTCACAATGGCTTCGCGTAGTTGAGGAGCAATTTCTTTTCTTTTTGACATTTTTTGCAAAACTTTTTAAAATAAACCAACTTTTTCTGTTAACACATTGAATGTCGCAATCTAACTAAGATTTAAAAGAAAGAAAAAGCATTTTAAATCATGCGATGTAACGGGACTTTAACTCAAGACTGATCGTATGTAGACTTTCGTTAAATTGTTTATGTGTTAGTATGTAAATTTTTGCGTTTTATTGTAAAACGGTTCATAATGTTGTTCTTTTATCTTTTGCATAATTTACTAGATTTGTATTTTAAGCATACTACGATAGTATTTATAAAATTATTTCACAAATTTTTAATAAATGCCTAAAATTTGTATCGTATGTAGAGTTTTGTAACATGGTGTACATACATACATACAATAACCCTACATAAGCATACCAACGATAACTCAAAACAGCAACCCAAAGTCTATCAAATACATAGCCACTCAAAATTTTATTTGCAAGCCCATGGGCTTGCGCAGTCGACGTTATGGTGACACACGTATACTTCGTACAAAGTATGTGTGATGTTGTGTGTTTGGCTGTTTCGTTGCTGTACGTCAGCTACTTCGGACAAAGTGTGTGTGATGATGATGACTCGAACTGCAAAAAGAACAACAAACACACATAAAAAGCAGAAAGAACATACACATGCGCACTAAAGCGCTCAGTCACGTTTGGGGGCTCTGATCAAATACCAATCACTACATACACACAAATACACAGATCCCGGGTAACTACCCTGCAGTCAGACTGGGAGCAAGTGTCTTTGTGTCAACACTGAAATTCTAGTTACAACTTTGGTATAACAAGTTTTCTTCTATCCGTCAGTATAAAAGAAGGAGAGAGGTGGAATTGTTAATATACACACATTTGTATGTTCGTATATTATAGAAATGTACCAGTAAATAACTGTCTGATTAGTATGTCTCATGACCCCATAAGAACTACGTAGTCAATACCTGGTGAATTGTATTTTTATTAGTAGGATTTCAAAGTATTGTATGGGGAATAATTATAGAGTAGTACTGGTGACAAGCTGGTCAAAAGCTAGTCAGCACATTTTCCCCATCAACATTTCCTACCGGGTATAATTATTGTCTTCCACTACATCAAAAGTATCCGGACACCGGCAGACACAAAAGTAAATACAAAAACACATACTCATACACACACACACATACACTCACACACACCCACATATACATACAGTCGAAACTCTCTATAACGAACTCCTATATAACGAAGTTTTCTTTATTGCGAAGCAATTATAAGAACACTGTATTTTGTGTCTACTTTGAGTGTATTATAATCTCCATATAAAGAATTTCCCTATGGCGACTATTTCCTTATAACGAAGCATTTTTGCGACCGTACCTTCAAGATTGAAGCGTTTTCAATCTCCATATAACGAATTTATTCAAATAATTTTTCATTATTATTTATATCAGTGGTAGGTAAAACCGAACGCACGCACACAAAAAAGAAATTGACGTCGCTTTATTGTGTGTTATTGGCAGTGATGCATTTTGAGTTTTTTGACTTAGGGTGAAATTATCGATTTAAAAGGGCCAAAATACCTTTGACAGGGCCAAAAAAGTTTTTTAATGTACTGGACTATAATCTTTTAATTTAAATAAAAATAAAAGTATGTATTAATGATAAAATAAGTGTGATCTATTTTGTTTAGAGCAAAAACAGAAATTAGCGACAAAAATGCAAAGTTTTTAAAGTATTTTTTGTTAAATTAAAGTAAATACATATTTTGTATGCATGCATGTTGCTTAAAAAATTAAATTTTAGATGAAAACTCTAAATTCTTAGTCCAATTTACTTCTGTTTAAAAGCATTTTTTGTGTGAATTTTTAAAATATCTTCATCATAACAATTATTAGAAATAGATTATATTAAATCTTTTAATTGTATTAAATAGGAACTCTCGACTGAAGATTTATATTGAAAACAAAAGCGAATTTTCATATTTTATTACTGATTTCAATATAAATTTTCAGTTAAAAGCAAAGATTATTTCCACAGATGCTGAGAAATAGTAAATAGAACTAGTTCCTTGAACAATTCTGTATAAATTTGTATGCAAAAGTTTACCTAAACGATTTTTAATGGCAGAAACCATTTTGCAAAATTTACTTCTACTTAAATCTTTGAGCTTTTTAAATTCTGCCTTATGTTCATAATTTACTTGATCTGTTGATGCTTTTGAAAAAGTTTAATAGCAAGTGGTACAATATTATTGGCTTCCCCACTCAAAACATTATCTGGCTCAGATTTCGGAAACCAGTTTAAATAAAATTCTCCAAAAATTAAAGCGGGGTTTAAAACAATTAAAAAGTGTACCTAAAGGTTTGAAGAAATTAGTGAATTTTTGAGCTGAAAGGGCCAAAATAGCCTAGAGAGTACCACAGGGCCATCAAACATCCAAAAGTGCCACAAATGGCCCAATTGTGCCACATTTTGCATCACTGGTTATTGGTGTTGTTATTGTTGCTCCCTATGTACTTTGTTGCTTTCACAACTCAGAAGCAGAGTCTGATGCTTTGAATCGTTTATTTACCATAAAATTGAAAGTGTATTTTGGGGAACCTACGAACTATGCAAGTGACAACTGGAATCATTACCATCTCTCACATTTCTTGCAGTCGCTATCAGTTTGCCTTTGTATATCGTGATAATAAGTTGTAAAATGACTCCGCGCATAAGTATTACTGTGGAAAAAAACTATTGATCATAAAAGAAGTTGAAAATGGAAAAGCTTAAAAAAAAGACATTGCTAAGTAATTTGGAATTCCTTCCAGTAGCTTATCTACGATCTTAAAAAACAAGGATAAGCTTTTAACCAGTGTCGCAGATAATGCATCCAGTATTAAACGCAAGAAGCTTCGCAGTTGTACCTTGAGGATATTGACGAAGCAATGCTGAAATGGGTATTCGCCGCACGTGGTAGGAATCTTCCTCTGTCTGGACCAATACTGAGAGGAAAAGCAAAACAATTCGCTGAAGCATTGGGCCACGGAGAATTTGAAGCAAGTGTAGGCTGGCTTGAAAAATTTAAAAATCGTCACGGCATTGTACAAAAAACATTCGTGTGGTGAAAGTGCTGCCGCCAACATCGAAACTCGAGATGAATGGGTGACGAATGTCTTGCCAAAATTGTTAGAAAAATATGACGAAAACGACATCTTTGACGCCGATGAGACGGGTTTGTTTTTTAAGTGCTTACCAAATAAAACGATGGCGTTTAAAAATGAGAAGTGCTTTGGGGGGAAAAACAGCAAAGAGAGGATAACGGTTATGGTGGCATGCAATATGACCAAATCGGAGAAAGTTAAATTGCTTATCATAGGAAAGGCCAAGAATCCGAGATGCTTCAAAGGAATCAAATCTCTAGATGTAGATTATGAATTCAATACGAAAGCATGGATGACAAGCAAGATTTTCTTGAAATGGCTCTTGAAATTGGACCGAAAGTTTGCTTCTCAACAAAGAAATGTTTTGCGTTTGGTGACAACTGCGCTGCGTACCCTAGGGATGTAAAGGACCAATTGAAAAATATTGAAATTGCTTATTTCCCACCCAACATGACTTCGTTACTTCAGCCAATGGATCAAGGCATAATTTGTAACATTAAAACGCATTACAGAAAACGCATTTTGACAAACATTTTGTTACAAATGGAGGAGAAAGAACCTCCCACGCCCATAAATTTGCTGGATGCCATACGAAACTTAAGCAAAGTGTGGAATGTCAATGTAAAATCCGAGACAATTGCAAACTGTTTTAAAAAAGCAGGATTTGTAAAAGTTGGCACCACAACGAACAACAGTATGCCTTGGCACGAAGAAGACTATCTATCACTATCCCAATTTGCCTTTTTAGAGTCTTCATTTAAAACAGTTGCTAATATTAATGCAACATTTAAAGACTACATTAATGTTGACTATGATGTCATTACCACAGACAACCCTTCCGACGAAGATATCATCGAAAGTTTTGGAGCACCAGCTATCTCAGGTAAAGAAACAATAATAAAGAAAATCCGTGGCTAATAATTTTCTGATGTACATTATAATTTCTCTTTTAACAGATTTAGATGAATACGAAGAAGAATTTGCCGATATTGCGAAATCATTACCCACATATGGACAACTTTCTTCATCAGTTGAAGGTTTCCGTACCTATTCGGAAATGAAAATCAACGTACCAGATACTGCGTTTACTTCTCTAAATGTATTAGAAAATTATATAGAAGAAGAAAAGTGGAAAAATGAACTTCAAACCAAAATAACTGACTACTACAAATAAAAAATGTTAAAAGGGGTTTTTTTTTAATGCATGTTTTTATTTATTGTATCTTCAAATATGAACTAACAATAAGTGTTCAAATCTTAAATCTATAAAAAAAAATTATTATGCCCGACCAATGTCGGACATAACTTTAGTGATAGTTATTAATAATACATAAGTAGTGATAATCAAAAGGGAAAAAAAGAAGTATTAAGCAGTCCCATCTGGAGTGTTGAGTATAAGAGCCAACATAAAAATGAACTTGAGCACTTCCTCACGGAGAAAAATATTGATATAATGTTAGTATCTGAGACTCATTTGACTTCGAGAAGTATTTTTAAAATTTATGGCTACACTATATATGATACAAAGGACCCTAGAGGAAGGGCTTGCGGTGGATCAGCAATTCTAATAAAGTCAAGACTCAAGCACTATGCTCTTGATGACATTTGTGAAGAATACATACAAGCAACAAATATTGGCATTGAAAGTTTTTGTTCAAATTTCGTTATATCATCAATTTACTCCCCTCCCAGATTTTCAATCACTGAGAATCAATATGAGGATTTCTACAAATCTCTTGGACCTTGTTTTGTAGCAGCTGGAGACTACAATGCGAAACATACGTTCTGGGGTTCGCGCCTTGTTACACCCAGAGGTCGAGCATTGTTCAACACTATTTCAAAAATGGGCTTGGATGTCATTTCGAGTGGGGAGCCCACTTATTGGCCTACTGACATACAAAAAATTCCGGATGTTATAGATTTTGGCGTCATAAAAAATATCTCTAGGGATTTAATTCAAGTTCAAGCTTCTCTTGATCTCTCGTCCGATCACTCCCCGACGATCGTCACAATTTGTAGCCCATTAAGACGTAACTTACCTGACCCATATGTGAAAATGATCAATCGTCTAAATTGGCTGGGGTTCAAAAAATATCTCAGCAGTTATTATACGGAAAACATTACGCTTAGAACACCCGATGATATTGAATCGAACATTGTCAATCTCAGCGAGAATATTAAGCAGGCTGCTGAACATGCTACTATCTCCCATCCGCAGATTGGGTTTAATAAAATTTATTCTACAGACATTGAACGTCTCGTACGTGAAAAAAGAAGGGCTAGAAGGGAATGGCAACAGCACAGATCACCACAAAATAAAATCAGATTTAAAGAGTGCACTAAACGACTCCAAGAGTTGCTTGAATCTGAAAAAATTGCATCTCTTAAAAATTATCTGGAGGGTCTTGATGTCACACCGGCGTCTAATTACTCTTTGTGGCGCGCTGCCAGAAAGCTTAAAACACCCGTTGAGTATAAGCCACCTCTACGCACATCTACCGGAGGTTGGGCAAGAAGCGATACTGAAAAAGGTAAAATATTTGCTGAGCACTTAAAATCCGTTTTTACGCCAAATATATGTACTGGTGTTGCTGATTTGCCGAATATAGTCGCTCTACCCCCTCAACACATAAAGTTTAAGATGCGTGATTTACAAAAATTAATTGCCGAACTTAACCCGAAGAAAGCTCCGGGTATTGATGGAATTAGTAATCAGATGCTGATGAACTTGCCTCGTATTGCAATGAGAATCCTGTTATTCATATTTAATGCTATTTTACGACTGGAGTATTATCCACACAACTGGAAACTTGCCAAGGTTAAAATGATTCCAAAGCCGGGCAAAGATCTTCCCAAGGCTGAGTCATATAGGCCAATAAGTCTACTATCTACAATGTCAAAGCTTTTCGAAAAACTGCTCAAAACAAAATTGTCCCCAATTCTAATTAGTAGTGGGTGCATACCAGACCATCAATTTGGTTTTAGAAGTCAGCATAGCACCATTGAACAAACTCACAGATTGGTTCAAGTTATAAGAAGAACTTTTGAGGAAAAAAAGTATTGTTCTGCGCTGTTTATTGACGTTTCCAAGGCATTTGATAAAGTGTGGCATGAAGGCCTTATTTTAAAATTGCAGACTTACTTACCAATAAACATTTTAAATCTTTTGGAAAGTTACATTATTTCCCGTAAGTTCACTGTTGCGGAAGGAAACTTTACAAGTAGACCTGAAACAATTTCATCTGGTGTGCCACAGGGGAGTATACTGGGACCAGTTTTATATTTAATTTATACTTGTGATATGCCTGTGAGCAGTAGTATCCATACTTCCACATTTGCCGACGATACAGCCTGCTTTAGTATGCATGAAAACCCTGATGAGGCATCCCGCAAACTCCAGGAACACATTAGCCAGATGGAGCTTTGGTTAAACTTATGGAGAATCAAGGTAAATGAACAAAAGTGTGTTCAAGTAACATTTACTTTACGAAGAGATACTTGTTCCCCCATTCGGATTAACAATCAAGTTGTTTCTCAACATTCACATGTGAAATATCTTGGTATACACCTTGATCGACGACTTACATGGAAACACCACATTGACTCTAAGTTAACTCAAATGAAACTTAAATTAACTCAGGTACATTAGCTGATTGGTCGAAATTCAACACTTAGCCTAGACTGTAAACTTTTAATATACAAGTCGCTTTTAAAGCCAATATGGTGCTACGGAATTCAACTATGGGGCACTGCTTCAGCTTCAAATGCAGAGAAAATTCAACGCAGGCAAAACAAAATTTTACGCATGATAACATCAGCTCCATGGTACATCAAAAATTCAAATATACATCGTGATTTGAATATGCCTCTAGTGACTGAAGAAATTGCAAAATACGCAGGAAAATATCTAACAAAACTCGAATCACATCCTAATCCGCTTGCTCATAATATTTTGAACTTTACTGGACACATTCGCCTAAAAAAGAGGAATACAAGGGCTCTTATTCACAGCACTCCAGATGGGACTTCCTGAAAATTCTTTTATTTTTTATATTTTTTCCTTTTGATTATCAATACTTATGTTTTATATATAACTACTACTAAGCTTATGTCCGACACTGGTCGGGCCTAATTATATTTTTATATTTAAGATTTGAATACTTATTTATGAAGATACAATAAATAAAATATCATGTAATAAAAAAAAATCGGTTTTATATTTTTAAATAAAATGAATTCCAAATACAATTTTATGTTTTCTTTCAAAATTTTGGTACTTTTGTAGAAAAAAAGTTTTTGTATTTGAAAAAAAGTTTTATTTTCAGATTTAAGAAGTTTTTGAAAAAGTATATATGGTAACGCTGATTGAAACACACAGCCACGGCTGCCAGATGAGACGATTTATCGTCATTTCGACGATTTTTGGTGCCAAAATAGCAAAATGACGATTTGACAATTTTTTCCTTAAAATTGACGATTTTTCAACAGTTGAAATGGGTAGCTTTTTATGAAAAGTCTACTTTTAAAATTCATATGTATATGCATAACCAATAAAAGAGTTTGGTGTAATTTTGCAGACTCTTTCTTAATCATTTATTGTTTAATTTAAAAATATTTATTTGTTGATGCTTTACGGTTCAATTCAGAAGAAATTCTGAGCCATTAGTAAAATTTCTTTTGGATGAGTTTGATTTAAAAATAAACAATGATCCATTACAACATACAACAAAATGCAATACCACTATCCATGCAATTTTTTCAAGGCACCTTGAAAAAATCTAATCGGAAATATATGTATCATATTTTAGCTACCACAAACCAATTATTACTACAGTAGATTATAATGATTGAGTTTTTGAAACTTCTATAAATGTAAAAAAAAAATTGTATAGCTATTCTAAACACAAAAAAGTAATGTGTATGAATAATTTTATAATATCAATTAAAATATTTGTAATGTCAATTAAAAACTTGATTAAATGTTTACCTATAAACAATCATTATATAATATAATTTTATTGCATTGTTATTTAACACTTCAGTTTGTTTTATATAACCAAGCAGCATAGCTACAACCGGGTGTCCTAAGACACCTCTCTTCTTTTTATTATTTCAATTACTAGAGATGCCACCCAGTGTTTTTCACAAATGATGTCAAATATGTATGTGCAAAAATGCTAGATTATTATTCAATAATAATTCAATTATCCGGGTAAAAGTAAGAGGAAATTTATTTTTGATGACATGAATTTTGAACCAATTAAGCGGGAAAATCAATTAACCGGGTTCAATTATCCGAGGAAATTTACATGTGCTTTCGTATGCAATATTTTTTTGCCCGATCATATGGTTCAATTAAGCGTGGAAACCAATTAACCGTAGGGTCAATTAACCGAAAAATACTGTACAACAACAAAAGACCGCACATGACAAAAAAAAAATGTATTCAAGCTCGGAGTCAAACACATATTTGTATGTACATAAATAAATAGTACATAAAATCAATTTGTAGATATGTATGTACACATAATATCAAATTTCTTATCAATACTCAAGTATTTATTAGATCTTGACAAACACACTTACATTCAAAGCACATGCCAAACCTAAACGAACTTATTATGGACAGAGAAACAATAAATTCCCATGATCGTATGAAAAGACGTTCAGCCAAAGAAGCCGGACGTAGTTAAATAAACAAAATCTGTAATATAAACAAATTTCTCACCGGCAAACTATAATGCTGGACAATTTTAAGAATTAGAAAATATAAAGCAATCTTAAGTATAAAAACATACTAGGATTAAAAAAAGGTTCTGATACCTACATATATGCTAATATTTTATACTACCAAATGTCTGGCATGGCACACAAAGAGGTGATGACGTAACACACAAACACAAACATACATAATGAAATTTTATAATATTATGAAATTCATACACACAGACACACACACAGATACATACTCACATACACACACACATAAACATTCCCAAAATTCATATGATAATCGTGTAGTAGTCGTCAAATCTAATTTATCTGCTGGTATTACGATATATGATGAAACTCGTATACACAGCAACACCCAGAACAAAATCGCTAGCATCAGTTTGTAACACAAAGGTACGAGAAAAACCGGGACACGTAAAAGTAGATGCTTCTATAAGTTTTGGTGTATGTCTCCAAAAGCTATTTCCTATAATTGTTACATTAAAGTAAAATATACTGAAATAAAAATATCATTACCCCTATTCGAAAAACTCTGCTTATCAATCTGATTGGATTCAAAACATTTAACATCTGAAATTCACTTGTACATATAAAATCTAAGCTAACACAATATTTTTTCTACATAAGAATAGCAACGTCATTAGCCTAGAAAATACATGCACATTCATTTGTAAATATGTATGAAACACTCTCGAAGGCCAAACAATACACACAAGCAATGATATTCTTCAAAGTAAAAATAGATACGATCGCATACATTAATACAACAACATATACATACATTACCAAATATGTACATTCCCTATCCACTTCCATTCACAACAGGGTTGCCACTCTCAGCAGCTATTAGATTATTTCCCCAGAGATCGCAAACATAAATACATACACTATGTTACGAAACTCAACATACGATCATAGTTAGTTGAAAAATTACAGAAAAATAAATGAAAGTAAATATTATTTTGTTCAAAATTTTTATTTACGAATAAAGAGATGAAAATAAAAAAAAAATATAACAATTCATTAACAATATTTCAGGTAAAATTCAAGAAAATGCATATATTCATATTTATGCTGTTAAAAAAGTCTACATACGGTTGGTTTTTAACAAAAAGTTTACATCATTAGTATCGTGTTGGTCCACCATTTGCTTTTATAACTTCCTTAAGTCGGGATGGCATGGACAGGGCTAATTTTTTTGTGACTTCTGGTGAAACTTTTCCCCACTCTTTAAGTATTACGGTTTTAAGCGAACTTACGGATGTTATATTTCTTTCTCTCACTTTATTTTTCAAATGTGCCCACAAATGCTCTATAGCGTTCAGATCTGGAGATTGGGGAGGGTGATTAAGCTTCGACCTTACGTTATACAGTAGCCATTCTTTAACCAAAGCAGAGCTATGCTTAGGATCGTTGTCGTGCATGAAGACATAATTTTCTCTTAAGTGAAGTTTTTCGACACTTCCAATCAAATTGGTTTTTAAAATGTCTAAATAAATGTGTCGATCCATTATGCCTTCAATTCCCCAACTCCATTTGCTGCCATGCATCCCCACACCATCACAGATCCACCAGCATGCTTAACAGTTGGACTGATATTTTTGAGATGAAGTGCCGTGTTTCGTTTTCGCCACACTCTTGCAGGTCCATCTCTTCCGAAGACGTTAAATTTACATTCGTCAGTAAATATAACACGTGACCAAAAAGTTGGGTCGTCAATATGTTTATTTTCAAGCTGCTTTGCGTAATTTAAACGTTTTGTTCGGTTCACTTCACTTATTAAAGGTTTCTTGCGCGCAATTCGTGAAGCTAACCCTGCCTTTTTTAAACTTCGCCGAATACATTGAGCATGGACATCAATTCCGTGAAACTCTTGCAACAATTTGGCCAATTTTACAGCGCTAATTTTTGGATTTTCTGCCGTACATCGCACAATTTTTCTCTGCATCCGTTCGTCAAGTTTCTGTGGCCGACCACTTCTTGCCTTACTCTCATAAGATCCAGTGGTATTGTAATTTTTTACTATCGTTTGCACTGTAGATTTACTCAAACCTAATGTTTCAGCCACTTTAGAAAATGAATTTCCTTAATTTTTCAGTTTCACAATGGCTTCGCGTAGTTGAGGAGCAATTTCTTTTCTTTTTGACATTTTTTGCAAAACTTTTTAAAATAAACCAACTTTTTCTGTTAACACATTGAATGTCGCAATCTAACTAAGATTTAAAAGAAAGAAAAAGCATTTTAAATCATGCGATGTAACGGGACTTTAACTCAAGACTGATCGTATGTAGACTTTCGTTAAATTGTTTATGTGTTAGTATGTAAATTTTTGCGTTTTATTGTAAAACGGTTCATAATGTTGTTCTTTTATCTTTTGCATAATTTACTAGATTTGTATTTTAAGCATACTACGATAGTATTTATAAAATTATTTCACAAATTTTTAATAAATGCCTAAAATTTGTATCGTATGTAGAGTTTTGTAACATGGTGTACATACATACATACAATAACCCTACATAAGCATACCAACGATAACTCAAAACAGCAACCCAAAGTCTATCAAATACATAGCCACTCAAAATTTTATTTGCAAGCCCATGGGCTTGCGCAGTCGACGTTATGGTGACACACGTATACTTCGTACAAAGTATGTGTGATGTTGTGTGTTTGGCTGTTTCGTTGCTGTACGTCAGCTACTTCGGACAAAGTGTGTGTGATGATGATGACTCGAACTGCAAAAAGAACAACAAACACACATAAAAAGCAGAAAGAACATACACATGCGCACTAAAGCGCTCAGTCACGTTTGGGGGCTCTGATCAAATACCAATCACTACATACACACAAATACACAGATCCCGGGTAACTACCCTGCAGTCAGACTGGGAGCAAGTGTCTTTGTGTCAACACTGAAATTCTAGTTACAACTTTGGTATAACAAGTTTTCTTCTATCCGTCAGTATAAAAGAAGGAGAGAGGTGGAATTGTTAATATACACACATTTGTATGTTCGTATATTATAGAAATGTACCAGTAAATAACTGTCTGATTAGTATGTCTCATGACCCCATAAGAACTACGTAGTCAATACCTGGTGAATTGTATTTTTATTAGTAGGATTTCAAAGTATTGTATGGGGAATAATTATAGAGTAGTACTGGTGACAAGCTGGTCAAAAGCTAGTCAGCACATTTTCCCCATCAACATTTCCTACCGGGTATAATTATTGTCTTCCACTACATCAAAAGTATCCGGACACCGGCAGACACAAAAGTAAATACAAAAACACATACTCATACACACACACACATACACTCACACACACCCACATATACATACAGTCGAAACTCTCTATAACGAACTCCTATATAACGAAGTTTTCTTTATTGCGAAGCAATTATAAGAACACTGTATTTTGTGTCTACTTTGAGTGTATTATAATCTCCATATAAAGAATTTCCCTATGGCGACTATTTCCTTATAACGAAGCATTTTTGCGACCGTACCTTCAAGATTGAAGCGTTTTCAATCTCCATATAACGAATTTATTCAAATAATTTTTCATTATTATTTATATCAGTGGTAGGTAAAACCGAACGCACGCACACAAAAAAGAAATTGACGTCGCTTTATTGTGTGTTATTGGCAGTGATGCATTTTGAGTTTTTTGACTTAGGGTGAAATTATCGATTTAAAAGGGCCAAAATACCTTTGACAGGGCCAAAAAAGTTTTTTAATGTACTGGACTATAATCTTTTAATTTAAATAAAAATAAAAGTATGTATTAATGATAAAATAAGTGTGATCTATTTTGTTTAGAGCAAAAACAGAAATTAGCGACAAAAATGCAAAGTTTTTAAAGTATTTTTTGTTAAATTAAAGTAAATACATATTTTGTATGCATGCATGTTGCTTAAAAAATTAAATTTTAGATGAAAACTCTAAATTCTTAGTCCAATTTACTTCTGTTTAAAAGCATTTTTTGTGTGAATTTTTAAAATATCTTCATCATAACAATTATTAGAAATAGATTATATTAAATCTTTTAATTGTATTAAATAGGAACTCTCGACTGAAGATTTATATTGAAAACAAAAGCGAATTTTCATATTTTATTACTGATTTCAATATAAATTTTCAGTTAAAAGCAAAGATTATTTCCACAGATGCTGAGAAATAGTAAATAGAACTAGTTCCTTGAACAATTCTGTATAAATTTGTATGCAAAAGTTTACCTAAACGATTTTTAATGGCAGAAACCATTTTGCAAAATTTACTTCTACTTAAATCTTTGAGCTTTTTAAATTCTGCCTTATGTTCATAATTTACTTGATCTGTTGATGCTTTTGAAAAAGTTTAATAGCAAGTGGTACAATATTATTGGCTTCCCCACTCAAAACATTATCTGGCTCAGATTTCGGAAACCAGTTTAAATAAAATTCTCCAAAAATTAAAGCGGGGTTTAAAACAATTAAAAAGTGTACCTAAAGGTTTGAAGAAATTAGTGAATTTTTGAGCTGAAAGGGCCAAAATAGCCTAGAGAGTACCACAGGGCCATCAAACATCCAAAAGTGCCACAAATGGCCCAATTGTGCCACATTTTGCATCACTGGTTATTGGTGTTGTTATTGTTGCTCCCTATGTACTTTGTTGCTTTCACAACTCAGAAGCAGAGTCTGATGCTTTGAATCGTTTATTTACCATAAAATTGAAAGTGTATTTTGGGGAACCTACGAACTATGCAAGTGACAACTGGAATCATTACCATCTCTCACATTTCTTGCAGTCGCTATCAGTTTGCCTTTGTATATCGTGATAATAAGTTGTAAAATGACTCCGCGCATAAGTATTACTGTGGAAAAAAACTATTGATCATAAAAGAAGTTGAAAATGGAAAAGCTTAAAAAAAAGACATTGCTAAGTAATTTGGAATTCCTTCCAGTAGCTTATCTACGATCTTAAAAAACAAGGATAAGCTTTTAACCAGTGTCGCAGATAATGCATCCAGTATTAAACGCAAGAAGCTTCGCAGTTGTACCTTGAGGATATTGACGAAGCAATGCTGAAATGGGTATTCGCCGCACGTGGTAGGAATCTTCCTCTGTCTGGACCAATACTGAGAGGAAAAGCAAAACAATTCGCTGAAGCATTGGGCCACGGAGAATTTGAAGCAAGTGTAGGCTGGCTTGAAAAATTTAAAAATCGTCACGGCATTGTACAAAAAACATTCGTGTGGTGAAAGTGCTGCCGCCAACATCGAAACTCGAGATGAATGGGTGACGAATGTCTTGCCAAAATTGTTAGAAAAATATGACGAAAACGACATCTTTGACGCCGATGAGACGGGTTTGTTTTTTAAGTGCTTACCAAATAAAACGATGGCGTTTAAAAATGAGAAGTGCTTTGGGGGGAAAAACAGCAAAGAGAGGATAACGGTTATGGTGGCATGCAATATGACCAAATCGGAGAAAGTTAAATTGCTTATCATAGGAAAGGCCAAGAATCCGAGATGCTTCAAAGGAATCAAATCTCTAGACGTAGATTATGAATTCAATACGAAAGCATGGATGACAAGCAAGATTTTCTTGAAATGGCTCTTGAAATTGGACCGAAAGTTTGCTTCTCAACAAAGAAATGTTTTGCGTTTGGTGACAACTGCGCTGCGTACCCTAGGGATGTAAAGGACCAATTGAAAAATATTGAAATTGCTTATTTCCCACCCAACATGACTTCGTTACTTCAGCCAATGGATCAAGGCATAATTTGTAACATTAAAACGCATTACAGAAAACGCATTTTGACAAACATTTTGTTACAAATGGAGGAGAAAGAACCTCCCACGCCCATAAATTTGCTGGATGCCATACGAAACTTAAGCAAAGTGTGGAATGTCAATGTAAAATCCGAGACAATTGCAAACTGTTTTAAAAAAGCAGGATTTGTAAAAGTTGGCACCACAACGAACAACAGTATGCCTTGGCACGAAGAAGACTATCTATCACTATCCCAATTTGCCTTTTTAGAGTCTTCATTTAAAACAGTTGCTAATATTAATGCAACATTTAAAGACTACATTAATGTTGACTATGATGTCATTACCACAGACAACCCTTCCGACGAAGATATCATCGAAAGTTTTGGAGCACCAGCTATCTCAGGTAAAGAAACAATAATAAAGAAAATCCGTGGCTAATAATTTTCTGATGTACATTATAATTTCTCTTTTAACAGATTTAGATGAATACGAAGAAGAATTTGCCGATATTGCGAAATCATTACCCACATATGGACAACTTTCTTCATCAGTTGAAGGTTTCCGTACCTATTCGGAAATGAAAATCAACGTACCAGATACTGCGTTTACTTCTCTAAATGTATTAGAAAATTATATAGAAGAAGAAAAGTGGAAAAATGAACTTCAAACCAAAATAACTGACTACTACAAATAAAAAATGTTAAAAGGGTTTTTTTTTTAATGCATGTTTTTATTTATTGTATCTTCAAATATGAACTAACAATAAGTGTTCAAATCTTAAATCTATAAAAAAAAATTATTATGCCCGACCAATGTCGGACATAACTTTAGTGATAGTTATTAATAATACATAAGTAGTGATAATCAAAAGGGAAAAAAAGAAGTATTAAGCAGTCCCATCTGGAGTGTTGAGTATAAGAGCCAACATAAAAATGAACTTGAGCACTTCCTCACGGAGAAAAATATTGATATAATGTTAGTATCTGAGACTCATTTGACTTCGAGAAGTATTTTTAAAATTTATGGCTACACTATATATGATACAAAGGACCCTAGAGGAAGGGCTTGCGGTGGATCAGCAATTCTAATAAAGTCAAGACTCAAGCACTATGCTCTTGATGACATTTGTGAAGAATACATACAAGCAACAAATATTGGCATTGAAAGTTTTTGTTCAAATTTCGTTATATCATCAATTTACTCCCCTCCCAGATTTTCAATCACTGAGAATCAATATGAGGATTTCTACAAATCTCTTGGACCTTGTTTTGTAGCAGCTGGAGACTACAATGCGAAACATACGTTCTGGGGTTCGCGCCTTGTTACACCCAGAGGTCGAGCATTGTTCAACACTATTTCAAAAATGGGCTTGGATGTCATTTCGAGTGGGGAGCCCACTTATTGGCCTACTGACATACAAAAAATTCCGGATGTTATAGATTTTGGCGTCATAAAAAATATCTCTAGGGATTTAATTCAAGTTCAAGCTTCTCTTGATCTCTCGTCCGATCACTCCCCGACGATCGTCACAATTTGTAGCCCATTAAGACGTAACTTACCTGACCCATATGTGAAAATGATCAATCGTCTAAATTGGCTGGGGTTCAAAAAATATCTCAGCAGTTATTATACGGAAAACATTACGCTTAGAACACCCGATGATATTGAATCGAACATTGTCAATCTCAGCGAGAATATTAAGCAGGCTGCTGAACATGCTACTAT
Organism: Tachina lurida; assembly: GCA_944452675.1. Classification (NCBI taxonomy): domain Eukaryota; kingdom Metazoa; phylum Arthropoda; class Insecta; order Diptera; family Tachinidae; genus Tachina; species Tachina lurida. The sequence continues at coordinate 91,366,702 of OX101752.1, forward strand.
CTCCCATCCGCAGATTGGGTTTAATAAAATTTATTCTACAGACATTGAACGTCTCGTACGTGAAAAAAGAAGGGCTAGAAGGGAATGGCAACAGCACAGATCACCACAAAATAAAATCAGATTTAAAGAGTGCACTAAACGACTCCAAGAGTTGCTTGAATCTGAAAAAATTGCATCTCTTAAAAATTATCTGGAGGGTCTTGATGTCACACCGGCGTCTAATTACTCTTTGTGGCGCGCTGCCAGAAAGCTTAAAACACCCGTTGAGTATAAGCCACCTCTACGCACATCTACCGGAGGTTGGGCAAGAAGCGATACTGAAAAAGGTAAAATATTTGCTGAGCACTTAAAATCCGTTTTTACGCCAAATATATGTACTGGTGTTGCTGATTTGCCGAATATAGTCGCTCTACCCCCTCAACACATAAAGTTTAAGATGCGTGATTTACAAAAATTAATTGCCGAACTTAACCCGAAGAAAGCTCCGGGTATTGATGGAATTAGTAATCAGATGCTGATGAACTTGCCTCGTATTGCAATGAGAATCCTGTTATTCATATTTAATGCTATTTTACGACTGGAGTATTATCCACACAACTGGAAACTTGCCAAGGTTAAAATGATTCCAAAGCCGGGCAAAGATCTTCCCAAGGCTGAGTCATATAGGCCAATAAGTCTACTATCTACAATGTCAAAGCTTTTCGAAAAACTGCTCAAAACAAAATTGTCCCCAATTCTAATTAGTAGTGGGTGCATACCAGACCATCAATTTGGTTTTAGAAGTCAGCATAGCACCATTGAACAAACTCACAGATTGGTTCAAGTTATAAGAAGAACTTTTGAGGAAAAAAAGTATTGTTCTGCGCTGTTTATTGACGTTTCCAAGGCATTTGATAAAGTGTGGCATGAAGGCCTTATTTTAAAATTGCAGACTTACTTACCAATAAACATTTTAAATCTTTTGGAAAGTTACATTATTTCCCGTAAGTTCACTGTTGCGGAAGGAAACTTTACAAGTAGGCCTGAAACAATTTCATCTGGTGTGCCACAGGGGAGTATACTGGGACCAGTTTTATATTTAATTTATACTTGTGATATGCCTGTGAGCAGTAGTATCCATACTTCCACATTTGCCGACGATACAGCCTGCTTTAGTATGCATGAAAACCCTGATGAGGCATCCCGCAAACTCCAGGAACACATTAGCCAGATGGAGCTTTGGTTAAACTTATGGAGAATCAAGGTAAATGAACAAAAGTGTGTTCAAGTAACATTTACTTTACGAAGAGATACTTGTTCCCCCATTCGGATTAACAATCAAGTTGTTTCTCAACATTCACATGTGAAATATCTTGGTATACACCTTGATCGACGACTTACATGGAAACACCACATTGACTCTAAGTTAACTCAAATGAAACTTAAATTAACTCAGGTACATTAGCTGATTGGTCGAAATTCAACACTTAGCCTAGACTGTAAACTTTTAATATACAAGTCGCTTTTAAAGCCAATATGGTGCTACGGAATTCAACTATGGGGCACTGCTTCAGCTTCAAATGCAGAGAAAATTCAACGCAGGCAAAACAAAATTTTACGCATGATAACATCAGCTCCATGGTACATCAAAAATTCAAATATACATCGTGATTTGAATATGCCTCTAGTGACTGAAGAAATTGCAAAATACGCAGGAAAATATCTAACAAAACTCGAATCACATCCTAATCCGCTTGCTCATAATATTTTGAACTTTACTGGACACATTCGCCTAAAAAAGAGGAATACAAGGGCTCTTATTCACAGCACTCCAGATGGGACTTCCTGAAAATTCTTTTATTTTTTATATTTTTTCCTTTTGATTATCAATACTTATGTTTTATATATAACTACTACTAAGCTTATGTCCGACACTGGTCGGGCCTAATTATATTTTTATATTTAAGATTTGAATACTTATTTATGAAGATACAATAAATAAAATATCATGTAATAAAAAAAAATCGGTTTTATATTTTTAAATAAAATGAATTCCAAATACAATTTTATGTTTTCTTTCAAAATTTTGGTACTTTTGTAGAAAAAAAGTTTTTGTATTTGAAAAAAAGTTTTATTTTCAGATTTAAGAAGTTTTTGAAAAAGTATATATGGTAACGCTGATTGAAACACACAGCCACGGCTGCCAGATGAGACGATTTATCGTCATTTCGACGATTTTTGGTGCCAAAATAGCAAAATGACGATTTGACAATTTTTTCCTTAAAATTGACGATTTTTCAACAGTTGAAATGGGTAGCTTTTTATGAAAAGTCTACTTTTAAAATTCATATGTATATGCATAACCAATAAAAGAGTTTGGTGTAATTTTGCAGACTCTTTCTTAATCATTTATTGTTTAATTTAAAAATATTTATTTGTTGATGCTTTACGGTTCAATTCAGAAGAAATTCTGAGCCATTAGTAAAATTTCTTTTGGATGAGTTTGATTTAAAAATAAACAATGATCCATTACAACATACAACAAAATGCAATACCACTATCCATGCAATTTTTTCAAGGCACCTTGAAAAAATCTAATCGGAAATATATGTATCATATTTTAGCTACCACAAACCAATTATTACTACAGTAGATTATAATGATTGAGTTTTTGAAACTTCTATAAATGTAAAAAAAAAATTGTATAGCTATTCTAAACACAAAAAAGTAATGTGTATGAATAATTTTATAATATCAATTAAAATATTTGTAATGTCAATTAAAAACTTGATTAAATGTTTACCTATAAACAATCATTATATAATATAATTTTATTGCATTGTTATTTAACACTTCAGTTTGTTTTATATAACCAAGCAGCATAGCTACAACCGGGTGTCCTAAGACACCTCTCTTCTTTTTATTATTTCAATTACTAGAGATGCCACCCAGTGTTTTTCACAAATGATGTCAAATATGTATGTGCAAAAATGCTAGATTATTATTCAATAATAATTCAATTATCCGGGTAAAAGTAAGAGGAAATTTATTTTTGATGACATGAATTTTGAACCAATTAAGCGGGAAAATCAATTAACCGGGTTCAATTATCCGAGGAAATTTACATGTGCTTTCGTATGCAATATTTTTTTGCCCGATCATATGGTTCAATTAAGCGTGGAAACCAATTAACCGTAGGGTCAATTAACCGAAAAATACTGTACAACAACAAAAGACCGCACATGACAAAAAAAAAATGTATTCAAGCTCGGAGTCAAACACATATTTGTATGTACATAAATAAATAGTACATAAAATCAATTTGTAGATATGTATGTACACATAATATCAAATTTCTTATCAATACTCAAGTATTTATTAGATCTTGACAAACACACTTACATTCAAAGCACATGCCAAACCTAAACGAACTTATTATGGACAGAGAAACAATAAATTCCCATGATCGTATGAAAAGACGTTCAGCCAAAGAAGCCGGACGTAGTTAAATAAACAAAATCTGTAATATAAACAAATTTCTCACCGGCAAACTATAATGCTGGACAATTTTAAGAATTAGAAAATATAAAGCAATCTTAAGTATAAAAACATACTAGGATTAAAAAAAGGTTCTGATACCTACATATATGCTAATATTTTATACTACCAAATGTCTGGCATGGCACACAAAGAGGTGATGACGTAACACACAAACACAAACATACATAATGAAATTTTATAATATTATGAAATTCATACACACAGACACACACACAGATACATACTCACATACACACACACATAAACATTCCCAAAATTCATATGATAATCGTGTAGTAGTCGTCAAATCTAATTTATCTGCTGGTATTACGATATATGATGAAACTCGTATACACAGCAACACCCAGAACAAAATCGCTAGCATCAGTTTGTAACACAAAGGTACGAGAAAAACCGGGACACGTAAAAGTAGATGCTTCTATAAGTTTTGGTGTATGTCTCCAAAAGCTATTTCCTATAATTGTTACATTAAAGTAAAATATACTGAAATAAAAATATCATTACCCCTATTCGAAAAACTCTGCTTATCAATCTGATTGGATTCAAAACATTTAACATCTGAAATTCACTTGTACATATAAAATCTAAGCTAACACAATATTTTTTCTACATAAGAATAGCAACGTCATTAGCCTAGAAAATACATGCACATTCATTTGTAAATATGTATGAAACACTCTCGAAGGCCAAACAATACACACAAGCAATGATATTCTTCAAAGTAAAAATAGATACGATCGCATACATTAATACAACAACATATACATACATTACCAAATATGTACATTCCCTATCCACATCCATTCACAACAGGGTTGCCACTCTCAGCAGCTATTAGATTATTTCCCCAGAGATCGCAAACATAAATACATACACTATGTTACGAAACTCAACATACGATCATAGTTAGTTGAAAAATTACAGAAAAATAAATGAAAGTAAATATTATTTTGTTCAAAATTTTTATTTACGAATAAAGAGATGAAAATAAAAAAAAAATATAACAATTCATTAACAATATTTCAGGTAAAATTCAAGAAAATGCATATATTCATATTTATGCTGTTAAAAAAGTCTACATACGGTTGGTTTTTAACAAAAAGTTTACATCATTAGTATCGTGTTGGTCCACCATTTGCTTTTATAACTTCCTTAAGTCGGGATGGCATGGACAGGGCTAATTTTTTTGTGACTTCTGGTGAAACTTTTCCCCACTCTTTAAGTATTACGGTTTTAAGCGAACTTACGGATGTTATATTTCTTTCTCTCACTTTATTTTTCAAATGTGCCCACAAATGCTCTATAGCGTTCAGATCTGGAGATTGGGGAGGGTGATTAAGCTTCGACCTTACGTTATACAGTAGCCATTCTTTAACCAAAGCAGAGCTATGCTTAGGATCGTTGTCGTGCATGAAGACATAATTTTCTCTTAAGTGAAGTTTTTCGACACTTCCAATCAAATTGGTTTTTAAAATGTCTAAATAAATGTGTCGATCCATTATGCCTTCAATTCCCCAACTCCATTTGCTGCCATGCATCCCCACACCATCACAGATCCACCAGCATGCTTAACAGTTGGACTGATATTTTTGAGATGAAGTGCCGTGTTTCGTTTTCGCCACACTCTTGCAGGTCCATCTCTTCCGAAGACGTTAAATTTACATTCGTCAGTAAATATAACACGTGACCAAAAAGTTGGGTCGTCAATATGTTTATTTTCAAGCTGCTTTGCGTAATTTAAACGTTTTGTTCGGTTCACTTCACTTATTAAAGGTTTCTTGCGCGCAATTCGTGAAGCTAACCCTGCCTTTTTTAAACTTCGCCGAATACATTGAGCATGGACATCAATTCCGTGAAACTCTTGCAACAATTTGGCCAATTTTACAGCGCTAATTTTTGGATTTTCTGCCGTACATCGCACAATTTTTCTCTGCATCCGTTCGTCAAGTTTCTGTGGCCGACCACTTCTTGCCTTACTCTCATAAGATCCAGTGGTATTGTAATTTTTTACTATCGTTTGCACTGTAGATTTACTCAAACCTAATGTTTCAGCCACTTTAGAAAATGAATTTCCTTAATTTTTCAGTTTCACAATGGCTTCGCGTAGTTGAGGAGCAATTTCTTTTCTTTTTGACATTTTTTGCAAAACTTTTTAAAATAAACCAACTTTTTCTGTTAACACATTGAATGTCGCAATCTAACTAAGATTTAAAAGAAAGAAAAAGCATTTTAAATCATGCGATGTAACGGGACTTTAACTCAAGACTGATCGTATGTAGACTTTCGTTAAATTGTTTATGTGTTAGTATGTAAATTTTTGCGTTTTATTGTAAAACGGTTCATAATGTTGTTCTTTTATCTTTTGCATAATTTACTAGATTTGTATTTTAAGCATACTACGATAGTATTTATAAAATTATTTCACAAATTTTTAATAAATGCCTAAAATTTGTATCGTATGTAGAGTTTTGTAACATGGTGTACATACATACATACAATAACCCTACATAAGCATACCAACGATAACTCAAAACAGCAACCCAAAGTCTATCAAATACATAGCCACTCAAAATTTTATTTGCAAGCCCATGGGCTTGCGCAGTCGACGTTATGGTGACACACGTATACTTCGTACAAAGTATGTGTGATGTTGTGTGTTTGGCTGTTTCGTTGCTGTACGTCAGCTACTTCGGACAAAGTGTGTGTGATGATGATGACTCGAACTGCAAAAAGAACAACAAACACACATAAAAAGCAGAAAGAACATACACATGCGCACTAAAGCGCTCAGTCACGTTTGGGGGCTCTGATCAAATACCAATCACTACATACACACAAATACACAGATCCCGGGTAACTACCCTGCAGTCAGACTGGGAGCAAGTGTCTTTGTGTCAACACTGAAATTCTAGTTACAACTTTGGTATAACAAGTTTTCTTCTATCCGTCAGTATAAAAGAAGGAGAGAGGTGGAATTGTTAATATACACACATTTGTATGTTCGTATATTATAGAAATGTACCAGTAAATAACTGTCTGATTAGTATGTCTCATGACCCCATAAGAACTACGTAGTCAATACCTGGTGAATTGTATTTTTATTAGTAGGATTTCAAAGTATTGTATGGGGAATAATTATAGAGTAGTACTGGTGACAAGCTGGTCAAAAGCTAGTCAGCACATTTTCCCCATCAACATTTCCTACCGGGTATAATTATTGTCTTCCACTACATCAAAAGTATCCGGACACCGGCAGACACAAAAGTAAATACAAAAACACATACTCATACACACACACACATACACTCACACACACCCACATATACATACAGTCGAAACTCTCTATAACGAACTCCTATATAACGAAGTTTTCTTTATTGCGAAGCAATTATAAGAACACTGTATTTTGTGTCTACTTTGAGTGTATTATAATCTCCATATAAAGAATTTCCCTATGGCGACTATTTCCTTATAACGAAGCATTTTTGCGACCGTACCTTCAAGATTGAAGCGTTTTCAATCTCCATATAACGAATTTATTCAAATAATTTTTCATTATTATTTATATCAGTGGTAGGTAAAACCGAACGCACGCACACAAAAAAGAAATTGACGTCGCTTTATTGTGTGTTATTGGCAGTGATGCATTTTGAGTTTTTTGACTTAGGGTGAAATTATCGATTTAAAAGGGCCAAAATACCTTTGACAGGGCCAAAAAAGTTTTTTAATGTACTGGACTATAATCTTTTAATTTAAATAAAAATAAAAGTATGTATTAATGATAAAATAAGTGTGATCTATTTTGTTTAGAGCAAAAACAGAAATTAGCGACAAAAATGCAAAGTTTTTAAAGTATTTTTTGTTAAATTAAAGTAAATACATATTTTGTATGCATGCATGTTGCTTAAAAAATTAAATTTTAGATGAAAACTCTAAATTCTTAGTCCAATTTACTTCTGTTTAAAAGCATTTTTTGTGTGAATTTTTAAAATATCTTCATCATAACAATTATTAGAAATAGATTATATTAAATCTTTTAATTGTATTAAATAGGAACTCTCGACTGAAGATTTATATTGAAAACAAAAGCGAATTTTCATATTTTATTACTGATTTCAATATAAATTTTCAGTTAAAAGCAAAGATTATTTCCACAGATGCTGAGAAATAGTAAATAGAACTAGTTCCTTGAACAATTCTGTATAAATTTGTATGCAAAAGTTTACCTAAACGATTTTTAATGGCAGAAACCATTTTGCAAAATTTACTTCTACTTAAATCTTTGAGCTTTTTAAATTCTGCCTTATGTTCATAATTTACTTGATCTGTTGATGCTTTTGAAAAAGTTTAATAGCAAGTGGTACAATATTATTGGCTTCCCCACTCAAAACATTATCTGGCTCAGATTTCGGAAACCAGTTTAAATAAAATTCTCCAAAAATTAAAGCGGGGTTTAAAACAATTAAAAAGTGTACCTAAAGGTTTGAAGAAATTAGTGAATTTTTGAGCTGAAAGGGCCAAAATAGCCTAGAGAGTACCACAGGGCCATCAAACATCCAAAAGTGCCACAAATGGCCCAATTGTGCCACATTTTGCATCACTGGTTATTGGTGTTGTTATTGTTGCTCCCTATGTACTTTGTTGCTTTCACAACTCAGAAGCAGAGTCTGATGCTTTGAATCGTTTATTTACCATAAAATTGAAAGTGTATTTTGGGGAACCTACGAACTATGCAAGTGACAACTGGAATCATTACCATCTCTCACATTTCTTGCAGTCGCTATCAGTTTGCCTTTGTATATCGTGATAATAAGTTGTAAAATGACTCCGCGCATAAGTATTACTGTGGAAAAAAACTATTGATCATAAAAGAAGTTGAAAATGGAAAAGCTTAAAAAAAAGACATTGCTAAGTAATTTGGAATTCCTTCCAGTAGCTTATCTACGATCTTAAAAAACAAGGATAAGCTTTTAACCAGTGTCGCAGATAATGCATCCAGTATTAAACGCAAGAAGCTTCGCAGTTGTACCTTGAGGATATTGACGAAGCAATGCTGAAATGGGTATTCGCCGCACGTGGTAGGAATCTTCCTCTGTCTGGACCAATACTGAGAGGAAAAGCAAAACAATTCGCTGAAGCATTGGGCCACGGAGAATTTGAAGCAAGTGTAGGCTGGCTTGAAAAATTTAAAAATCGTCACGGCATTGTACAAAAAACATTCGTGTGGTGAAAGTGCTGCCGCCAACATCGAAACTCGAGATGAATGGGTGACGAATGTCTTGCCAAAATTGTTAGAAAAATATGACGAAAACGACATCTTTGACGCCGATGAGACGGGTTTGTTTTTTAAGTGCTTACCAAATAAAACGATGGCGTTTAAAAATGAGAAGTGCTTTGGGGGGAAAAACAGCAAAGAGAGGATAACGGTTATGGTGGCATGCAATATGACCAAATCGGAGAAAGTTAAATTGCTTATCATAGGAAAGGCCAAGAATCCGAGATGCTTCAAAGGAATCAAATCTCTAGACGTAGATTATGAATTCAATACGAAAGCATGGATGACAAGCAAGATTTTCTTGAAATGGCTCTTGAAATTGGACCGAAAGTTTGCTTCTCAACAAAGAAATGTTTTGCGTTTGGTGACAACTGCGCTGCGTACCCTAGGGATGTAAAGGACCAATTGAAAAATATTGAAATTGCTTATTTCCCACCCAACATGACTTCGTTACTTCAGCCAATGGATCAAGGCATAATTTGTAACATTAAAACGCATTACAGAAAACGCATTTTGACAAACATTTTGTTACAAATGGAGGAGAAAGAACCTCCCACGCCCATAAATTTGCTGGATGCCATACGAAACTTAAGCAAAGTGTGGAATGTCAATGTAAAATCCGAGACAATTGCAAACTGTTTTAAAAAAGCAGGATTTGTAAAAGTTGGCACCACAACGAACAACAGTATGCCTTGGCACGAAGAAGACTATCTATCACTATCCCAATTTGCCTTTTTAGAGTCTTCATTTAAAACAGTTGCTAATATTAATGCAACATTTAAAGACTACATTAATGTTGACTATGATGTCATTACCACAGACAACCCTTCCGACGAAGATATCATCGAAAGTTTTGGAGCACCAGCTATCTCAGGTAAAGAAACAATAATAAAGAAAATCCGTGGCTAATAATTTTCTGATGTACATTATAATTTCTCTTTTAACAGATTTAGATGAATACGAAGAAGAATTTGCCGATATTGCGAAATCATTACCCACATATGGACAACTTTCTTCATCAGTTGAAGGTTTCCGTACCTATTCGGAAATGAAAATCAACGTACCAGATACTGCGTTTACTTCTCTAAATGTATTAGAAAATTATATAGAAGAAGAAAAGTGGAAAAATGAACTTCAAACCAAAATAACTGACTACTACAAATAAAAAATGTTAAAAGGGTTTTTTTTTTAATGCATGTTTTTATTTATTGTATCTTCAAATATGAACTAACAATAAGTGTTCAAATCTTAAATCTATAAAAAAAAATTATTATGCCCGACCAATGTCGGACATAACTTTAGTGATAGTTATTAATAATACATAAGTAGTGATAATCAAAAGGGAAAAAAAGAAGTATTAAGCAGTCCCATCTGGAGTGTTGAGTATAAGAGCCAACATAAAAATGAACTTGAGCACTTCCTCACGGAGAAAAATATTGATATAATGTTAGTATCTGAGACTCATTTGACTTCGAGAAGTATTTTTAAAATTTATGGCTACACTATATATGATACAAAGGACCCTAGAGGAAGGGCTTGCGGTGGATCAGCAATTCTAATAAAGTCAAGACTCAAGCACTATGCTCTTGATGACATTTGTGAAGAATACATACAAGCAACAAATATTGGCATTGAAAGTTTTTGTTCAAATTTCGTTATATCATCAATTTACTCCCCTCCCAGATTTTCAATCACTGAGAATCAATATGAGGATTTCTACAAATCTCTTGGACCTTGTTTTGTAGCAGCTGGAGACTACAATGCGAAACATACGTTCTGGGGTTCGCGCCTTGTTACACCCAGAGGTCGAGCATTGTTCAACACTATTTCAAAAATGGGCTTGGATGTCATTTCGAGTGGGGAGCCCACTTATTGGCCTACTGACATACAAAAAATTCCGGATGTTATAGATTTTGGCGTCATAAAAAATATCTCTAGGGATTTAATTCAAGTTCAAGCTTCTCTTGATCTCTCGTCCGATCACTCCCCGACGATCGTCACAATTTGTAGCCCATTAAGACGTAACTTACCTGACCCATATGTGAAAATGATCAATCGTCTAAATTGGCTGGGGTTCAAAAAATATCTCAGCAGTTATTATACGGAAAACATTACGCTTAGAACACCCGATGATATTGAATCGAACATTGTCAATCTCAGCGAGAATATTAAGCAGGCTGCTGAACATGCTACTATCTCCCATCCGCAGATTGGGTTTAATAAAATTTATTCTACAGACATTGAACATCTCGTACGTGAAAAAAGAAGGGCTAGAAGGGAATGGCAACAGCACAGATCACCACAAAATAAAATCAGATTTAAAGAGTGCACTAAACGACTCCAAGAGTTGCTTGAATCTGAAAAAATTGCATCTCTTAAAAATTATCTGGAGGGTCTTGATGTCACACCGGCGTCTAATTACTCTTTGTGGCGCGCTGCCAGAAAGCTTAAAACACCCGTTGAGTATAAGCCACCTCTACGCACATCTACCGGAGGTTGGGCAAGAAGCGATACTGAAAAAGGTAAAATATTTGCTGAGCACTTAAAATCCGTTTTTACGCCAAATATATGTACTGGTGTTGCTGATTTGCCGAATATAGTCGCTCTACCCCCTCAACACATAAAGTTTAAGATGCGTGATTTACAAAAATTAATTGCCGAACTTAACCCGAAGAAAGCTCCGGGTATTGATGGAATTAGTAATCAGATGCTGATGAACTTGCCTCGTATTGCAATGAGAATCCTGTTATTCATATTTAATGCTATTTTACGACTGGAGTATTATCCACACAACTGGAAACTTGCCAAGGTTAAAATGATTCCAAAGCCGGGCAAAGATCTTCCCAAGGCTGAGTCATATAGGCCAATAAGTCTACTATCTACAATGTCAAAGCTTTTCGAAAAACTGCTCAAAACAAAATTGTCCCCAATTCTAATTAGTAGTGGGTGCATACCAGACCATCAATTTGGTTTTAGAAGTCAGCATAGCACCATTGAACAAACTCACAGATTGGTTCAAGTTATAAGAAGAACTTTTGAGGAAAAAAAGTATTGTTCTGCGCTGTTTATTGACGTTTCCAAGGCATTTGATAAAGTGTGGCATGAAGGCCTTATTTTAAAATTGCAGACTTACTTACCAATAAACATTTTAAATCTTTTGGAAAGTTACATTATTTCCCGTAAGTTCACTGTTGCGGAAGGAAACTTTACAAGTAGGCCTGAAACAATTTCATCTGGTGTGCCACAGGGGAGTATACTGGGACCAGTTTTATATTTAATTTATACTTGTGATATGCCTGTGAGCAGTAGTATCCATACTTCCACATTTGCCGACGATACAGCCTGCTTTAGTATGCATGAAAACCCTGATGAGGCATCCCGCAAACTCCAGGAACACATTAGCCAGATGGAGCTTTGGTTAAACTTATGGAGAATCAAGGTAAATGAACAAAAGTGTGTTCAAGTAACATTTACTTTACGAAGAGATACTTGTTCCCCCATTCGGATTAACAATCAAGTTGTTTCTCAACATTCACATGTGAAATATCTTGGTATACACCTTGATCGACGACTTACATGGAAACACCACATTGACTCTAAGTTAACTCAAATGAAACTTAAATTAACTCAGGTACATTAGCTGATTGGTCGAAATTCAACACTTAGCCTAGACTGTAAACTTTTAATATACAAGTCGCTTTTAAAGCCAATATGGTGCTACGGAATTCAACTATGGGGCACTGCTTCAGCTTCAAATGCAGAGAAAATTCAACGCAGGCAAAACAAAATTTTACGCATGATAACATCAGCTCCATGGTACATCAAAAATTCAAATATACATCGTGATTTGAATATGCCTCTAGTGACTGAAGAAATTGCAAAATACGCAGGAAAATATCTAACAAAACTCGAATCACATCCTAATCCGCTTGCTCATAATATTTTGAACTTTACTGGACACATCCGCCTAAAAAAGAGGGACACAATGGCTCTTATTCAGAGCACTCCAGATGGGACTTCTTGAAAATACTTTTAGTTTTATCCTTTTGATTATCACTACTTACATATGTATTATATATAACTACTACTAAGCTTATGTCCGACATTGGTCGGGCCTAATTATATTTCTTAGATTTAAGATTTGAAGACTTATTGTTAGTTCATATATGAAGATACAATAAATAAAAATCATGCATTAAAAAAAATAAAAATAAAATGTTGGCGAATGCCGTTTGCGTTCCAGAAACATAGTGTTAACGTGTTCATGGCTTATTAAGTATTGCTTGAAGCAGAGTATTCTGCATTCGCAACATTTCTTGCATCATGCTAGTCATATTTGTTTTAAAATTGTTTATAGTTTGCACAAGATTTTCAATAGTGGCTTCAAGGCGATTAAAATTAAAGTTTGAGTTTGTATTTGTTGAATTATTTTGCGGTGAAACATTTTGTGTCGGAATAGAACTAGCCTTAGCAGCATCTGCATACGATACACGGGAAGTAACTGGTTGGCTCATTTGCTGAAAAGTGGCAGAGTAAGCGTTTGCTGATTGAGCTGGAGATAATTTAGGTTTTTGCACCATAGTCTTCTTTACAAAAGAGTACACATGACAACCTCTGTAGTAAGCGGTGTGATTACGTCCACAATTACTTCATTTTTTATCACTTTGATCTTTTGGTTTGTTGCAGCTAGCGGTGCCGTGTAATTCGCCGCACACAACACAAACAGAGGGTAAATTGCAGTATGTTTTTGTATGGCCATATTCTTGGCAATTATGGCACTGTACAGGACCTGAACGCTTATGTGGCTCTTCAACTGTGATTTTTCGGTACAAGAGGTATTTTAAATTATAAATTGGATGCGTCTCATTTTTTTTCAATTGTATATCATTAGGCTCAAGTTCAACACGAAATAGGGGTTGGGGAATCTTTTCTCTATTTATTATATTGGACACATTTTTTACCTTGAACCCCTGGAGGACGAGTGCATCTTTTATTTCTTCGGGGACAACATAAGAATATATGTCCTTCAATACGATCTGCATGCCTTTAGCGCTCTTAAGCTGGTATGTGTAGAAGCTTGTTTTACTTTTTTCAAATTCAGCAACCATTTTGCGGAAATCTTTTTCGTCATAAATTTGGATTTTAGCTTCATCGATGTTGCCACGTTTTATTGGAACAATGTGAAATTTATTCTCACCAATGACCGAAATTAATTTTTTAATAAGGTCATTTGAATTTTTTTTCTCATATAGATTGGTGGCGGCTTGGATGTTTTGTTCGAGGATACCTCGGGTTTGTCGTTGTCATCTTGAAAAATTTTAAAGCGGTTTTGGCGACTAGTTGAGGCTGCGCTGTTATCCCTAGAAACTTTTGGAGCAGATGCAATTTTAGTAGAATTTGGGCTTCGCCCGCGCTTTAAAATTGTAATGTATCTGTCCATTCCGACTTGGACCTTGGGTTTTGGGCTGCTCTTATCTTCAGTGGCAACTTGTTTAAGTGATGACCACGAGCCCGAAGCGGCTGATATCGCTGAGTTAAATGTAGAAGTAGTAGGCATTAACGTCAACGATTCACTAGTTGGCATTGGACAAAGCGAAGTTGATCGCTGACGAAACTGTGGTTTTGCCGTTAGAAAAAGTCTATTATCAGATTTTTGATGTTTATTAAGAGCTTTAGAACTCACAGCAAGTCTATTATCAGATTTTTTATTTTTATTGATATCATTATGAGCATCAAAACTCACAGTAAAATAGGCATTTCTGCCTTTAGAACTCACTTCACTATTTTTTTCCTTTGGGGTATTCATATAGAGTATTCCTCAAGGGTACTTGTATGTTTTTTTTGTTTACGGTTTTTTTTTTTGTTTTTGTTATTTCTATATGTAAAAATATTATCAAAGCAAAAAAAGGCTTATTTATCAAAGTTAATATGTACTACGAATATTTTTTTGTATGCTTTGTTTTTGTTTAGTTTGTATGTAAAAAAAAATTCCGCTATTACGTCTGTTCACTATGAAGGTACAACGAGAACTGAAAAATCAAACTATAAACAATTTTACAACAAATATGACTAGCATGATGCATAAAAATGTTAAAAGGAACAAAATTGTTTTGCTTTTCTATATAGCGAATTTTCTTTATAGCGAAGTAAATATCCATTCCCTTGGAATTCGTTATAGAGAGTTTCGATTGTACATAATCCATACACTGTAAGCACAACGCTTCTCTGCAATAACAATAAAAGCTGTACACAGAAGTATACATACATACACATACACAAAGAATCAAACTCACACACACACACACATAGCCAAGAAAATCTCAGCATGAAAACCCCAAAATCCCTACATTTGTAACAGGGTTGCCACCCTTTTCCATTTTTCCCGGTTTTTAATTCCCAAAACATGTCTAACGTCCCCATTCCTACACTACTATTTTGGAATAAAATTAAAATCAAAAAGTGTGCGAAGTGAAAAAAGTTCAAAGCTACAAAATAATAAAATAAAATAGTAAAAGAATTATACATAAGATGAAAAAAACGTACAATAGTTGAAAGCGAAATTGGACAAACGAAAATATTTGTAATTAGTATAGATTGCAAAATAAGAAAACTCTAGTGTGTAAAAAGCGGTCTACAAAATCGAAACAAAAATAGTTTTTTTATGATTAACTAAAATAATAAAATAAAAACGTGTATCAAAGACGAGTGAGTAGTGTAAGAAAGTGCTGATTGTAGCAGTGTTTTGTTAGCATAAATTATGGCACATTTAAGAACAGGGAAAGGAATTAGTATTTTTTGTACAGTCAGTAAAGCATTGAATGTTTTGAATATTAGACTTTTTCGTGTAAATTAAATTTGAATTATTTTAAAAAAAATTTTGAGGTGTAGCTGGGCATATTCCTTGAAGTGGGATGAACTAATTAGCTGCCTGAGTGAATTTGATCTAGACCTGAATGGAACAATGGAAGATTTGCGGACAAATTTGGTAAGTTTCTGGGTGCGGAACATGATAAAAGAGAGACAGCTCAACTGTTAGCCCTACACACTAGACAGCAAACTTGCTGGGTGCATCGACATCCAAGAGTGGTACAGCCACATCACCAGCCTAAACTAAATTACAGATGGGGATGCAATCCTTGACCATAACAGCCCCTCCACCACCAGCAATAGTCACCGAGGAAAGACTTAACATAACAGATAGCGTCCGGAATTCAGGACTATGATACGATGGTGGATGTGAGCCCTTGGTATTCATTGAACGCCTAGAAAAATTAAGAGAGATTTATGGCGTGACTCTAGAGCAAATGTCACTTATCATGCCTGAATTTCTGAAGAAACGAGTGCTAGTCTGGTTTAGAAACAATAACAACCAGGGGAGAGATTGGAATACATTTAAGGCCGATTTCCTATCATTCTTCTTACCATGTAGATATGCGAAGAAACTCGAAGAAGACTTTCAAGGACTACGTTTTGGCACTCCAGAGCTTAATGCGGCACTCAGGGACGACTGAAGAGCAAAAATTGCATCGTATCTTCTAGAATTCGCAGACAGAATATCAGTGGTATATACAACATAACGATTTTTCTTCATTGGCGGAGCTAAGCCAGTTGGCAGGCGATCTCGAAAGTATTCCCGTAACACGAGCACCAGCTCGTGCACCAAATTCCCTCCCCACAAACCACCACCGCACACACAATCAAATAAAAGTTTTAATTGTGGAGGTATCGGACACTATGCGTCCAGATGTCTTGGGCGTAACAATAATCCGGGAAATGCCAACGGAGGCCGACGGAATTGAGGTTCGTCGGGCCCTCCCAAAACAAGTTTAAGGCCTAAACCAAGCTAACAGGTCTACATAGTGAAGACATTCGACGCACTGCATCCCTGGTACCGTAGTAAAAGCCGTCATCGATACCCGTGCCAGCCAATATATAATTGTGGGCCTCGAATTTTTACGGCAGTTCAACACTACTCTACAAATATCCGGACTTAGTTTAGACTGTGCCAGAGTCGTTGCTACCTGTGCAACTACCTCTGAACAATCGGGATGCAGTTCCCTCCCAGATACTCAGATCAAAGCCATTCCTACTTCAGTAAGTTGAGATAAATCGGTAAGTATAGATAATTTGAATTTAATTGATAAAGCCCTGTAATAAAAGTAATTTTATTTAATTATTTATAGTGGTTTGTTTTGATCAAATTTATTTTATTTATTTCAAAATAAAGATTATTTCCTGAGCTCAGGTAGGAGCTCTAGGAATGTTGTTTAATAATTAATTTTAAAATAAAAATACATTGTCTTATATACTAGTTATGAGAATAAAGCTTAACCTATCTTAACATAAGAGGGAAAAGAAAAGGTATATGCTTAATAAGCAAATTGTTCCTTTTAGTTTCCCACGGTAGGCGTGCGGCGTGTGTCTCATAAGAAATTTGGAAAACATGGATTTTGTATTGTTTATATATATTATATAAACACATGTAGTTATTAATTAACTGGTGAGTGTCAAATAACATTTGTACAAAATACATATTTACGTTGCAGTCTGCCGAATGCATTTGCATGAGTGTCAAATGTCCAGCGCAAAAATAACTTCAATGCCATTGGATGTTACGTATATTGCGGTCAAGTTGACTTTAAATGTTTACTACGCAATGTTAGTCGTAGTGATAGTTAGAACACGCTACACCTCCACCTTTTATAAGAATGTTCATATAACGTTAAATTTATGGACATTCTTTTACAAATTTTGTTTTTCTTATGTAAATAATTTTGTGTTTTAAATTGTAAAGAAATATTTATTATTATTATTATATATGTATATGTATATGTATTCGTATATGTATTCGTGTTCGTAGTCCGGACATACGTGTACATTAATTTTATTTACTTTTATATAACTTTAGCCTATTTTTATGCACTACTTGTGTTTTATTAGTTGTCTTATCAACTATGGTTACATTATTTCTTAAGTCTATTTTCTTAATTTTGTAAGGTCCTCTATATTGTATTTCTAACTTATGACCTGCTTCATTTTTGAGTAAAACTAGATCTCCTATTTTAAAGTTATAATCAATTATATCCTTATCATAGTTTAATTTTTGCTTAAGTTTATTTTTATCTAATAATTGTTGAGCTCTCTTATATGCTACTTCTAACCTAAATTTTGTTTCTTTGGCATAGTCCTCTATATTATATAGTGGTGCTACTTTATCTTCATTAAAAATCTGAAAACTGTTAGGCGTTTTTGCAAAGACTAACTCATAGGGACAATAATTATGTATTGTTGAAGGTGTTGTATTAAAACAATAAGTAAAATATTTTAGCCATTCGTCCCAATCATATTTGTCTATAGATATATAGGAACGTACGTATTCATTGAAAGTTCTATGACTTCTTTCTATTGTGCCTACTGTTTGGTGGTGATGAGCTGTCGAAGTTAATTTTTCAATTTTTAGTATTACAAAGTTCTGTTAATATTGAATTTTTATATTCTGTTCCCATGTCCGAAATGAACGTCTTCATTGGACCATAGGTAAGTATAAAATTTTCAAATATTGCCTTAGCGATTGTTTTAGCGCTTTTGTCTTGTATTGGTATAGTTACTAAATATTTAGTTAAATCACATATTATTGTGATTGCGTATTCATTTCCAAATAATGATTTTGGGAATGGTCCTATTGTGTCTACCACTACCGTATCAAATGGTTTTGTTGGCGTTGGTGTCACAGTCATTGGACTTTTGTTATGTTTTAAAGTTTTAGCAGTTTGACATTTATGACATGTTTTTACGTATTTAGATATGTCTTTGGACATATTTTTCCAATAGTAATATCTTTTTATTTTTTCTAATGTTCTATATATTCCACAATGTCCTCCTTCTATGGGATCATCGTGATATTTCAGAATAATTTCAAGAATTGCCTTGGCATTCTTATTATTGATTTGGGTCACCTTATTTAGTAGCGCTACTTTAATTTTATTTAATATTTTATTGCCCATAATTTTAAATTCATTTATAGAGATAAATTCGAAAATTTTCTCACTAGGTGCCACTTGTAAATTATATATATTGTGTTTACCGGACACTTTTTCGAGCCTAGAGAAAAATTGTCCTAAGTCAAAATTCTCTTTAGTAAACAAATCATTAATATGTATATATGTTACTATAGATTTTCCACGTTTGATATAACATCTTCCGGGGGAAATCTTTAGTTTATAGTATTTTCTGACGTCAGTGTTTGTTAAAGGTACATATATACTGGGCTTATCATTATTTTTATTTTTATCAAATTTATGCTGTTTATTTAGTGTATTACTATTCTTGTCTTTTGTATTGGTCATCGATCTAGTCGTGACTTTTAATATAGAACAAATTTTATTATTCATGTCTTTTAGGTCATTTATTGTAATTCGAGATAAAGCGTCGGCAGCATAGTTATCTTTTCCCCTAAGATATTCTACTGTAAAATCATATTCTTCTAAATCTAGTCTAATTCTTGTTAACTTGGAGCTTGGGTTTTTCATTGAAAATAAATAAGAAAGTGGTCTATGATCAGTACGGACAAGAAAATGTTTTCCATATATATATGGTCTGCAGTGGGTAATTGCCCAATGAATTGCAGTCAATTCTTGCTCAATTGTTGATTTATTACTTTCTCCTTTTGTGAATGTTTTTGATGCATAAGCAATAGGTAAATGTTTATCTTCGTGTTGTTGTGTTAAAACAGCACCACAAGCGTGTTTACTTGCATCTGTTGTTATACAAAATTCTTTGGCGAAATCAGGATATTGTAGTAAGGTTGGACTCATTAATGCCTTTTTGAGATATTTAATTGCAAAATCACAGTCTTTCGTCCATTCAAAGGTTGTATTTTTCTTGGATAATTTTGTTAAATGTCTGGAGTATTCAGAAATATTTTTAATAAATCTTCGATAGTAGTTACAAAAAGCTACGAATCTTTTTGCGCTATCTGCGTCTGTTGGTGTTGGATATTTTTCAATGATTGAATATTTACTATCGTCTGGTAATATTCCTTTATCTGTACATTTGCGACCAAGGTATGTTACTTCTCTCATGAAGAATGAACATTTTTCAGGATGTAATTTAAGATTGTACTTTCGGCATAGATCGAAAACGTTTTTCAAATTCGAAAGCATGTGCTTTTCGGAGCATCCCAATACGACTAAGTCATCCATATGTAGAAAGGCTTGGTCTGGTTTTACACCACTGAAAGCAAGTGTCATCATTCGTTGAAAGGAATTGGGTGCTATCTTTAAACCATAAGGTAATCTAGTAAATCTGTATGAACCATTGTTGGTTGAAAAAGCTGTTAAGTCTCTAGAGTTTTTCTCTAAACTGATCTGGTGAAAGCCTGACATTAAGTCTAAACAGGAAAAATCAATCATCAATTCTAGGTAATGGGAATTTATCTGCAATTAGTTTTTTATTTATTTGTCTGTAATCTATGACAAGTCTTTTCTGGCCAGAGTTAGGAAGTGATTTCTTTGGTACTAACAAGACTGGACTGTTGTATTCAGAATAGGAAGGTTCAATAATCTTATCGTCTATTAATTTTTTCACTTGTTTGTCAATTTCTTCTTTATGTGTATGTGGTATACGATAATTTTTAATATAAACTGGTTCTTTATCTTTTACTCTCAAATTTTTGTTCATAAAAATTATTAGTTGTTATTGTTTCTGATTCCAAACCGAAAATATCACTATATGTTGAACATAGTTTTGTTAATGTTGTTTTAAATTGTTGTGGAAAATGTTTCTGTAATATTTTTAATATTTCTGATTTTCTTTTTGAATTTTTGCCTAAATTTTCTTTGATAATGTCATAATCAGAAATGTTTTCGGTTTTTATGTTACTTTGTTTGATTTTAGTAATGGTGTTATTAGTGTTAAGAATACGAATAAATGCTTTGTCAGATTTAACTAATGTATTTGGTATAAAAACACCTGGTTCAATTTCTTGATTTGGAATTAATAATTCATTATTTGAATTGGTAAAATTTACTTGACGTATGACTTCACATCTTGGAGGTATATTAATTTCATTGCAGTTATTCGTAATCGGTATATCTATTGTATGTGGTATATTAAATGGTCTAAGGATAAGGTAATCATTATCTTGGTTGAAATCCAATATACAGTTATATTTTTTGATAAAATCCATGCCAATGATTCCATCGCATGGTATCGGAAAATTATTATTTACTACCTGGAAGTAATGTGGTATTAAAAAATTTTTAAATTTTAAATCACAAAATGTATTTCCAATCGATTTTATATTACCCTGTCCTATTCCACTTAAAGTTGTTGTTTTATTAGTGTTAATTTGGTGTTGTTTAAAAAATTTGATTTTATTAATGAAATATCTGCGCCAGTGTCTACTAAGAGTGTGAGTGTAGTGTTAGTATTGCCTAATTGAATATTTATAAAGAAGCTCAAGTTTAGATTAAGATGGTAAATTTTTACTGATTTGATCCTAGGGGAAGTTCGGAGTTTTCCGAACCATTATCATTTGATTCTGTTGCTCTTACGTAGTTATTGTTCGTACGATTATTATTAAATCTTTGTTGGTTTCTGTAATAATTGTTATTATTATAGTTGTTGTTATTATTTCTACGTGGGTAATTATTTCTCCCACGTGATCGTGTGTTATTACCACGGTAATTGTTTCCTGATTTGTACTTTTGTCCATAGTACAAAACAGTATTTTGTTTCCTGTGGCGTCTGTACAACTATTGACAAATTTACTTACAGCATCGTTCATGCTATTAAATTGTCCTGCCTCCATGATAAGCTTAACTTTATCTATGGTGCAGTTTTTAGTTAATGCCTTTACGGCAGTTTGTGTGGAATACTTTGTAGCTAGGTCACATGACAATCCATCTGAAATGTATGCGGTTTCTAATGCCTTGGTTAAATTTTCTATTTCACTGCAATACGCGTTAGCAGTTTTATTGTTTTGCTTTATATTTAAAATTTTTGCCGTTAATACTTCCACAGATTCTCCCTTGACGCTAATTTTTAATTTGTTTATTATTTCGGATATAGTTGATTCATTATTTATTAGATTTCTGGCGTTTCCTTTTAATTTTGTTTTTATTAGTGATACTGCAACTGCTTCGTGAGTACCTTTTATTGAATCTACTAGGTATAAGGAGTCAACAAAGGATCGTAAATTTTCTGATTTTCCATCAAAGTCTATAATAAGCTTTGAAGCTGTATTTAAAAAGTCTACTACAGTTTGAGTCATTGTGGATTCAGTTATAGGCATAGAAATATTAAATGTTACACTTTCGTGTATTAAATTTGGTAGTTCGATTTGTATCGATTTTTTATCGGCTAGTTTTGAAATTCTGCTTGTTAAATCAAGGAAAAATGCGTCTGCTGCTCTTTGGTGAGCTACTGTTAGTCTATTGTAATAAACATTAAATAAAACTCTTATTTCTTCTAATTTTTTAAGAATTATTTGAAAATGATGAATAATTATTTCATTTTTAATTGGTCTATCAATATTGATACACTTATATGACCGTTCTAAATCTGCTTTTATAATTCGTGCCTTATTCTAAATATCTTTCCATTCCATCAGTAAATTAAAGAAAATTGCTAAAACGTTTAATTTGGTTATATTTTGTCTAAATCGTTTGCTTTACTGGAATCTTTGCTAAATATTATATTTCTTGTTCTAAGGAAATTCCTTCTTTTTCAAAAATAACATTAATATATTTTTTGTTTTGTTTTCTATTTATGTTATCCATTATAATGGCCTTACAAAATTAATTACATTAAAAAAATTAATTACAAAAGTACTATTTTACTTAAAATTTATTTATGTTAATATAGTGTTATAGTATTGAGGATAAGTAAAAAAAAATATAGTAGTTATAATGTTTGTCAACGGCGGTTAACGCCTACTGACCTAAGAGTGCACCGCAGTTAGTGCACTTCTTTATTAGTTTTTTTTTAGTGTTTTTGTTATACCTATTTGTTGTTAAATTTTGCTGGCATCTTCCTTGGTTGATTTATATTGCTGTCTTCCCCTTATGGTGGTGGCTTTTTATATTTGTTGGTGGTTATTTAGGTTGTAGTAAGTAATCTAATAACATCCCACAAGCTATGGGTATTGTTGTTGTTGCTCTCTTATTGCTCTCATGTTGCTTTCGCTGCTGCTGGTAATCTAACTGATTTGTTGCGTAGTTGTTTTTACTTCTTTTGATGTATTCTGCCTTTTAGCCAGGCGGACATCTTCCACTGGCAGATCGTTTTTTGGCTGATCTGCCAGGACCCAAAAAAAAATTATTTCCGGGTGCTAAAAGTAGCACTCTCAGGAATTGGCAGGATCGCCATATAATAAAAGTAATTTTATTTATTTATAGTGGTTTGTTTTGATCAAATTTATTTTTATTTATTTCAAAATAAAGATTATTTCCGGAGCACAGCTAGGAGCTCTACGAATGTTGTGTAATAATTAATTTTAAAATAAAAATACATTGTCTTATATACTAGTTATGAGAATAAAGCTTAACCTATCTTAACTTAAGAGGGAAAAGAAAAGGTATAGGCTTAATAAGCAAATTGTTCCTTTTAGTTTCCCACGGTAGGCGTGCGGCGTGTGTCTCATAAGAAATTTGGAAAACATGGATTTTGTATTGTTTATATTTATTATATAAACACATGTGGTTATTAATTATGATTCATTCAAATGCATTATGCTGCGGCCTTCGATCAGACTGGTGAGTGTCAAATAACATTTGTACACAATACATATTTACGTTGCAGTCTGCCGAATGCATTTGCATGAGTGTCAAATGTCCAGCACAAAAATAACTTCAATGCCATTGGATGTTATGTATATTGCGGTCAAGTTGACTTTAAATGTTTACTACGCAATGTTAGTCGTAGTGATAGTTAGAACACGCTACAGCCCAGTTATCATTAGATAAGCAAGAAGTAGTTAATAAATTCCTGGAGAAGAAACTGCCCAAGTTTCTGCATGTCAAAGGCCAATCTAAAACATTACATCTCACAAAATTATAGTGACAGATGGCCGCCCTAAAAAAATTCGTTTGCTCTACGCAACCCGGCAATGCAGGCTATTATTGATGCAGAAGTTAATTAATTACTAACGGAGGGTTGTACTGAGCCTTCACATAGCCCATATTGTTTCCCCATTACATTAGTCAAACAGAAGAATGGTACGTGGAGAACCTTAGGTCTGTACCCAACGTTTGCCCACTGCCGCGACTCGACAGCATTTTAAACAGGCTCCGTAACGCGTAATTCATTAGTATCCTGGATCTAAAGAATGGATATTGGCAAATTCCCCTAGATGAAGACAGTAAACAATACGCGGTATTTGCGGTACCAGGACGGGGTTTGTATCAATGGAGGGTGACGCCGTTTGGTCTCGCTCTGCACAGGCCACTTTTCAATTGCCACTAGACAGCGTAATCGGCCCGATATGGAGCAACACGCCTTTGCATATTTAGATGACTTCATTGTAATTGGGGAATCGTTGAAAGACCACCTTTACCACCTGCGAGAAGTTTTCAGACGTTTGAGGCAAGCCAAGCTCAAGATAAATATAGAGAAGTGTAAATTCGTTACGCAAGAGACGAAATATTTAGGACATGTGGTAAACGAAGAGGGTATCAAAACTGATCCCGATAAGGTAGCCGCTGTCACCCAGATTTCATCTCCCACCAATATCCGGCATGTTCGGCAGTTTTTAGGCATGGCATCATGGTATCGGAGGATCGTACCCGATTTTGCTGCCATTTATAATCCCTTCACACATCTACTGGAAAAGAGCAAACATTGGAAATGGACGAATGAGCAACAACATGCGTTTGACCTCCTCAAGGAAAAGCTCATGTTGGCACTAGTATTAGCCTGTTCAGATTTTTCGAAACAATTCACACTACAAACCGATGCCAGTGATTACGGATTGGGTGCGGTATTGACACAAGAATCCGAAGAGGGAGAGCGCGTAATAGCGTACGCTAGCAGATACCTACACGGTGCTGAGAAAAATTACTGAGTGACGGAAAAGGAGTGCCTTGCAATACTCTGGCGTACAAGAAAATTGCGACCATATATCGAGGGCTATCAATTCATAGTGATCACGGACCATTTAACTTTGAAGTGGTTGAACTCATTGCAGAGTCCATTGAAAAGACTCGGCCGATGGGCACTCGAGCTACAACAATACAACTTTACAGTACAGTACCGGAAAGGTAAAAACAACGCTGTCGCCAATGCTTTATCCCGCCAACCAGTAGTAAGCGCAAACCTAGCCAGCTGCCAGGCAAACGTTATAAGCGAATGTGGCTGGCTCAAACAATTGCAGCACAAAATTGTACAAAATCCAGAGAAATATCCCGACTATTCTATAATCGACAATCAATTGAATCGTCACTTTCCGCGACACGATTCAGACGAAGATGATACCCCATGGAAACTGTGTGGCCACAACGCAACGGCAATGCGTCTGAAAACAAAAACCATGATAACACAACGGCATTATATACAATAAATCGAATAGCGAACCGCTACTACTGGCCCGGTATGTTTAGGGATGTGAGTCAGTATGTGCGCCGATGTCCATCATGCCAGCGCACAGTGGCGTGAATTAAAACAAAAGTGGTAAAAAGGCCGCAAATTTTGAACTGGTCAACCGATTTCGATGAAACCAACTGTTTTTAGAAAACATATTTTAAAGCACCCTGTTGTAAGACAGGGTAGCTCCAAAGAGCCTCAAAGTGGGAAAGTGCGGGTATCGAAATTCTTTCGGAGCTTGTAACTTTTGTAAATAGGGACCGATTTCAATAATTTTTTCAGCGGGACAATCTACGTTAAGAAGTAAAAATCAAACTTAGAGTACCATTTTATCTCTTTCAGTTTCCAAGTTATTTAACTTGAAAAATTAATTTTTTAGTTTTTGGCCCTGACTTTTTTTATTCGTTAGTACATAACTTCTTTATTATTTAGCAAAAATCAGTTTGTTTAATTGTTTTTGAAAGAAAACTTCATTACAATTCATATAAAAATTTTTTTATTGATATCTCAAAAATTCTAGCAAGGAATAATTTTGCAATTTGGATTTTTAAAAATTATGAAAAAATTTGGTATATTTTGTGAAAAAAGTATTCTTAATTTTTTTGGAATATTTTAAAAAATTATTAAGTATTTTATAAAAACTTTGATTTTTTCTGAGAAAGGAGACATTGAGAAAGGCTGTGAAATAAATTTTGGAGATTGCTGTTGGTGCACCCTACATTCAGCATTGGTCGAAAACTAGCAATTTTTTTCAAAAAATCCGATTTTCGGATGTGGCAAAAAAATTGCGCGGTCGTTTTTGTAAATTTTTTTGTTTTTTATTATAAATAAATTTGTTATAAGAGGAAACTCTTGACATCCTACACATAAATGTACTCAGGAGAGGAGATTTTCTAAAAATTCTAAAATTTTTCTAACACAATTTTTCCCAATAAGAAAAAAGTATTATCAAATTATAAATTGGGAATCACTTTAATTTTTATCAATAGCATACATTTAGTTTTGCAAACTGAAAAAAAAAATTATTCTCGTACCTTCAATATTTTTTGAAATATTCAAAATCCAATTTTGATTAAAATTTTTAATTTTCTACATTTTTATTTTTGTTAAAATTATTGATCTTATTTTCTTTACTGCAAATGTTTCTTAATTTTTTCTATGTTATTACAATAGTAGATATAATTGTCTATTCAACGGTCTTAAAATGTATACACAAATATAACGCCTCAGGTAACATTTTACGTGTTTTATCTGATACTAAACAAACACACATTTTTTATGAACTCTTGAAGCTGTTATTAAATACCTTCTTTACTTAAATACAATAAAACATAAGATTTAATTAAATAAATATAAGTATATTTATATACCTAAAAGGACAAATAGATTGAGTTATTTATTTATTTAAAAAAATTAGTAGTTAATTTAACATTAGAACATTAAATTACGAAAATTTGTTTATCCTTTTTAAACGCATATAAATTGCCTAAGTTGTGAATTTAACATGACAGAGAATTCCAGAGACTTTTTTGCCATGATATCAGATATTTGTTTGTATGAATATAAATACTTATGTATCAAGAGATATATGTACAATGTACATATGTATGTATGTATGAGTATGAAAACTTACAACTAAATTTCTCGTTTTGATTCTGATAATTATATTAAAAATATATTTAATAAGTTCAGTTTCATTTTTTTATTACTCGTATCGAAGTGTATGGATACATACATATGTTGTTTTTAAATTATATTTGGATTTTACTTCAAGAATTTGCTTTAAAATAATCTGAGACATCATGACCTAGCAAGCTATTGATTTCCTCTGCTTCGGGATCGTCCTTCTCGATTTCAATACTTATTTTTGGCAACCATTCCAAGCTTAAGGGCATGTTCATTAGTTGGAGTATAATTCTCAATGTCCTTAAAATCAGAATTATTCTTTCCGCATATATTACAAATCTAATAAGATTTTGTATTGGTTATTGCATTTTCAACTTTTCCATCTATCATTTTTAAATAAGGTCTAAAAGATACTGTTATTACTCGTCCTAATATATGAACGTCAATGGGTTGCATATTAGAAATTTCATGTTTTATACCATCAACCAGATTTTGAGTTGTTTCTTTGTTTTCCTTGATGTATTCAAAACGCATTGGTCGGCATAAAAACTTTGAGCCTGGTGTAGTATTTACCCACATATCTTTAAATGCATTTTTACTTGTTGAAGGCATTTCATTATGTAGTCGAAGCCTTAATGGTGCTAACGATGCCATTAAAACTTTGGAGAAGTCATTATCGTATGCACTGGGCTGTCTATATTCTGAAAATCCAGATGATCCATCACATCCCCATTTGTATATTAGTGTTAGTTCAGAATTATTACATGTATCTAAGTCTCTTTCGTCAAAAGTAGCGATGAGTCTTGATGCTGTATTATGAAGAAGGTCTGACAAACTAATGACTGCACTTCGTATCCACTGTTATCGGATGTGGCAAAATGTCTGATTTTCTTTTTAACAACAATGTACTTGATGGCAAAGGCCCACTTTAAGCACCTTCCTTAAGATATCGCATTTATTTCTTGAAAGGCCCAAATTAAGAATGTGCTAGTGCATCTTCCACCGTAAAATGTTTATTATATTTTGGCGTTGGAGTTCTCGTGGTATCTTCATAGCGAACAGTCGAATAGCGGAATTTTACTTACTTACCAAACAAACAAAAATTACATATACAAAAAAAAAATATTAGTAGTACATATTATTCGTAATAGGTACATACATACTGTCTTTAATAAATAAGCTTTCTGCTTTGCTAATATTTTTTACATAGTAAAAATAACAAAAACAAAAAAACCGCAAAAAAAACTTAAACAAGTGATATTGAGGAATACCTCAAAGTCAAACAAACAATCATAAATAACAAAAACAAAAAATACCGAAAATAAAAAAAAAACATAAACGAATAACCCTTGAGGAATTCTTTGTATGAATTCCTCAAATACAGAAAAACTTGAAGTGAGTTCTAACGGCAGAAATGCTTATTTTACTGTGAGTTCTGAAACTCTGAATGAACAAAATATAAAAAATAAACCTGATGAAAATCTTTTGTTAACGGCAACGCCAATTTTTCGTCAGCGATCAACTTCGCTTTGTCCAATGCCAAATAGTAATGATGCATTAACATTACAGTTGCCCAGTACTTCTTCATATAAGTCAGTAATATCATCCCCTTCAGGCTCGTGTTTATCACTTAACAAAGTTATCACTACAGATAACAGCGGCTCGAAACTCAAGGTACAAGTTGGAATGGACAGATACATTACAATTTTAAAGCGCGGGCGAAGCCCGAATTCTTCAAAAATCTCATCTGCTCCAAAAGTGTCTAGGGATAACAGCGCAGCCTCAACTAATCGCCAAAACCGCTTTAAAATTTTTCAAGATGACAACGACAAACCCGAGGTATCCTCGAACAAAACATCCAAGCCGCCACCAATCTATTTGAGACAAAAAAATTCAAATGCCCTTATTAAAAAATTAATTTCGGTCATTGGTGAGAATAAATTTCATATTGTTCCAATAAAACGTGGCAACATCGATGAAACTAAAATCCAAATTTATGACGAAAAAGATTTCCGCAAAATGGTTGCTGAATTTGAAATAACAAATAACAAATAACATCATCAAATATTATGATAGAATGTGAGTTCGCTTCTGTAGGATTAATAACTTTCTCGTTTTCCGCAAATGTAAAAATATTTATTCCTTTTATTGGGTGTATCAATTCCTTGAGATAACAGTATTTTGGTTGATATAAAGATTTTGAATATATGTAAATGTTTTTAAAACTTAAACCGTTGGGGCTCTCTATTAGACTAATCATAACATTAGTTTTGCCACAATTTGAAGGACCTACAATTAATGCTCGTATTGAATTTGGTAAAATTGTTCTATGTTTAATTTTTGGTTCGTTTTCTTGTGCTTCATCCGCATTTCTTACTACAATTTGTTTAGCTTGTTTTACTAATCGCATTTTTATAACTAACTTGGTTTTGATATAAATTTCTTATTATATAGCGAAACCTCATCATTTAAGTTTATAGTGTCAATCCCATTACATATAGCATATAATTAATAAAAATGAATATAAACTATAAAAGGGGAGTTAAAGATAATCAGTATAATATTGGTAGTGGATTAGTAAACAACTTAATAAACAAATTACCTGTTGAACTACATTTACCTGGTTATCAGTTTTGTGGACCTGGAACAAAACTTGAAAAACGTTTAGCAAGAGGTGATAAGGGAATAAATGCCTTAAATGCAGCTTGTAGGGAACACGATATTACATATTCAGAAACAAACGATATTAATAAGAGACATAAAGCGGATAAAATTTTAGTTGAAAAAGCTTGGCAACAAGTGCAATCTAAAGATAGTGATTTCAAAGAAAAGGCTAACGCTTGGTTCGTAACAAACGCTATGAAATCAAAACTTAAATTCGGATTAGGTATGAACAATATAAAAATTCATAAATCTAAAAAGTCACAGAAAAAAAAGGGTCAAATGAAAAAAACATGTGATAGAAAATTGTTTTCAAAAGCTGTTAAAAATACTCTTAACCTCTTGAGAAATGAAAAACCAGACAATTTAAAGGCTGCTGTTAAAATTGCGTTAAAATCCATTACTTCGAACTTCAAAGGGAAGAAGAGGGCTAATATTGTGATACCGAGAGTTATACCAATGCCCAAAATCGGTGGATTTCTTCCACTAATTCCAATCCTAGCAGCTTTATCCGCACTTGGTGGTTTGGCTACGGGTGGATCGTCTATTATTAAGGCTGTAAATGATATTGAAAATGGAAAAGAACAACTAGCCGAGGCTACTCGGCATAATAGACACATGGAATCAATTTCTATGGGAAAAGGCTTATATCTTAAACCATATAAATCTGGATATGGACTGTATTATAAACCGATTCCAAAAAACTTTTAGATAAGCTACCCAATCGACCATTAACTGATCTAGATTTAATAAAATATGGTAAAAAACTCG
This sequence comes from Tachina lurida, assembly GCA_944452675.1. Classification (NCBI taxonomy): domain Eukaryota; kingdom Metazoa; phylum Arthropoda; class Insecta; order Diptera; family Tachinidae; genus Tachina; species Tachina lurida. The sequence continues at coordinate 91,397,156 of OX101752.1, forward strand.
AAAATTTTAGAGGTGTGTTTATGCGAGATCGTTTGCCTAAAAAACCATTAGTTCAAGAATGTGGTATTGTTATCTAGATAACTCTCGTGGTGCTGGAACTCACTGGGTAGCCTATTATAAAAATCATAACTATAAAGAATATTTTGATAGCTTTGGAAACTTACAACCTCCAATTGAACTTGTTAATTATTTAAAGATACCCATTGACTATAATTATGAACGAAAACAACACTTTAATACATTTAATTGTGGTCACCTATGTTTAAAATTTTTATTCAATAAATGTAACTTGAAATAAATAAAACAAATATTTATACATATACACGTGTGTTGCATTTTATTTTATTTTATTTTATTTTTTTTTATTTTTTTTTACTTAATCAAGCTTTTGGTTTAAATTATGTCACAATATTGTTTATTAATTGTAAAAATAGATATTCTAGTTATATACAAACTAATATTTAATTTTCTTAAAAATATCATCATCCTCATCATTTAGAAATATATCTCTAAAATTATTTATTCTTTGTTCATCTATATAATAAATTTCCATTAAAGAATCATCGTTAGTATCATTCATAAATTGTTCTTCATAATGTCCCCAAGCAAGGGTATCTACATTATTTTTGCGAACATATCTTTTCTCATCTACATAGCTTAAAGATATTTTATTTATTAAGGAAGTATACAGATTGTGTAGCTTTGACTTAAATATATACATATTCGCATAGTAAATTTGTTTATTGTATAAACAATTTTTATAATCACTTAAGCTTAACTTAGCAAAACAATTATTTTTTACACCTTTTGCTTTTTTTATTTCTCTCCCTTCTTCAGTACTAAAATAATACATTTTAGATCTTAAACCAATGAATTCCCTCATGACGACTACATTATTTTCATCCTTCATCATTCCCAAAATTTTTTTATTTTTCTGGGGAATATTAAATTTATTATCACTTTCATAATCAGACGTATCGAATCTATCATCAATGTCATTGTAAATATCTCTATAAAAATCCTCAGTATAGATTGTATAAATAAAGGAGTTTGTATCCATATAATTAAGTTCTACATTAGATTCATATTTAGGAAGCATATAATCATAATGGAAATTATACATTTTCCACTTAGATATCTCTAAAACACAAAATCCAAGATATATTGGTTTATTATATATAGAATGCGTTTTATTTAATTCAATTGCAATCATATTGTCATCAAAAATACTTCAAGAACTGAATTCTGGTTTGGCAATTAGAGCTCGAGCTCCAAGCTTTTTCCCAACATTATCCCAAGAGTTAACAATTTTTATATTTTTCCGTTTGTCTACGTTCTCCATTGTTTTTCCGTATATTGCGTTATTTAATAACTTAAAGAAATTTTGTTCAAATTTATTCTTAGCATTCATCCTATGAAATGTATTTAAAGATATGTAACTTTTTAACCAATCGGACTGCTTAAATTTCAATATTGTATGTATTTTGTTTAACTTTAAACCATGTGTTAGGCACTGTTGTAAGTTTTTATAATATATAACATATTTAGTTTTGTTAGTCAAATCCAATATAAGCTTTGAATCTTTAGCCGTTGGAGGTACTTTGTTTTCGCAACAAAATGGTAAGAAGTTATGACGATCATGAATCTCTGTTGGATATGTCAAATCCACTTCCAGAATATATCCAACAGATGAATCGTCGGGAATGGAATGTAAGGAGAAACCGTCAATGTCACTAACCCATTCAAATCCACTTTCTGGTAAATATTGTGACATAGCCCACCCATATAAATTATTTGCATCTAAATACATTAGATACTTAGATTGAAGCTTATTGTTGAAATCTGTCATATATTTATTATTAGCTTTTGAATGTATTTTCGAACATTGAACAATTCCTCCTCTTATTCCCTTTTGGATGAATGTAATCATGTCAATATTAGTCAAAAGTTGTAATTTTATTTTCGTAATTTTAAGCATTGCATCCCATGAAAGCCCTGGCGCTGTATAATAATGACATGGATCTAATTTATATATGTTTTTACATAATAGTCTGAAATTCTCAAAAACGTCTGTCAGAAGTAAAACATCAGTTTTGAGGTAAAGCATTAGATAATCTTCTAGTGTCTCACAATTAAAAGCATTCCACACTTCCTTGGCATGGTTGTAATCGTCTACTGAACATTCTGTCTCTGTAAGTATATTGAAAAATTGTTCCCTCGTTGGTAAATTCCGTTCTTTAAGTTTGTCAACTGAATTTAAATAATTATATGGAAAAACTCCTTTTCTCATTAGTAAAGAAAATTGTTTTTCATCTTCAAAACTTGACTTTAATGTAGTAAAATCAGTTCTTGATAAATTATGTGCTAATGAGTCTAAACTTGACTGCATAAATCTGTATGAGTCTAAAAATCTAATTTTACAGTTGCCCAGTACTTCTTCATATAAGTCAGTAATATCATCCCCTTCAGGCTCGTGTTTATCACTTAACAAAGTTATCACTACAGATAACAGCGGCTCGAAACTCAAGGTACAAGTTGGAATGGACAGATACATTACAATTTTGAAGAATGCGGGCGAAGCCCGAATTCTTCAAAAATCTCATCTGCTCCAAAAGTGTCTAGGGATAACAGCGCAGCCTCAACTAATCGCCAAAACCGCTTTAAAATTTTTCAAGATGACAACGACAAACGAGAGGTATCCTCGAACAAAACATCCAAGCCGCCACCAATCTATTTGAGACAAAAAAATTCAAATGCCCTTATTAAAAAATTAATTTCGGTCATTGGTGAGAATAAATTTCATATTGTTCCAATAAAACGTGGCAACATCGATGAAACTAAGATCCAAATTTATGACGAAAAAGATTTCCGCAAAATGGTTGCTGAATTTGAAATAACAAATAACAAATAACATCATCAAATATTATGATAGAATGTGAGTTCGCTTCTGTAGGATTAATAACTTTCTCGTTTTCCGCAAATGTAAAAATATTTATTCCTTTTATTGGGTGTATCAATTCCTTGAGATAACAGTATTTTGGTTGATATAAAGATTTTGAATATATGTAAATGTTTTTAAAACTTAAACCGTTGGGGCTCTCTATTAGACTAATCATAACATTAGTTTTGCCACAATTTGAAGGACCTACAATTAATGCTCGTATTGAATTTGGTAAAATTGTTCTATGTTTAATTTTTGGTTCGTTTTCTTGTGCTTCATCCGCATTTCTTACTACAATTTGTTTAGCTTGTTTTACTAATCGCATTTTTATAACTAACTTGGTTTTGATATAAATTTCTTATTATATAGCGAAACCTCATCATTTAAGTTTATAGTGTCAATCCCATTACATATAGCATATAATTAATAAAAATGAATATAAACTATAAAAGGGGAGTTAAAGATAATCAGTATAATATTGGTAGTGGATTAGTAAACAACTTAATAAACAAATTACCTGTTGAACTACATTTACCTGGTTATCAGTTTTGTGGACCTGGAACAAAACTTGAAAAACGTTTAGCAAGAGGTGATAAGGGAATAAATGCCTTAAATGCAGCTTGTAGGGAACACGATATTACATATTCAGAAACAAACGATATTAATAAGAGACATAAAGCGGATAAAATTTTAGTTGAAAAAGCTTGGCAACAAGTGCAATCTAAAGATAGTGATTTCAAAGAAAAGGCTAACGCTTGGTTCGTAACAAACGCTATGAAATCAAAACTTAAATTCGGATTAGGTATGAACAATATAAAAATTCATAAATCTAAAAAGTCACAGAAAAAAAAGGGTCAAATGAAAAAAACATGTGATAGAAAATTGTTTTCAAAAGCTGTTAAAAATACTCTTAACCTCTTGAGAAATGAAAAACCAGACAATTTAAAGGCTGCTGTTAAAATTGCGTTAAAATCCATTACTTCGAACTTCAAAGGGAAGAAGAGGGCTAATATTGTGATACCGAGAGTTATACCAATGCCCAAAATCGGTGGATTTCTTCCACTAATTCCAATCCTAGCAGCTTTATCCGCACTTGGTGGTTTGGCTACGGGTGGATCGTCTATTATTAAGGCTGTAAATGATATTAAAAATGGAAAAGAACAACTAGCCGAGGCTACTCGGCATAATAGACACATGGAATCAATTTCTATGGGAAAAGGCTTATATCTTAAACCATATAAATCTGGATATGGACTGTATTATAAACCGATTCCAAAAAACTTTTAGATAAGCTACCCAATCGACCATTAACTGATCTAGATTTAATAAAATATGGTAAAAAACTCGAAAATTTTAGAGGTGTGTTTATGCGAGATCGTTTGCCTAAAAAACCATTAGTTCAAGAATGTGGTATTGTTAATCTAGATAACTCTCGTGGTGCTGGAACTCACTGGGTAGCCTATTATAAAAATCATAACTATAAAGAATATTTTGATAGCTTTGGAAACTTACAACCTCCAATTGAACTTGTTAATTATTTAAAGATACCCATTGACTATAATTATGAACGAAAACAACACTTTAATACATTTAATTGTGGTCACCTATGTTTAAAATTTTTATTCAATAAATGTAACTTGAAATAAATAAAACAAATATTTATACATATACACGTGTGTTGCATTTTATTTTATTTTATTTTTTTTTTATTTTTTTTTATTTTTTTTTACTTAATCAAGCTTTTGGTTTAAATTATGTCACAATATTGTTTATTAATTGTAAAAATAGATATTCTAGTTATATACAAACTAATATTTAATTTTCTTAAAAATATCATCATCCTCATCATTTAGAAATATATCTCTAAAATTATTTATTCTTTGTTCATCTATATAATAAATTTCCATTAAAGAATCATCGTTAGTATCATTCATAAATTGTTCTTCATAATGTCCCCAAGCAAGGGTATCTACATTATTTTTGCGAACATATCTTTTCTCATCTACATAGCTTAAAGATATTTTATTTATTAAGGAAGTATACAGATTGTGTAGCTTTGACTTAAATATATACATATTCGCATAGTAAATTTGTTTATTGTATAAACAATTTTTATAATCACTTAAGCTTAACTTAGCACAACAATTATTTTTTACACCTTTTGCTTTTTTTATTTCTCTCCCTTCTTCAGTACTAAAAGAATACATTTTAGATCTTAAACCAATGAATTCCCTCATGACGACTACATTATTTTCATCCTTCATCATTCCCAAAATTTTTTTATTTTTCTGGGGAATATTAAATTTATTATCACTTTCATAATCAGACGTATCGAATCTATCATCAATGTCATTGTAAATATCTCTATAAAAATCCTCAGTATAGATTGTATAAATAAAGGAGTTTGTATCCATATAATTAAGTTCTACATTAGATTCATATTTAGGAAGCATATAATCATAATGGAAATTATACATTTTCCACTTAGATATCTCTAAAACACAAAATCCAAGATATATTGGTTTATTATATATAGAATGCGTTTTATTTAATTCAATTGCAATCATATTGTCATCAAAAATACTTAAAGAACTGAATTCTGGTTTGGCAATTAGAGCTCGAGCTCCAAGCTTTTTCCCAACATTATCCCAAGAGTTAACAATTTTTATATTTCTCCGTTTGTCTACGTTCTCCATTGTTTTTCCGTATATTGCGTTATTTAATAACTTAAAGAAATTTTGTTCAAATTTATTCTTAGCATTCATCCTATGAAATGTATTTAAAGATATGTAACTTTTTAACCAATCGGACTGCTTAAATTTCAATATTGTATGTATTTTGTTTAACTTTAAACCATGTGTTAGGCACTGTTGTAAGTTTTTATAATATATAACATATTTAGTTTTGTTAGTCAAATCCAATATAAGCTTTGAATCTTTAGCCGTTGGAGGTACTTTGTTTTCGCAACAAAATGGTAAGAAGTTATGACGATCATGAATCTCTGTTGGATATGTCAAATCCACTTCCAGAATATATCCAACAGATGAATCGTCGGGAATGGAATGTAAGGAGAAACCGTCAATGTCACTAACCCATTCAAATCCACTTTCTGGTAAATATTGTGACATAGCCCACCCATATAAATTATTTGCATCTAAATACATTAGATACTTAGATTGAAGCTTATTGTTGAAATCTGTCATATATTTATTATTAGCTTTTGAATGTATTTTCGAACATTGAACAATTCCTCCTCTTATTCCCTTTTGGATGAATGTAATCATGTCAATATCAGTCAAAAGTTGTAATTTTATTTTCGTAATTTTAAGCATTGCATCCCATGAAAGCCCTGGCGCTGTATAATAATGACATGGATCTAATTTATATATGTTTTTACATAATAGTCTGAAATTCTCAAAAACGTCTGTCAGAAGTAAAACATCAGTTTTGAGGTAAAGCATTAGATAATCTTCTAGTGTCTCACAATTAAAAGCATTCCACACTTCCTTGGCATGGTTGTAATCGTCTACTGAACATTCTGTCTCTGTAAGTATATTGAAAAATTGTTCCCTCGTTGGTAAATTCCCTTCTTTAAGTTTGTCAACTGAATTTAAATAATTATATGGAAAAACTCCTTTTCTCATTAGTAAAGAAAATTGTTTTTCATCTTCAAAACTTGACTTTAATGTAGTAAAATCAGTTCTTGATAAATTATGTGCTAATGAGTCTAAACTTGACTGCATAAATCTGTATGAGTCTAAAAATCTAATTTCAATATTGATATTATCTATACTGATAATTTTTGAAATGGATATGTACAATTCCTTATTTAATGGGAGAATATTTATTGAACCATTATTAATATGATTAAGTTCCTTTATAAACAAATGTGAATCATACGAAGAAAGATTATGAAAGACAACAGGAATAAAACGTGGAACTTTGAAATTTAAATTACATTTTTGATGTGCAGGTCCTCTATATTTCCCACTTAAATGACAATGGTCTTTAACTTTATCTTCATTTACAATAGGTTTTAAACAAATATGACAAATAGTAGACTTCCTAAAGTGTAATTCTTCGCCTTCATTCAAAGGGATCATTGGTTTTTTATCTTTTAAATAATTTGTATATAAGAAGACTACATCCTTCACTTGTTCACTTATAAATTCTTTGGGTGAATCTTCCCCCTTAAAATACTTAAACTTATCTAAATTCTTATCATAACTACATTTTAAATAATATGAGAAAGCATATGGGATATGTTTGTTTATCAATGTTGTTGATGATTTATTTGGATTCGGAATGCATGTTTCAAAATTCTGAAATATGCATTCAGAATTCGCATAAATAACAAATGGTACATCCATTGCTTTCTCATGATCTTTAAATTCTAAAATTACCTTATCTTCATTTGGAAGATATACTACCCGCTTTCTACATTCTGACATGTGTTTTGTTAATCTGTCCTCCTTTGTAAAGTGCTGCAAACTAAAGTTGCACAGATAATTTCTCCCCTTAAACTTGCTGGTTTGGTTCCTAATTAATCTATATAATATATTATAACAAACAAAATAATCAATTGAAAGGAATTTATAAAAAATTTTATGATTTATATTACCTTGAAATATTTTTTATCCACACATAATGGCCTGTTGTTGTTGAGCTAATTTCCTTTTGAAGAAAGAGAAGATTGATATGATGTGATTTAACTTCTTTTGTTTTATAATATGGTCCGATAATAATATTATGTTCCTCATCATATCCGAAAACATTTACACTTATCCATTCGTTAAGCACTTCAAACAGCTCTACATCTTATCTGTAGAGGGGAGCATAAACCTTCAAAATTCAAGAGTCCTCTATGTGTATTTATTTGGGTTAAATTTATGTTTACTGGATATGATGATATACGATTCGCATTTTTGCTAAAATTATATATTGAGGAAACTACAGCCCATTTAAAACAAAATTGGTCATTGTTCTGCACATTTACACAAGCTTTTCTACTGCTCAGCTTCTGTGGTAGTGGAAAATATGTAGAACCTTTCAATGGTTGATATTTATTAAGGTTTGTCTCCAATTTTATAATTTGAACCAACGTCCATCCACTGTCTCTTTCCTGGAACTCCTCCATTTTATTTATAACTTCTTTTATTTTATGGATAAAGACTTCATTAAGGCTATTTTCATTAAAAATTGGTTCCATTTTCGTTTGAAATGTTTTAATCTGTAATGAAGTATTTTCCATATCTTCTGTAGAAAGCTTGGCGTATAATCCCGATAGCTCAATATTAATTTTCATAGCTTTATATACATTCAAACACAAATTAATTTCGGGTTTTAAAGCTAACCAAGCCTTATTCAAAAATTCCTCAGGAAAGAGACATCCATCATCACTGTTTTCAAATAGCAATGTTTGTATTCTAGACTTGAATGCGCTTTGTAGTCTCTTAACACCGTTTTGAGGAATAGGGAATTCTGCTACATGTTTCGATGATCTAGCATGGGTTTTTTCATGTTCAAATAAAATTTTTTTATTACTGAAAAATTTTCCACATTCAATACAACTATATAAGTTTTCCATTTTTTATACAATTTAAAGTTTTGGGAATTGAACTTATCACTGGTAAAATAATTTTTATTTAATTTAAAATTGTTGAAAGTCTTCTTATTTTTCGTTGTTAATTTTAAAGAAAATTATTTATTTTTAATGAATACACTTATCACTGCAAAACTAATATTCATATAATTCAACAGTTTTTAAATATTGTTTTAGTTTTTTGAATGATGTTGTAAGACTACACCATTTCCAGTTGTACTGAAATACAATTGTTTTTCAGAAATTTCTAAATATGTTTCAGAAGTTTCTAATTATAGTTCAGAAGTTTCTAATTATATTTCAGAAATTTCTAAATATGTTTCAGAAGTTTCTAATTACCGTTCAGAAGTTTCTAATTATATTTCAGAAATTTCTATTTATATTTCAGAAATTTCTAAATATGTTTCAGAAGTTTCTAATTATAGTTCAGAAGTTTCTAATTACACTTCAGAAGTTTCCAATTATGTTTCAGAATTTTCTAATTGCATTTCAGAAAGTTCTAATTGCTTTTCAGACATTTCTAATTGCTTTTCAGAAATTTCTAATTGTTTTTTAGAAATTTCTAATTGCATTTCCGAATTTTTAAATTACATTTCAGAAACTTCCAATTGTATTTCAGAATTTTCCATTTTTATTTCAGTTATTTATATATATTATTCTGTATAAAATTTTGGGGTTTTTTTTTAAATAAACAATAAGTGTAGGAATTATACCACTTTATTGTGAACTACATACATACAAAAAAAGTATAGGTTACTTGGTTTTCGCACAATATACGTATATATGTGGTACCAGGAACCAGGTATTGATCTCTGTTTGCACAATTATCATTATGATTTTGTTACTATGTATAATATTATGCTAAGTTATATTAATAATATCATATACGGCAATAATATAATTATGTTATAATTACACAATAACTGTAACTGTTAACTGTTTGGAATATTATTGAAAATATGTTAACATACAATACTTAGAAATGATTAGATTTTATAAAATGTAGGTGCACAAAAATAATATATCCATATAACAGCCTGAAATACATTTAGAAATTTCTGAAATACAAATGGAAAATTCTAAAATACAATTGGAAGTTTCTGAAATGTAATTTGAAAATTCGGAAATGCAATTAGAAATTTCTAAAAAACAATTAGAAATTTCTGAAAAGCAATTAGAATTTTCTGAAATGCAATTAGAAAATTCTGAAACATAATTGGAAACTTCTGAAGTGTAATTAGAAACTTCTGAACTATAATTAGAAACTTCTGAAACATATTTAGAAATTTCTGAAATATAAATAGAAACTTCTGAAATATAATTAGAAACTTCTGAACGGTAATTAGAAATTTCTGAAACATATTTAGAAATTTCTGAAATATAATTAGAAACTTCTGAACTATAATTAGAAACTTCTGAAACATATTTAGAAATTTCTGAAAAACAATTGGAAACTTCTGAAATACAACTGGAAATGGTGTAGAATTTTGTTTGAAAAAACATTCTGTTTTATACTTTTTCTCAGAACAAATAAAATGTGAATTTCACCAAGGCACCCACGTAAATCTACACGCACAAAAAGCATGCATACGCATGTCCCTCGTTCTTAATACTTTAATACTTAATATCATGTGTCTTGCATGTGCATGTCCTATCCTTTTTTTTTCTTAAAATGAAAATTAGAGTAAAGCAAAGTACATCTAGGTGCTGTGACATGAAAAAGCATGCAAAAGCATGCATACGCATGTCTTATGGAAAAATACATATATTGGAATATCCTTCCTTATGGGAAAATACATGTATTGGAAATATCCTTCCTTATAGGAATATTTTTTCATGTAATTTTTTGGTAAGAATTTTGAAAATTTCCATATAAATGAAAAAAGTAATAAAACATTGTAATGCATACATATACATATGACCATGTGTCTTGCACATGCATGTTTAAATTTCATGTCTTGTACATGCATGTTTAACTTTCATTAAATAGATAACTTATTTTAAACATAAACTCTCATTTTCATAAAATTTAAATGAATTTGAAATATATGCATTTTATTTTAATTTTTTCAAACAAAATTTTCCTGAAATGGATTTCAAATTCACTTTGTTAACGTGCATGTGCATGTTTAACATAAAACCAAAAATCAATAAATAATAGGGGCTCACTTCACTTTACTAAATATATTTATTGTTTTAAAAATTGTGTAACTACATAAAATTTCTTATGACAAATGAAAAAATTTAGCTATAGTTTAGTTCGAATATTGCTGAACCATTTGGTGATTGGCGTCCTTTGTAAATAATTGTCCAAATTTTGTCATTCATTTTTGATAAGTAAGGATCCTCTCTGCTTAAATATTTAACGATTCTTTGCGGAAGATAAAACCACTTATTGTTGTTTAAATATACAATAACTTTGGATCCATATTGTGTAACCTTCCATTCAAAATTTAAAATCTTGTAAGGTTCATTTAAGGGAATATCATCAATTTTTGTGTATTCAGATTTTATTCCTTGCGCAATGTTAATTATTTGTTGATGGATCTAAAAACAAACAAAAAAATTAGTTAAATTTTATATGTATTTCTTAAACTTTCATATAATAAATAAAAAAATTCTAATGTTATGTTAAACTTCATTCTTACCATTGTTGTTGAACGTAATTTCAAGGATCTTTGAATAACAATAACTAAAACTAAATTATAATTGGTCTTTTATATACATATTTTTGAGTCAATCGAACTCTCATTTTTTATATAATTACTCAAATGAGAATCTCATTCGAATTGTTCCATTTACAAAAATGTCTTCGTTAAACTTTTTATGAGAAAAATATATTCTCATTTGAAGTTAACTTTGTTGTAGGAATATATGTATGTATTAGAATATCCTTCCTTATGGAAAAAATACATTGAGCCAGTATCCCTACATTTATACTACTACGGAATATCCTTCCTAATGGGGAAAAAATACATGTATTGGAATGCACATATACTAATTAGAATGATCCTTATGGAAAAAATACATTGAGCCAGTATCCCTACATTTATTTTGATCCTTATGGAAAAAATACATTGAGCCAGTATCCCTACATGTATTTTGATCCTTATGGAAAAAATGCATTGAGCCAGTATCCCTACATTTATACTACTTTAGTTTCATCCTTATGGAAAATGTATGCATCAAAATTATAAAACTTTTCTAATTGGAATGATCCTTATGGAAAAAAATTCAGATTCTAATTAGAATGATCCTTATGATAAAAATACATTGAACCAGTATCCCTACATTTATACTACTACTGACATTCCAACAATCTATAAGGAATTAAAAAGTCTTAAGTTTTCGTTTAACTCTGGTCCTACTAAAATACCAAGCAAGATTTTAATAAACTTTTATTCAATACATCAATCGAATATGGTACTTTTCCGAGTGCATGGAAGAACTTGTTTATTATTCCACTGTTTAAATCAGGAAATAAAGCTGATATTGCAAATTATAGTGGTATTGCAAAACTGAGTGTTATGCAAAATATAATATTTCTGATTTTCTTTGTGAATTTTTGCTTAAATTTTCTTTGATACTATCATAATATGAGATGTTTTCGGTTCTTATTTTACTTTGTTTGATTTTAGTAATGGTGTTATTAGTGTTTAAAATTTTTTATTCAAACTTTGCAAAAAATTTTGACCTTGTGTCAGAGAAATTGTTCTGGTGCTCACGGTCGGATAGTCACGGGTAGACAATTGGCTATAGGGGCTTAGAAGAGAGTTTCGGCTACAAAAAGTGTTAATATTTTTTTGTTTTCTTTTGACCTGTGAACACTGTTGCCAGAAAATGATGATGAGAGAATGCTAGATCCTTAAAAAAATTCTGCTAACCTACCATTTACACATGAAACTAATTGCAAGAAAGTAGCAATACAATCACATTTTTACACTACCACACTCACATAGTTTTTAATTTCCACTCAGCTTTCAACGATTTTTTCAAAAAAGTAAATTTTTGATGTTTTCAGAAAGTAAAATGACAAAGACGTGAACACTGTTACCCACATCAAAAATTTATACAAATATGTATATAGGATTGTGGCAAATAATTATTATAAATTATTCTTATTTTGTATAAATATTTAAATAATTGTAATTTCGTATCTTCAAATATACATGAAGAAGACAATTCGTGCCTATTTAAAACAATAATATTATTACAATATTAACAATAATACTTATTCCCAATTTATTGCCTTATAAATGTGTGTAGGTGATATTCTGGGTAACTCTAAATAGGAAGTAAACAAAACAATTTTTTTCAAATTTACTTTTCGACCACACTTTTAAAATGAACTTTCACTTTCCTATGAAAACAAACAAGAAATTTTCATGAAAGTAATTTTTTTCATTAAAATTTTTATTCATAATACGTATACAAAAATTTCAAGAAAGTACTTTCATGTGTAAATGTCAGTTTCTATTGTATCTTCATAGTGAACAGACAGAATAGCGGAATTTTTTTTTACATACAAACTAAATAAAAAAAAAATCATACAAAAATATTCGTAGTACATATTGACTATAATAAATAACCTTTATTTGCTTTGCAAATATTTTTTACATATAGAAATAACAAAAACAAAAAAAAACCGTAAACAAAAAAACATACAAACATACCCTTGAGGAATACTCTTTATGAGTACCCCAAAGGAAAAAAATAGTGAAGTGAGTTCTAACGGCAGAAATGCCTATTTTACTGTGAGTTTTGATGCTCATAATGATATCAATAAAAATAAAATATCTGATAATAGACTTGCTGTGAGTTCTGAAGCTCTTAATAAAAATCAAAAATCTGATAATAGACTTTTTCTAACGGCAAAACCACAGTTTCGTCAGCGATCAACTTCGCTTTGTCCAATGCCAACTAGTGAATCGTTGACAATATTGCCTAGTACTTCCACATTTAACTCAGCGATATCACCCGCCTCGGGCTCGGGGTCACCACTTAACCAAGTTGTCACTGAAAATAAGAGTAGCCCAAAACCCAAGGTCCAAGTCGGAATGGACAGGTACATTACAATTTTAAAGCGCGGGCGAAGCCCTAATTCTACTAAAATTGCATCTGCTCCAAAGATGTCTAGGGATAACAGCGCATCCTCAACTTATCGCCAAAACCGCTTTAAAATTCTTCAAGAAGACAACGAAAAACCAGAGGTATCCTCGAACAAATCATCCAAGCCGCCACCAATATATTTGAGACAAAAAAATTCAAATGCCCTTATTAAAAAATTAATTTCGGACATTGGTGAGAATAAATTTCACATTGTTCCAATAAAACGTGGCAACATCGATGAAGCTAAAATCCAAATTTATGACGAAAAAGATTTCCGCAAAATGGTTGCTGAATTTGAAAAAAGTAAAACAAGCTTCTACACATACCAGCTTAAGAGCGCTAAAGGCATGCAGATCGTATTGAAGGACATATATTCTTATGTTGTCCCCAAAGAAATAAAAGATGCACTCGTCCTCCAGGGGTTCAAGGTAAAAAATGTGTCCAATATAATAAATAGAGAAAAGATTCCCCAACCCCTATTTCGTGTTGAACTTGAGCCTAATGATATACAATTGAAAAAAAATGAGACGCATCCAATTTATAATTTAAAATACCTCTTGTACCGAAAAATCACAGTTGAAGAGCCACATAAGCGTTCAGGTCCTGTACAGTGCCATAATTGCCAAGAATATGGCCATACAAAAACATACTGCAATTTACCCTCTGTTTGTGTTGTGTGCGGCGAATTACACGGCACCGCTAGCTGCAACAAACCAAAAGATCAAAGTGATAAAAAATGCAGTAATTGTGGAGGTAATCACACCGCTTACTACAGAGGTTGTCGTGTGTACTCTTTGGTAAAGAAGACTATGGTGCAAAAACCTAAATTAGCTGCAGCTCAATCAGCAAACGTTTACTCTGCCACTTTTCAGCAAATGAGCCAACCAGTTACTTCCCGTGTATCGTATGCAGATGCTGCTAAGGCTAGTTCTATTCCGACACAAAATGTTTCACCGCAAAATAATTCTACAAATACACACTCAAACTTTAATTATAATCGCCTTGAAGCCACTATTGATAATCTTGTGCAAACTATAAACAATTTTACAACAAATATGACTAGCATGATGCAAGAAATGTTGCGAATGCAGAATACTCTGCTTCAAGCAATACTTAATAAGCCATGAACACGTTAACAATATGTTTCTGGAACGCAAACGGCATTCGCCAACATAAAAATGAACTTGAGCACTTCCTCACGGAAAAAAATATTGATATAATGTTAGTATCTGAGACTCATTTGACTTCGAGAAGTCTTTTTAAAATTTATGGCTACACTATATATGATACAAAGGACCCTAGAGGAAGGGCTTGCGGTGGATCAGCAATTCTAATAAAGTCAAGACTCAAGCACTATGTTCTTGATAACATTTGTGAAGAATACCTACAAGCAACAAATATTGGCATTGAAAGTTTTTGTTCAAATTTCATTATATCATCAATTTACTGCCCTCCCAGATTTTCAATCACTGAGAATCAATATGAGGATTTCTACAAATCTTTTGGACCTTGTTTTGTAGCAGCTGGAGACTACAATGCGAGACATACGTTCTGAGGTTCGCGCCTTGTTACACCCAGAGGTCGAGCATTGTTCAACACTATTTCAAAAATGGGCTTGGATGTCATTTCGAGTGGGGAGCCCACTTATTGGCCTACTGACATTCAAAAAATTCCGGACGTTATAGATTTTGGCGTCATAAAAAATATCTCTAGGGATTTAATTCAAGTTCGAGCTTCTCTTGATCTCTCGTCCGATCACTCCCCGACGATCATCACAATTTGTAGCCCATTAAGAAGTAACTTACCTGACCCATATGTGAAGATGATCAATCGTGTAAATTGGCTGGGGTTCAAAAAATATCGCAGCAGTCATTGTACGGAAAACATTACGCTTAGAACACCCGATGATATTGAATCGAACATTGCCAATCTCAGCGAGAATATTAAACAGGCTGCTGAACATGCCACTATCTCCCATCCGCAGATTGGGTTTAATTAAATTTATTCTACAGACATTGAACGTCTCGTACGTGAAAAAAGAAGGGCTAGAAGGGAATGGCAACAGCACAGATCACCACAAAATAAAATCAGATTTAAAGAGTGCACTAAACGACTCCAAGAGTTGCTTGCATCTGAAAAAATTGCATCTCTTAAAAATTATCTGGAGGGTCTTGATGTTACACCGGCGTCTAATTACTCCTTGTGGCGCGCTGCCAGAAAGCTTAAAACACCCGTTGAGTATAAGCCACCTCTACGCACATCTACCGGAGGTTGGGCAAGAAGCGATACTGAAAAAGGTAAAATATTTGCTGAGCACTTAAAATCCGTTTTTACGCCAAATATATGTACTGGTGTTGCTGATTTGCCGAATATAGTCGCTCTACCCCCTCAACACATAAAGTTTAAGACGCGTGATTTACAAAAATTAATTGCCGAACTCAACCCGAAGAAAGCTCCGGGTATTGATGAAATTAGTAATCAGATGCTGATGAACTTGCCTCGTATTGCAATGAGAATCCTATTATTCATATTTAATGCTATTTTACGACTGGAGTATTATCCACACAACTGGAAACTTGCCAAGGTTAAAATGATTCCAAAGCCTGGCAAAGATATAACAAAGGCTGAGTCATATAGGCCAATAAGTCTACTATCTACAATGTCAAAGCTTTTCGAAAAACTGCTCAAAACAAAATTGTCCCCAATTCTAATTAGTAGTGGGTGCATACCAGACCATCAATTTGGTTTTAGAAGTCAGCATAGCACCATTGAACAAACTCACAGATTGGTTCAATTTATAAGAAGAACTTTTGAGGGAAAAAAGTATTGTTCTGCGCTGTTTATTGACGTTTCCCAGGCATTTGATAAAGTGTGGCATGAAGGCCTTATTTTAAAATTGAAGACTTACTTACCAATAAACATTTTAAATCTTTTGGAAAGTTACATTATTTCCCGTAAGTTCACTGTTGCGGAAGGAGACTTTACAAGTAGGCCTGAAACAATTTCATCTGGTGTGCCACAGGGGAGTATACTGGGACCAGTTTTATATTTAATTTATACTTGTGATATGCCTGTGAGCAGTAGTATCCATACTTCCACATTTGCCGACGATACAGCCTGCCTTAGTATGCATGAAAACCCTGATGAGGCATCCCGCAAACTCCAGGAACACATTAGCCAGATGGAGCTTTGGTTAAACTTATGGAGAATCAAAGTAAATGAACAAAAGTGTGTTCAAGTAACATTTACTTTACGAAGAGATACTTGTTCCCCCATTCGGAATAGCAATCAAGTTGTTTCTCAACATTCACATGTGAAATATCTTGGTATACACCTTGATCGACGACTTACATGGAAACACCACATTGATTCTAAGTTAACTCAAATGAAACTTAAACTAACTCAGGTACATTGGCTGATTGGTCGAAATTCAACACTTAGCCTAGACTGTAAACTTTTAATATACAAGTCGCTTTTAAAGCCAATATGGTGCTACGGAATTCAACTATGGGGCACTGCTTCAGCTTCAAATGTAGAGAAAATTCAACGCAGGCAAAATAAAATTTTACGCATGATAACATCGGCTCCATGGTACATCAAAAATTCAAATATACATCGTGATTTGAATATGCCACTAGTGACTGAAGAAATTGCAAAATACGCTGGCAAATACTTAACAAAACTCGTGTCACATCCTAATCCGCTTGCCCGTAATATTTTGAACTTTACTGGACACATCCGCCTAAAAAAGAGGGACACAATGGCTCTTATTCACAGCACTCCAGATGGGACTTCTTGAAAATACTTTTATTTTTTTCCTTTTGATTATCACTACTTACATATGTATTATATATAACTACTACTAAGCTTATGTCCGACATTGGTCGGGCCTAATTATATTTTTTAGATTTAAGATTTGAATACTTATTGTTAGTTCATATATGAAGATACAATAAATAAAAATCATGCATAAAAAAAAAAAAAAATATTTTGGCGTTGGAATGTTTTCCACCATCTGTCTTAATCTTTTTGGAGACGCAACTAGTAGAACATCTACGATTTTGCCTGCTTCTTTAAGTTGAGTCTTCGCTAAAATCAATTTGAATGAATCTTTGATTTCATTTTCCGAATACGTATTTATCAAGTCTTCTTGTTTAATCCTTTTGCGTCGAACGTTATCGTTATCTTTATTTGGCCGACCAAACTTCTTTGGGTATATTTCCGTAGATAGTCCCATATCTAACCAATCCTGATGTTTATTCTGAAATTTAGAAATTGATTTATTGCATTCACGTATCTTCTTTTCATATAATTTAAAAAAATTTTCAAGTTTCTTTTCGATAAATCGGTGTTTACAGATAAACCATATGTAGTAGATATTATGTACATCATTTGGTCTACCTTGTCCAACCGAGTACTCCCATCAGTGAGGTTTTCCCACATTAATTTGCAGAGCTATTTATTTTTAATTGTTATCTCCATGATAGCTATAACTGAAGTAATGACATTAAATGCATCGCAGCTTATATATATATATAGCTATTTTACAAGCTACGAATACAAAACCGATACAAATATCAGGTAAAACCATACCCATAATGGACATGTGCGCGCAGGTACCTTTGTCCTTGTGGATATATAAATATACTGTGTGTATATAAATTCTTATATTTTATTGTATTTAAGTAAAGAAAGTATTTAATAACAGCTTCAAGAGTTCATAAAAAAATGTGGGTTTGTTTGAGTATCAGATAAAACACGTAAATTGTTACCTGAGGTGTTATATTTGTGTATACATTTTAGGACTGATATAATGGCAAAGGAATACATATTATATACGGTTGAATAAACAATTATATCTTCTATTGTAATAACTTAGAAAAAATTAATAAACATTTGCAGTAAAGAAAATAAGATCAATAATTTAACAAAAATAAAAATGTAGAAAATTAAAATTTTTAATCAAAATTGGATTTTGAATATTTCAAAAAAGAGAAGAAAAATTAAACTAGACTTTATTAGCTGGGGGAAATACCGATATTTTTCTGTGCAGCCACGCACTTCATCAGCACCCATGTCTATCTACTGGGGTAGAGATTATTATTAACATCAGCTATTAAACTTAAATTTCTATGAAATGGAATATGAGAATTGATTGTGTATACAATTATTGATTTGCCTTTGGCAAACACATTTGTAAGTATCACTATTCATTTTCTGTTTTTCCATTTTCTATTTAGGTTAGCACGAAGTTATATCACTCTACCTATGTATGTTTAACTATTCTTACTTATCTTTTACGATCATCACATTAATTATTTTTACTTATTCGATGCACCATCGGTACATACATATAAGTATTATTGTAGTGGGTTTATGTTACTTTGTTTTTGCTTTCTACAGTTGACTTCGATTTTCAGTGCGTGGCTGCGCAGAAAAATATCGGTATTTCCCCCAGCTAATAAAGTCTAGTTTAATTTTTCTTCGCTTCTTTAGATACTCACATTAATTAAGAAAAATATTTCATTCAATAAGAATTGAAATTACTGAACTCAAGCCTGATTAAGAAATCATTTCTGATTAAAATTCAGTACAGTTCAATTAAATCTAAAAATGTCTCATTTAATTCATCATGGGCACGTGACAAAAATATGTTCACTTAGCGATCACTGTTCACTTGGCTATCACTGCTTCAGAATGATGAAAAGCGAAGTCAACTGTAGAAAGCAAAAACAAAGTAACATAAAGCCTCTACAATAATACTCATATGTATGTACCGATGGTGCATCGAATAAGTAAAAATAATTAATGTGATGATCGTAAAAGATAAGTAAGAATAGTTAAACATACATAGGTAGAGTGATATAACTTCGTGCTAACCTAAATAGAAAATGGAAAAACAGAAAATGAATAGTGATACTTACAAATGTGTTTGCCAAAGGCAAATCAATAATTGTATACACAATCAATTCTCATATTCCATTTCATAGAAATTTAAGTTTAATAGCTGATGTTAATAATAATCTCTACCCCAGTAGATAGACATGGGTGCTGATGAAGTGCGTGGCTGCACAGAAAAATATCGGTATTTCCCACAGCTAATAAAGTCTAGTTTAATTTTTCTTCTCTTCTTTAGATACTCACATTAATTAATAAAAATATTTTATTCAATAAGAATTGAAATTACTGAACTCAAGCCTGAATAAGAAATTATTTCTGATTAAAATTCACTACAGTTCAATTAAATCTAAAAAAAAAATTTCTCATTTAATTCATCATGGGCACGTGACAAAAATATGTTCACTTAGCGATCACTGTTCACTTGGCTATCACTGCTACAGAATGCTGGTAAGCGAAGTCAACTGTAGAAAGCAAAAACAAAGTAACATAAAGCCACTACAATAATACTTATATGTATGTACCGATGGTGCATCGAATAAGTAAAAATAATTAATGTGATGATCGTAAAAGATAAGTAAGAATAGTTAAACATACATAGGTAGAGTGATATAACTTCGTGCTAACCTAAATAGAAAATGGAAAAACAGAAAATGAATAGTGATACTAACAAATGTGTTTGCCAAAGGCAAATCAATAATTGTATACACAATCAATTCTTATATTCCATTTCATAGAAATTTAAGTTTAATAGCTGATGTTAATAATAATCTCTACCCCAGTAGATAGACATGGGTGCTGATGAAGTGCATGGCTGCACAGAAAAATATCGGTATTTCCCCCAGCTAATAGTGTCTAGTTTAATTTTTCTTCTCTTCTTTAGATACACACATTAATTAATAAAAATATTTCATTCATAAGAATTGAAATTACTGAACTCAAGCCTGATTAAGAAATTATTTCTGATTAAAAATTCACTATAGTTCAATTAAATCTAATAATGTCTCAGTTAAATAGCTGATGTTAATAATAATCTCTACCCCAGTAGATAGACATGGGTGCTGATGAAGTGCGTGGCTGCACAGAAAAATATCGGTATTTCTCCCAGCTAATAAAGTCTAGTTTAATTTTTCTTCTCTTTTTTAGGTACTCACATTAATTAATAAAAATATTTCATTCAATAAGAATTGAAATTACTGAACTCAAGCCTGATTAAGAAATCATTTCTGATTAAAATTCACTACAGTTCAATTAAATCTAAAAATGTCTCATTTATTTCAAAAAATATTGAAGGTAGGAGAATAATTTTTTTCAGTTTGCAAAACTAAATGTATGCTATTGATAAAAATTAAAGTGATTCCCAATTTATAATTTGATAATACTTTTTTCTTATTGGGAAAAATTGTGTTACAAAAATTTTAGCATTTTTAGAAAATCTTCTCTATTGCCTACATTTATGTGTAGGATGACAAGAGTTTCCTACAGGTTACTTATAACAAATTTATTTATAATAAAAAACTAAAAAATTTACAAACACAACCGTGCAATTTTTTTGCCACATCCGAAAATCGGATTTTTTGAAAAAAAAAAATTGCTAGTTTTCGACCAATGCTGAATGTAGGGTGCACCAACAACAATCTCCAAAATTTATTTCACAGCCTTTCTCAATGTCTCCTTTTTCAGAAAAAATCAAAGTTTTTATCAAATCATTACATAGTATAAAACAAAGTCGCTTTTTCTGTCCCTATATCCCCATGTATGCTTAAATCTTTAAAACTACGCAACGGATTTTGATGCGTTTTTTTTAATAGATAAAGTGATTGAAGAGGAAGGTTTATATGTACAATAACATCCATTAAATAGGGGGGGAAATACTGTTATTTTTGAGGTTTCTAATGTGATGTCGTAAATAATTAAATTTTTTCCGCTTAAATTGCAAAAACAGGCTGAACCCTACGAGATTTATCCAAATAATGTGCTAAGTATTGTACACATTGAAAAGGTCTACAGAAAACTCCGCTATGGTATATGTCTATCTCTTATGGATATCGCACAATAACATTTTTAACCGACTTCAATAAAGAAGGAGGTTATCAATTCGTGTGTATTTTTTTTTTACTTTTTTTTTTATGTTCGTACACGCCTAACTCGGTCATTTTTAAACCGATTTTCGAAATTCTTTTTTTTTGTTTGAAAGGGGTTGCCTGCAATTAGGTCCGATAATTTTTTTTTAAATCTGCAGGGAAAATTTCCTCCCTATTCCATAACTCTGCTATTTGTGAACCGATTTTCAAAATCCTTTTTGGGTTTGAAAGAATTTTGCTTAAAGTTAGAACAAATTTCGTTGGGATATTTTGAGCCAACCCTCCCACCCAAAAAAAAAAAATTTATTGATGATTACATAACTTCTCTATTTATGGACTGATTTTTAAATTTCTTTTCTTTTTGTTTCAATATCATTTTCATAATTGCGTCCGTTTTGTAATCTTTTGGATTGATTCTTAGTATTGGAGTCAGTTTTTTTTGCCAGAATTATTTTGTCATTTACTTTTTACGACAAATATTGGCTAATTTTCGAAGCGACTTTAACCAGTAAATCATTAATCCTTATCTAATTAAATACCTTAAATACATTGTTGATTTCATATAGAATGTTACTGCATATTGTAAAAGGCCCTACATCCTTTGCACAGCTAAGCTTTAAAAAAAGGTGAGATCTATCGGAAAATTTGCGTTAGCAGTTGCGTCATCCGGCATTGCCGCTACGCTTTTGGAAGGAGGCCGAAGCGCCCACTCTACATTCAACTCCCGCTGAAAACTGCCACTGATGACAATAACAGCGTCTGTAGTATTTCTAAGCAGAGCAATACAGGAAAATTGATGCGTGACTGCTCATTAATAGTCTGGGACGAAGCTACCACGTCAAACAACACGTCTGTGGAAGCTGGACAAAGATGTATTTACCGAAAAATGTAAACGTTTAAATTGGAAGGGTAAATCCGATGGTATCAGAGCGATTCGAGAAATCAATACATCTTCTCCGGTAACACATCCTGCGAGTATTGAGCACTCTATTATGAAAGTGTTCAGGGATTTTACCAGCAAACGCGTGCCATTGCATAGGACAATGCGCGATTTGCGCAACAAAAATTCACCTGGCACGCGTTTGCTGGTAAAATCACTGAAAACTTTCGTAATAGAGTGCTCAATACTCACAGGATGTCTTACCGGAGAAGATGTATTGATTTCTCGAATCGCTCTGATACCATCGGATTTACCCTTCCAATTTAAACGTTTACACTTTTCGGTAAATACATCTTTTGCAATGACCATTAATAAATCGCAGGGTCAAACCTTCAACGTTGCAGGCTTAGATTTTAGCGTTGACTGCATTTCACATGGCCAACTGTGAGTCGCTCTTTCAATAGTAACCTCTAAAAAAAACATGTCTGTATTGTCTAATGACAAGAAAGCTGTTAACGTTGTAATATGTTAATTGTTGTTAAAATTAAAATAAATAGGTAAAAACGTAAAAAGTAAATAAGTTAAAATGTAGTGTATAAATTTAGATATCCTAAAAATAGCAGGAAATCTTAATGGTTTAGGGAAAGAAGAATTGTTTTACCCTAAATTTAACGCGTGCGGGCCACCGGCAGTAATGAATAAATCAAAACTACTGGATCGATTTTAATAATTTTTTCATTCAATGACATAGGCTATATATTTTATACCCGTGCGAAGCCGGAGCGGGCCGCTAGTACTTAATAATTTTTAAAATATTCCAAAACAATTAAGAATACTTTTTTCACAAAATATACCAAATTTTTTCATAATTTTTAAAAATCCAAACTGCAAAATTATTCCTTGCTAGAATTTTTGAGATATCAATAAAAAATTTTTTTATATAAATTGTAACGAAGTTTTCTTTCAAAAACAATAAAACAAACCGATTTTTGCTAAGTAATAAAGAAGTTATGTACTAACGAATAAAAAAAGTCAAGGCCAAAAATTAAAAAATTAATTTTTCAAGTTAAATAACTTGGAAACTGAAAGAGATAAAATGGTACTCTAAGCATGTTTTATTTTATATCTTGACGAAATTTGTCCCGCTGAAAAAATTATTGAAATCGGTCCCTATTTACAAAAGTTACAAGCTCCGAAAGAATTTCGATACCCGCACTTTTCCACTTTGAGGCTCCTTGGAGCTACCCTGTCTTACAACAGGGTTCTTCAAAATATGCTTTCTAAAAATTTTAACACTTCTACTTACCAAAACAGTTGGTTTCATCGAAATCGGTTAACTAGTTCAAAAGTTGTGGACTTTTTACCACTTTTTTTTAATTCACGCCACTGTGCAACGTTTTAAAGTGAGCCAACAAAAGCCGGCAGGGGAAATGTTGATGAAAATTCCCAAGGAACCATATGCTATTGTTTGTGCTGATTTTGTTGGACCATTGCCGCGCTCGAAACATGGTAAAACCATGCTGTTAGTGATATTTGACAAGTTTTCGAAATGGGTGGAATTAATCCCGATGCGTAAGGCAACAGCAGAAGGAGTAGTCAAAGCTTTTCGTGAATATACCACGACACGATAAAGGGTACCGAACATCTTTAGAACCAACAACGGCACTCAATTTACGTCGCGGGCAGTTCAACGTTTCTTGAAGGAAGTAGGCGTTCACTAACAGCTGACTGCGCCTTACACCCCACAAGAAAAAGCTACCGAATGCGCTATTCGTACGATCAAGACTATCATAGCACAGTTTTCGAGCGAACAGCACAACAGATGGGATGAACTCCTTCCAGAAGTCAAGCTGGCCATTAATACTAGTGTAGCAGAATCAACTGGGTATTCTAAAGCATTCATCACGCAAGGGCGAGAACCACGACTCCCGAAGGTGCCTTAAGATGAAGTTACTCCAGGAACTGGAGCGCGAGTACTAAACCCTGAGGAGTGGCAGTCAGACCTACAAAAAGTCTTCAGCCTGGTCAAGAATAATTTAGTCAAAGCCGCCGAAAATTAGAAAAGATATTACAACTTTAGGCACCGACCATGGAAACCAAGAATCGGTGACATGGTACTAGTACGCCAGCACCCAATTTCCCGGGTTATAGACAATTTTGCTGCAAAACTAGCGCCAAAATTCGAAGGGCCGTATATTATAAAACCTTTTTTATTTCCAGTTATTGTTAAGATTGAAAACACTTATAATAAGAATATAAAGACTGCCCATATTAATGAAATTAAACCATACCACCACTTATAGCACCACGTACTGTCTTTATAATTCACTACTTAAAGATAAGAATTAAGAAGAAAATAAAAACATATGTGAAGATCAGTATTTTGAGGCCACCCGAAACAAATTTTACAAAAGAAATTTGGAGGAAGAAAACGCCAAGGGAAGACGAACAATCTTCTTGGACGATAAAGTCCCCTCCACCAGCAAACAATGTAGAAAGGCTACCATCACCTACCGAATAATGATTGACAAAAGCGTAGCCGTCAGAGTGAAGAAGCTTAGCGCCTAGTCGCCGAGGAAGGGAGGAATTGTGACGATAAAAGTCGACAGGCTCGTTTTTAACGTCAAGGAGTGAAGCTTTTATTTTATTTATAAAATGTATTGTACCAAAATGAAGTTTTGTATTCACGAGCTACATAGTATTTGAATTTGTAGAACAGGAGTATTAGAAAAGGTAAGCTTCCTTATACATACATATCGGAGCAATTGTATTTACAGAAAATGACAACTATTCAGAGTAGCCGACCGCATGTATAAAAGCAGCAGCTGGGAGTCTGTACGGAAGAGTACTAGGTAAGATCATTAGTACGCATTGTACCTATATAGGGAATTATTACTGGTGGTTTTACTACTAATAATAATTGCATAGAAACAGTAGATTAGCGATTTATAAGAGAGTAGGGTATTATTACCGGTGGTCTTACTACTTGTAATAATTGCATAGTGACAGTAGGGAGAGTAGATCAAAAGAGAATTATTGCGGGTGGCGTTACTACTTGTTATAATTGGCTAACATTTGGAGATTAAAAAAGAATTATTACGGGTGGTCGTGCTACTGGTGATAATTGCATAACGACAATAGAGAATGTCGATTAACAAGAGATTTATGCGAGTGGAGTTGTTAAGAAAAGTATTACGGGTAGTCTTACTGCTGGTAATAATTGCATAATAAGAATAGAGAGTAGATATTAAGAGAAGAATTACACGAAAGCAAGAATTATTGCGGATGGTTTTACTACTTGTAATAATTGCATAGTTGCAGTCGAAAAAGGTATTAACAAAAGAGTTATAAGAAATTTACACGAGTGTAGGAAGGATTATAGTAGGATAGTATATTAATGAGAAACCAGCGAAAAAGGATAATAAATAACGAATTTCATGATATTAAATATTAAGATGTGTTGCATTCCTTTCTTTGTGGTCCACAAAAATAAAGTTTTGTGGCAGAACGTTGGAGTCCGGTGAGTACATACCCTGCCGACGATTCATCGTTACACAGTTACATTTGAAAAACAAACAAAAAACAATTTTAGAATGTGTTTAAACTTAAGATTGAAAAATTTCCTTCAAATAGGGTGTAATAAGTAAGTGTTTAAACAGACGATGTAAGTGTTTAAACAGACGATGAAAAACTTATCAACTTTCGTGTAAATTTAGTCATACCAATCATTCAAACTAACTTTTCTAATATATAAATAAAGTGTTTATGAAATCATTTGTTCTTTTACTAGTAATTTCCCGTTTTCCCGGGAAAATTCCAAAAATTTCCCGGGAATATTAGACAGACATTTCACGGGATTTCCCCCCTCGAGAATTCCCTTTTCCCAAACCCTAGCTCTCATACATAAAATTTTAGCAAATATGTTCCTGTATTCTATTTAAAATTTTTCCTGCAAATTTTTTTCTAAAATCCATTTTGAATTCATATTATTTTCTTATGAATAAGGGGAAATAATAGAAGCATGCAAACGTTTAATATAAAAATCAATAAATAAGCGGCCCTCACTTCACTTTACTTAACACATTTATTGTTTCAAAAATGTTGCAACTACATAAAATTTCTTATGACAAATGAAAAATTTAACTATAGTTTAGTTCGAATATTGATGAACCATTTCGTGATTGATGTCCTTTGTAAATAATTGACTAAATTTAGTCATTCATTTTTGCTAAGTAAGGATCCTCTCTGTTTATTGCTGTCTAAATATGCAATAACTTTGGATTCATATTGTGTAACCTTCCATTCAAAAATTAAAATTTTGTAAGGTTCATTTAAGGGAATATCATAAATTTTTATATATTCTGATTTTATTCTTGGGCAATGTTAACTATTTGTTGTTAGATCTAAAAACAAACAAAAATTAATTACATTTTATATTTTTTTCTATTTCTATGTTAAACTTCATTCTTATCATTTTTGTTGAAGGCAATTTCAAGTAACTTTGAAGAACAATAACTAAAACTAAATTCTGATTGGTCTTTTATATACATTTTTGTGAGTCAATAGAACTCTCATTTTAATAAAATTACTAAAAAAAAATTTCATTCGAATTGTTCCATTTCGAAAAAACTTTCTATGTTAAACTTTTTATGGGAAAATTATCCAGTTTCATTTTAGTTTCTCTTTCACATTTTTCTAATTGGTTTGCTCTTTATGAGAAATACATGTATTAGATTTATCAAATTTCTCCAATTAGTTTGATCTTAATCGTAAGTATATGTTCAAATTGGAATGATCTTTATGGAAAAATACACGTGTGCCAGAATGCCCATATATATTCTAATTGGAATGCTCCTTATGGGAAAAAATATGTGCCAGAATTCCCATATACATTCTAATTTGAATGATCCTTATGGAAAATACACTGTTCTAATTGGAATGGTCCTTATGTGAAAAATACATGTGTGCCAGAGTGCTCATAAATACACTACGGTGGCATGATCTATTTTTTTATTAGTTAGTAGTATAAATGTAGGGATACTGGCTCAATGTATTTTTTCCATAAGGATCAAAATACATGTAGGGATACTGGCTCAATGTATTTTTTCCATAAGGATCTTTCTAATTAGTATATGTGCATTCCAATACATGTATTTTTTTCCCATTAGGAAGGATATTCCGTAGTAGTATAAATGTAGGGATACTGGCTCTGTATTTTTTCCATAAGGAAGGATATTCTAATACATACATATATTCCTACAACAAAGTTAACTTCAAATGAGAATATATTTTTCTCATAAAAAGTTTAACGAAGACATTTTTGTAAATGGAACAATTCGAATGAGATTCTCATTTGAGTAATTATATAAAAAATGAGAATTCGATTGACTCAAAAATATGTATATAAAAGACCAATTATAATTTAGTTTT
This sequence comes from Tachina lurida, assembly GCA_944452675.1. Taxonomy (NCBI): domain Eukaryota; kingdom Metazoa; phylum Arthropoda; class Insecta; order Diptera; family Tachinidae; genus Tachina; species Tachina lurida. The sequence continues at coordinate 91,425,100 of OX101752.1, forward strand.
AGTTATTGTTATTCAAAGATCCTTGAAATTACGTTCAACAACAATGGTAAGAATGAAGTTTAACATAACATTAGAATTTTTTTATTTATTATATGAAAGTTTAAGAAATACATATAAAATTTAACTAATTTTTTTGTTTGTTTTTAGATCTATCAACAAATAATTAACATTGCGCTAGGAATAAAATCTGAATACACAAAAATTGATGATATTCCCTTAAATGAACCTTACAAGATTTTAAATTTTTGAATGGAAGGTTACACAATATGGATCCAAAGTTATTTTATATTGGTTCAAATGGTTCAGCAATATTCGAACTAAACTATAGCTAAATTTTTTCATTTGTCATAAGAAATTTTATGTAGTTACACAATTTTTAAAACAATAAATATATTTAGTAAAGTGAAGTGAGCCCCTATTATTTATTGATTTTTGGTTTTATGTTAAACATGCACATGCACGTTAACAAAGTGAATTTGAAATCCATTTCAGGAAAATTTTGTTTGAAAAAATTAAAATAAAATGCATATATTTCAAATTCATTTAAATTTTATGAAAATGAGAGTTTATGTTTAAAATAAGTTATCTATTTAATGAAAGTTAAACATGCATGTACAAGACATGAAATTTAAACATGCATGTGCAAGACACATGGTCATATGTATATGTATGCATTACAATGTTTTATTACTTTTTTCATTTATATGGAAATTTTAAAAATTCTTACCAAAAAAGTACATGAAAAAATATTCCTATAAGGAAGGATATTTCCAATACATGTATTTTCCCATAAGGAAGGATATTCCAATATATGTATTTTTCCATAAGACATGCGTATGCATGCTTTTGCATGCTTTTTCATGTCACAGCACCTAGATGTACTTTGCTTTACTCTAATTTTCATTTTAAGAAAAAAAAAGGATAGGACATGCACATGCAAGACACATGATATAAAGTATTAAGAACGAGGGACATGCGTATGCATGCTTTTTATGCGTGTAGATTTACGTGGGTGCCTTGGTGAAATTTACATTTTATTTGTTCTGAGAAAAAGGGTATGCGAAAAAACTAATTACAAAAAAAAATATCTTTCTATGAAGGACAAACAAATCTAATTTTAATTTTTAAGAAAAAGGATAGGACATTTAAAAATTAACATGCTCATGCAAGACACATGATATTAAGTGTTTTTAAAGTATTAAGAACGAGAGACATGCGTATGCATGCTTTTTGCGCGTGTAGATTTACGTGGGTGCCTTGGTGAAATTTACATTTTATTTGTTCTGAGAAAAAGGGTATGCGAAAAAACTAATTACAAAAAAATATCTTTCTATGAAGGACAAACAAATATTTTTCCTTTATTGCTTAAACTCACTAATTTACAAGATCATAAATGTAGATAAATATGAAGATTTTCCAATTACAGGTAATTTTCTATAGATGAATGTATGCATATATTGCGTGTAGAAAAAAAAGTATAAAATAAAACATTTTTCTGAACAAAATTCTAGTCTTGTGACATTATTCAAAAACGAAGTGTCGTGTGAAAAAAAAAACTAAAATAATATTTAAAAATGAATAGTAACAAATTATATTGTGAAATATGTCAAATAGTTACTTTTTCAAACAGTTCAAACAAAAAACGCCATTATCTGAATCAACATGGAATAAAATTAAAAACTAAAAAATTTTGGGATACTCCTTTATATAGGAGAATAATTAACAAAAATAAGGAAACGAGAGAATCTAAACCATCAACATCAACATCTACTGAGCCCGCAACATCGACATCTACTATAGCAGTCGCAACACCTACAGCAATTACAGAATCATCAACAGCAACAACACACGAGAGGTACCATCATCTATTAGAAGGCGATGAAGATCTATTTTTAAACATTAAAGAGCCCATCGATATTAGGGAGGTAATAGTTTTGCCACCGGTGGATGTAGCAGCATATTTATTGTTACATGATGGGCAGGATGAAATTCTTTTAGACGCATTAAGAAGGGTCGAAAATATGGTTTAAGAGAATCATGTAAAATATTTTTCTATTTTTTATTATTAAATAAATGAATATGTTTTTTTCTTTTAAATAAATATTTTTATTATCTAAACTTTTTGAAAATTACAGTTTTTACATTTACTGACATTATATATGTTATAATAGAATTTCATTAGTTTGTTTGCTTCTTCCTCTATTCTCATATTTTGTCTTCTTTTGTATGAACATGAACAAGTGTCGGGTCCACAAGTTTCATTCTCATTAGACCATGAACAATCTTCATAATGCTCTCCAAATTTGTTTTTCGTTGTTTTTAAGTTATTTACTTCTTCGAGATGTGATTGAATATTAATCAGTTTATATCTATCTTCGTTGGAGACAATGTGTGAACATCTTTTTAAAAATTCATATATATCGTTGAGTAACATCCTTACAAATAAGTGTGACTGAGTATGTAGACCAAATGTTTGTGAATAAACAATAATGTTATTACAGTTAACATTTATATAAATTGTATACAAGTACTTTTTAGTTTATGTATATCTATAATTATTAGTCTCTTAAACTAACTAAAAATAAAGTTATATCAATTTTCTAATTTCGTTTGTTAGTGGAATATATTCAAATATTTTATCATGAATAATTAAACAATACGCAGATGTATTAGGTAATATATTTTTTAAAGTCTTCAGTTCAATTCTAATATCGATTGGTCCAGTTTTGACTAATTCATTTTGATGCGTAACATCCAAGACAGCTATTGGCGCCATATTTTTGAAGTTTTCTGGTGTTAATAATGGTTGGGTGTTGCGTGAATAATAACTTTGTTGAAATTTTAAGTACATGTTATATAGAATAGCAAAACGATTTCTATCAAACTTAAGATTTAGATCATCATAAGGATATGTATCAGAGTTAAGATGTACTTTTACATCACTTAAATCACAATGTTGAAACTTGTTGTCATTATTTCGAAGACCTAACAATAGGAAGCGTGGTCTTTCGTTGTGAGCAGCTAGCTTAACATTCCACAAAACTGTTGTACTTTCTGGAAGTGAAGGATAATAATACATATCCCAACTTCTAAAACATATACTTAATGGATGACGGTTATTTATTGTTTTATATATCTGCAATTTGTATGCATCAGCAAGTTGAATGTGTGGTACTTTCCAAGTTATATTTAAAATTGTTAACTTGGTGTTTTCAGTTGATAGTTGAGATTTAAAAACTTGCTTATCATCTTTAGATCGTAACAGAATCAATTCATGCTTAGAGTTAACTATTATTTTGAGAAAATCTTCGGCAAATCCAAGTAGTAATTTTAGTGGTACACAAAAATTAAAATATCCATTTTCGGGTATAAGACTATCATTGTTAAATGGTGACCATCCTGCATTTAGTAGACTATCACTTTCAAATTTATTAAACGAAACATAGTTTTTTAATTCTGTTGCAATACCCAAATGACGTGTGCGATCAATTTCTATACCATTAATTTCATAACGAATTTCATCAAATAGGTGTGCCATACAATTGTTTAAGAGACGTATGGATGTAGAAACTGTTGAATCTTCCTTTGTTGCAAGACCTTCGATATATAGAAAACTTTCACTTGGTAAAACATACCAATCTTGGTTTTGAATTGATATACGAATTTCATCATTATTTTTAAATGACTGTAAATATGATGTATAACTGTGGTACTCCTTCTTGATAATTGAATTATCCACTTGAGGCTTTTGCAATATATTAATTATACTACTCAGTTGTTTGTTTTCCTTGGTTGTAACTATGTGATTAATTTTATTATTTTAATTTAAATCCTAAACTTTTTAAAAAATGCTGATTAGTTTTATTTAAAACGTTAGCTTTTTTAGGCTTTCGATGTTTATTATTTTTATAGTATTGTATTTTTAACTTTTTGCAAAAATTTGATGAATTTTCACCTTCGTCTTCGGCTGATGGTGATTGAATAAATGTTAAATCATTCGATAGATCACTTTTGTTGTATATTATCATTCTTTCATAGGCTTTAAATGTAATCGTATTGTTATTTTTTCACCGCGAAAGTTTATTAAGTTTCCGTCTTGGTCAACAACTTTAAAAGTTATATTATTTATTGTTCTTGAATTTACAGGTAAGTATATTACAGTGGTTGAAGTCTCTATTATTTTATATCCAGGACTAACGTTAAGCGAAAGCTGATGTAAAATATGCGTATACATGTTGTTTATATACGAACCGCATACAATATTGCATTCAACGATTACTGTATTAATTTTGGTTATATCTATCGTTTTATCGGAGTAATGTTCTATTCCAGGTGCTAGTACTTTTCTACTAAAGCCTAATAATGATCCAATTGAGGATTTTTTATTAAAATAAATTGAATCAGAAGTGCTTTTTATACATGTTTGCAGTGTATTATAATTTGCTCGTACATCAAGAGAACCGGTTGGATTCATATCATGATATTTAATTTTTAGTAGTTCAGCTATATCAGTTAATTCATATGACCCAACTGGAACTGTTATTTCATGATTTCCAATATGAAATAAATTGTTTTCAACATCTACATTTGGAATTGAATGATATGTATCAAAACTTATTAAGCCACAAACATAATTTTCATTTAGTTCAATTGGCGGAAAATAGTTTGCGACAAGATGCGAAGAGTCTCCGTTTAAAGTTAATGTAATTGACATTTTAGTGGTTCATGAATGATTAAGTTAATTATTAAATTTTTCAAAGTTTTTATTATTAATCATAATTTGTATTAATCCAAGAATTATGTTCTGAAGAAAAACCAAGCCATTTAACATAAATTTTGTTGCTTTTCCTTTTCAAAACCTTTTCAACCAAATAAGTTTCAGGAAATCTAGTTTTCATTAATTCAGACTCATAAAACCCTCCTTTAATTTCATGTCCTTGATAATCTTTTAATATATATGTATTTGGATTAGTATTTTTTATAGTTTTAATCGTAAATACTTCAGTAGTCCAATTTGGTGTATAACCTTTTTCAAATATATGTTTATATTTACTTATTCTAACATTATCATTCACTTTGAACTTTGGTTTTGTAAATACTTTTAAATTGTTGTAAGCTGTATCCAATAAAATTTTTTCGTTTGATGAATTTACTTCATTGGGTGACATTTTTATTGTTCTGTGGTAAGTATTATTATATTTCTCTACAAGGTTCTTATATATGTTTAACCATTTATATGTTCCTTGATAACTAAACTCCTTCCACATCAGTCCTTTCAGAGTTCTGTTAAATCTTTCTATGATGGATGCTTTCAGAACACTATATGTTGAATAGTGGTTGATTTGATTCAATTGCATTAAGTGACGAAACTGATTATTGAAGAACTCCTTACCATCATCTGTTTGTAAATTTTTTGGTTTACGATTGCTTTTTATGAAAATATTTTTCATGGCGTTCGTTATGTTGAGTGCAGTTTTATTTTTCACTGCTATAGCCCAAGCTTTTTTTGAAAAAGAATCTATTACTGTTAAGAGATAACGGTGACCGTTATTATATGTTGCGTAGTTGCCCATCTCAACCAAATCCGCCTGCCATAAATCATCGATTCCTTTTATGATAACCCGTCTTCTTTTAAAATTTTTTCGCGCTTGCTTATGAAGTTCATCAACTATTTCTCTTTTATCTAAGTTCATTTTGAAATAAGATTCTTTACTATTAAGCATTCAGATATGAGTGTCAAATATTTATATAAAATTTTTATCCTTTAATTTTAGGAAATTCAAGTTTTCGTTTTTTCACCTCAACGTTTACATCATTTCTCTTCATCGATTTAAATATAAAATCCTCAAGTGTATTGAATCTCTCTTCGATATTCTTTGAAAAGTCTTCATTTGCATAACTTATTTGATTCCTCACTATTTTTTCAATAGCTTCAACATTTTCTTTGATTCCTTTTGCAATTAATTCTTGTAATACTTTAACATCCCTTTTGATAATGTTTAATTGAGAATTATAATCGTTTTTAAGTTCTTCACGTTGTTTGTTAATAGTTTTAATTATATTATCCAGTTTTTCTATATCTTTTGTTATGTTATTCAATTGCAAATTATATTTATATAATTTTAACTTTGAGTCATTTAGATTATGTCGGAAGGACGTTTCTCCAAACTTATTTATATAAGTCATTTTTAGTTTAATATATTATATCAGCTTCTTTCAATTCTTCAATAATGGAAATTATTTCGTTATTGTGATTATTATGACCAACACTTTCTGATGAAATAAGTAAACGTAATCTGTCAACTAATTCATTTGTGTCATTCCAATATATATAACTAGATCTACGATTATCAATAGTCTTTAACGAGAATCCACTACCTTTCGTTAGAATATTTGGTTTAGTATTAAATAAATTTTTTATTATACGAATATATTTATAAGCTCGTGTACCTTTAATTTGACTTTTTGATTGATATTGACGTTTGTGAGCATTGGTACTTATTAAAATTTCTTTATATTTTCTTAAATCATTTTTATTATAATGTAGAGGCTTTGAATGGAAAACTAATTCAAATAATCCTGGAGTCATTTTCCACGTTGAATTCCCTATTTGAATAGAGTTATCAGCATTAAAATTTAATTCATTATTTGCATATCGCCAATTTCCGCTTTCATCTATGTTGAAACCATAAATTTTATCTATTGTTTTATTATTGAGGAGTAATTCTATATTTTCAGCTAATGGATATTTTTTCAAATCAGTTTCAGTAACTTGGTTATAATCTATTGCATCATCAAAATTGTTTGAACTGTCGTCGGATGGTAGTGGTGGAAGTTGTGGATCTGTTATGTTATCATTAGATTGATAATCATCTGAGTTATAATCATCATCTTTGTTTATTATTTTATTCAAAGGTTTGGTTATGGACTTAGATGTATCATTCAATATATCATCAGTTTGATATTCATTAATTTTTCCAATTATCGTATTTAAAGGTTTAGTTATTGGTTTGAATGTATCTTCTAAAATATCAACTCGTTCTATATTGTCTAATTTGAGATTTTTTAATTTTGCTTTCAATACTCCTCTTGTCTTAACAATATCCTTTAACAATTTATTATCCATAGTTATTGTTTTTATATGTGCTTGAAATCTGCTTTATATTTGATAATGATCTGCCTGATATCTGCTTAAGCAACTGATATTTATCTGTTAATGATCTGTTTTATATCTGATTGCAATCTGCATTATAACTATTTAAGATCTGCTTACTTATAGTTCTATGAATTTATCAAAACCTTTTCTATATCGCCCTTTATTTATCAAATTATCCTTACTGATAACAAGAAAACCATATTTATTTTTCCAACATTCACTACATATATTTGTAAATTCTTTAAATGACATATCACCAATTACATGATCATTATATATATGTCGTAAATTCATTTCATCCTGTTTAAATATTATAATCATATTCGCATTATCACGTATAAGATGTTTAGGGATTTTTGTGTACGTTTGACATAAATAAAAACAATCTATATTCTTATGTCTACCCATACAAAAGTAATCTCTTATAGTGTCTTGTTTTCCACAAATAACATCATCAAATATTATGATAGAATGTGAGTTCGCTTCTGTAGGATTAATAACTTTCTCGTTTTCCGCAAATGTAAAAATATTTATTCCTTTTATTGGGTGTATCAATTCCTTGAGATAACAGTATTTTGGTTGATATAAAGATTTTGAATATATGTAAATGTTTTTAAAACTTAAACCGTTGGGGCTCTCTATTAGACTAATCATAACATTAGTTTTGCCACAATTTGAAGGACCTACAATTAATGCTCGTATTGAATTTGGTAAAATTGTTCTATGTTTAATTTTTGGTTCGTTTTCTTGTGCTTCATCCGCATTTCTTACTACAATTTGTTTAGCTTGTTTTACTAATCGCATTTTTATAACTAACTTGGTTTTGATATAAATTTCTTATTATATAGCGAAACCTCATCATTTAAGTTTATAGTGTCAATCCCATTACATATAGCATATAATTAATAAAAATGAATATAAACTATAAAAGGGGAGTTAAAGATAATCAGTATAATATTGGTAGTGGATTAGTAAACAACTTAATAAACAAATTACCTGTTGAACTACATTTACCTGGTTATCAGTTTTGTGGACCTGGAACAAAACTTGAAAAACGTTTAGCAAGAGGTGATAAGGGAATAAATGCCTTAAATGCAGCTTGTAGGGAACACGATATTACATATTCAGAAACAAACGATATTAATAAGAGACATAAAGCGGATAAAATTTTAGTTGAAAAAGCTTGGCAACAAGTGCAATCTAAAGATAGTGATTTCAAAGAAAAGGCTAACGCTTGGTTCGTAACAAACGCTATGAAATCAAAACTTAAATTCGGATTAGGTATGAACAATATAAAAATTCATAAATCTAAAAAGTCACAGAAAAAAAAGGGTCAAATGAAAAAAACATGTGATAGAAAATTGTTTTCAAAAGCTGTTAAAAATACTCTTAACCTCTTGAGAAATGAAAAACCAGACAATTTAAAGGCTGCTGTTAAAATTGCGTTAAAATCCATTACTTCGAACTTCAAAGGGAAGAAGAGGGCTAATATTGTGATACCGAGAGTTATACCAATGCCCAAAATCGGTGGATTTCTTCCACTAATTCCAATCCTAGCAGCTTTATCCGCACTTGGTGGTTTGGCTACGGGTGGATCGTCTATTATTAAGGCTGTAAATGATATTAAAAATGGAAAAGAACAACTAGCCGAGGCTACTCGGCATAATAGACACATGGAATCAATTTCTATGGGAAAAGGCTTATATCTTAAACCATATAAATCTGGATATGGACTGTATTATAAACCGATTCCAAAAAACTTTTAGATAAGCTACCCAATCGACCATTAACTGATCTAGATTTAATAAAATATGGTAAAAAACTCGAAAATTTTAGAGGTGTGTTTATGCGAGATCGTTTGCCTAAAAAACCATTAGTTCAAGAATGTGGTATTGTTAATCTAGATAACTCTCGTGGTGCTGGAACTCACTGGGTAGCCTATTATAAAAATCATAACTATAAAGAATATTTTGATAGCTTTGGAAACTTACAACCTCCAATTGAACTTGTTAATTATTTAAAGATACCCATTGACTATAATTATGAACGAAAACAACACTTTAATACATTTAATTGTGGTCACCTATGTTTAAAATTTTTATTCAATAAATGTAACTTGAAATAAATAAAACAAATATTTATACATATACACGTGTGTTGCATTTTATTTTATTTTATTTTATTTTTTTTTTATTTTTTTTTATTTTTTTTTTACTTAATCAAGCTTTTGGTTTAAATTATGTCACAATATTGTTTATTAATTGTAAAAATAGATATTCTAGTTATATACAAACTAATATTTAATTTTCTTAAAAATATCATCATCCTCATCATTTAGAAATATATCTCTAAAATTATTTATTCTTTGTTCATCTATATAATAAATTTCCATTAAAGAATCATCGTTAGTATCATTCATAAATTGTTCTTCATAATGTCCCCAAGCAAGGGTATCTACATTATTTTTGCGAACATATCTTTTCTCATCTACATAGCTTAAAGATATTTTATTTATTAAGGAAGTATACAGATTGTGTAGCTTTGACTTAAATATATACATATTCGCATAGTAAATTTGTTTATTGTATAAACAATTTTTATAATCACTTAAGCTTAACTTAGCACAACAATTATTTTTTACACCTTTTGCTTTTTTTATTTCTCTCCCTTCTTCAGTACTAAAAGAATACATTTTAGATCTTAAACCAATGAATTCCCTCATGACGACTACATTATTTTCATCCTTCATCATTCCCAAAATTTTTTTATTTTTCTGGGGAATATTAAATTTATTATCACTTTCATAATCAGACGTATCGAATCTATCATCAATGTCATTGTAAATATCTCTATAAAAATCCTCAGTATAGATTGTATAAATAAAGGAGTTTGTATCCATGTAATTAAGTTCTACATTAGATTCATATTTAGGAAGCATATAATCATAATGGAAATTATACATTTTCCACTTAGATATCTCTAAAACACAAAATCCAAGATATATTGGTTTATTATATATAGAATGCGTTTTATTTAATTCAATTGCAATCATATTGTCATCAAAAATACTTAAAGAACTGAATTCTGGTTTGGCAATTAGAGCTCGAGCTCCAAGCTTTTTCCCAACATTATCCCAAGAGTTAACAATTTTTTATATTTTTCCGTTTGTCTACGTTCTCCATTGTTTTTCCGTATATTGCGTTATTTAATAACTTAAAGAAATTTTGTTCAAATTTATTCTTAGCATTCATCCTATGAAATGTATTTAAAGATATGTAACTTTTTAACCAATCGGACTGCTTAAATTTCAATATTGTATGTATTTTGTTTAACTTTAAACCATGTGTTAGGCACTGTTGTAAGTTTTTATAATATATAACATATTTAGTTTTGTTAGTCAAATCCAATATAAGCTTTGAATCTTTAGCCGTTGGAGGTACTTTGTTTTCGCAACAAAATGGTAAGAAGTTATGACGATCATGAATCTCTGTTGGATATGTCAAATCCACTTCCAGAATATATCCAACAGATGAATCGTCGGGAATGGAATGTAAGGAGAAACCGTCAATGTCACTAACCCATTCAAATCCACTTTCTGGTAAATTTTGTGACATAGCCCACCCATATAAATTATTTGCATCTAAATACATTAGATACTTAGATTGAAGCTTATTGTTGAAATCTGTCATATATTTATTATTAGCTTTTGAATGTATTTTCGAACATTGAACAATTCCTCCTCTTATTCCCTTTTGGATGAATGTAATCATGTCAATATCAGTCAAAAGTTGTAATTTTATTTTCGTAATTTTAAGCATTGCATCCCATGAAAGCCCTGGCGCTGTATAATAATGACATGGATCTAATTTATATATGTTTTTACATAATAGTCTGAAATTCTCAAAAACGTCTGTCAGAAGTAAAACATCAGTTTTGAGGTAAAGCATTAGATAATCTTCTAGTGTCTCACAATTAAAAGCATTCCACACTTCCTTGGCATGGTTGTAATCGTCTACTGAACATTCTGTCTCTGTAAGTATATTGAAAAATTGTTCCCTCGTTGGTAAATTCCGTTCTTTAAGTTTGTCAACTGAATTTAAATAATTATATGGAAAAACTCCTTTTCTCATTAGTAAAGAAAATTGTTTTTCATCTTCAAAACTTGACTTTAATGTAGTAAAATCAGTTCTTGATAAATTATGTGCTAATGAGTCTAAACTTGACTGCATAAATCTGTATGAGTCTAAAAATCTAATTTCAATATTAATATTATCTATACTGATAATTTTTGAAATGGATATGTACAATTCCTTATTTAATGGGAGAATATTTATTGAACCATTATTAATATGATTAAGTTCCTTTATAAACAAATGTGAATCATACGAAGAAAGATTATGAAAGACAACAGGAATAAAACGTGGAACTTTGAAATTTAAATTACATTTTTGATGTGCAGGTCCTCTATATTTCCCACTTAAATGACAATGGTCTTTAACTTTATCTTCATTTACAATAGGTTTTAAACAAATATGACAAATAGTAGACTTCCTAAAGTGTAATTCTTCGCCTTCATTCAAAGGGATCATTGGTTTTTTATCTTTTAAATAATTTGTATATAAGAAGACTACATCCTTCACTTGTTCACTTATAAATTCTTTGGGTGAATCTTCCCCCTTAAAATACTTAAACTTATCTAAATTCTTATCATAACTACATTTTAAATAATATGAGAAAGCATATGGGATATGTTTGTTTATCAATGTTGTTGATGATTTATTTGGATTCGGAATGCATGTTTCAAAATTCTGAAATATGCATTCAGAATCCGCATAAATAACAAATGGTACATCCATTGCTTTCTCATGATCTTTAAATTCTAAAATTACCTTATCTTCATTTGGAAGATATACTACCCGCTTTCTACATTCTGACATGTGTTTTGTTAATCTGTCCTCCTTTGTAAAGTGCTGCAAACTAAAGTTGCACAGATAATTTCTCCCCTTAAACTTGCTGGTTTGGTTCCTAATTAATCTATATAATATATTATAACAAACAAAATAATCAATTGAAAGGAATTTATAAAAAATTTTATGATTTATATTACCTTGAAATATTTTTTATCCACACATAATGGCCTGTTGTTGTTGAGCTAATTTCCTTTTGAAGAAAGAGAAGATTGATATGATGTGATTTAACTTCTTTTGTTTTATAATATGGTCCGATAATAATATTATGTTCCTCATCATATCCGAAAACATTTACACTTATCCATTCGTTAAGCACTTCAAACAGCTCTACATCTTTTATCTGTAGAGGGGAGCATAAACCTTCAAAATTCAAGAGTCCTCTATGTGTATTTATTTGGGTTAAATTTATGTTTACTGGATATGATGATATACGATTCGCATTTTTGCTAAAATTATATATTGAGGAAACTACAGCCCATTTAAAACAAAATTGGTCATTGTTCTGCACATTTACACAAGCTTTTCTACTGCTCAGCTTCTGTGGTAGTGGAAAATATGTAGAACCTTTCAATGGTTGATATTTATTAAGGTTTGTCTCCAATTTTATAATTTGAACCAACGTCCATCCACTGTCTCTTTCCTGGAACTCCTCCATTTTATTTATAACTTCTTTTATTTTATGGATAAAGACTTCATTAAGGCTATTTTCATTAAAAATTGGTTCCATTTTCGTTTGAAATGTTTTAATCTGTAATGAAGTATTTTCCATATCTTCTGTAGAAAGCTTGGCGTATAATCCCGATAGCTCAATATTAATTTTCATAGCTTTATATACATTCAAACACAAATTAATTTCGGGTTTTAAAGCTAACCAAGCCTTATTCAAAAATTCCTCAGGAAAGAGACATCCATCATCACTGTTTTCAAATAGCAATGTTTGTATTCTAGACTTGAATGCGCTTTGTAGTCTCTTAACACCGTTTTGAGGAATAGGGAATTCTGCTACATGTTTCGATGATCTAGCATGGGTTTTTTCATGTTCAAATAAAATTTTTTTATTACTGAAAAATTTTCCACATTCAATACAACTATATAAGTTTTCCATTTTTTATACAATTTAAAGTTTTGGGAATTGAACTTATCACTGGTAAAATAATTTTTATTTAATTTAAAATTGTTGAAAGTCTTCTTATTTTTCGTTGTTAATTTTAAAGAAAATTATTTATTTTTAATGAATACACTTATCACTGCAAAACTAATATTCATATAATTCAACAGTTTTTAAATATTGTTTTAGTTTTTTGAATGATGTTGTAAGACTACACCATTTCCAGTTGTACTGAAATACAATTGTTTTTCAGAAATTTCTAAATATGTTTCAGAAGTTTCTAATTATAGTTCAGAAGTTTCTAATTATATTTCAGAAATTTCTAAATATGTTTCAGAAGTTTCTAATTACCGTTCAGAAGTTTCTAATTATATTTCAGAAATTTCTATTTATATTTCAGAAATTTCTAAATATGTTTCAGAAGTTTCTAATTATAGTTCAGAAGTTTCTAATTACACTTCAGAAGTTTCCAATTATGTTTCAGAATTTTCTAATTGCATTTCAGAAAGTTCTAATTGCTTTTCAGACATTTCTAATTGCTTTTCAGAAATTTCTAATTGTTTTTTAGAAATTTCTAATTGCATTTCCGAATTTTTAAATTACATTTCAGAAACTTCCAATTGTATTTCAGAATTTTCCATTTTTATTTCAGTTATTTATATATATTATTCTGTATAAAATTTTGGGGTTTTTTTTTAAATAAACAATAAGTGTAGGAATTATACCACTTTATTGTGAACTACATACATACAAAAAAAGTATAGGTTACTTGGTTTTCGCACAATATACGTATATATGTGGTACCAGGAACCAGGTATTGATCTCTGTTTGCACAATTATCATTATGATTTTGTTACTATGTATAATATTATGCTAAGTTATATTAATAATATCATATACGGCAATAATATAATTATGTTATAATTACACAATAACTGTAACTGTTAACTGTTTGGAATATTATTGAAAATATGTTAACATACAATACTTAGAAATGATTAGATTTTATAAAATGTAGGTGCACAAAAATAATATATCCATATAACAGCCTGAAATACATTTAGAAATTTCTGAAATACAAATGGAAAATTCTAAAATACAATTGGAAGTTTCTGAAATGTAATTTGAAAATTCGGAAATGCAATTAGAAATTTCTAAAAAACAATTAGAAATTTCTGAAAAGCAATTAGAATTTTCTGAAATGCAATTAGAAAATTCTGAAACATAATTGGAAACTTCTGAAGTGTAATTAGAAACTTCTGAACTATAATTAGAAACTTCTGAAACATATTTAGAAATTTCTGAAATATAAATAGAAACTTCTGAAATATAATTAGAAACTTCTGAACGGTAATTAGAAATTTCTGAAACATATTTAGAAATTTCTGAAATATAATTAGAAACTTCTGAACTATAATTAGAAACTTCTGAAACATATTTAGAAATTTCTGAAAAACAATTGGAAACTTCTGAAATACAACTGGAAATGGTGTAGAGTTTTGTTTGAAAAAACATTCTGTTTTATACTTTTTCTCAGAACAAATAAAATGTGAATTTCACCAAGGCACCCACGTAAATCTACACGCACAAAAAGCATGCATACGCATGTCCCTCGTTCTTAATACTTTAATACTTAATATCATGTGTCTTGCATGTGCATGTCCTATCCTTTTTTTTTCTTAAAATGAAAATTAGAGTAAAGCAAAGTACATCTAGGTGCTGCGACATGAAAAAGCATGCAAAAGCATGCATACGCATGTCTTATGGAAAAATACATATATTGGAATATCCTTCCTTATGGGAAAATACATGTATTGGAAATATCCTTCCTTATAGGAATATTTTTTCATGTAATTTTTTGGTAAGAATTTTGAAAATTTCCATATAAATGAAAAAAGTAATAAAACATTGTAATGCATACATATACATATGACCATGTGTCTTGCACATGCATGTTTAAATTTCATGTCTTGTACATGCATGTTTAACTTTCATTAAATAGATAACTTATTTTAAACATAAGCTCTCATTTTCATAAAATTTAAATGAATTTGAAATATATGCATTTTATTTTAATTTTTTCAAACAAAATTTTCCTGAAATGGATTTCAAATTCACTTTGTTAACGTGCATGTGCATGTTTAACATAAAACCAAAAATCAATAAATAATAGGGGCTCACTTCACTTTACTAAATATATTTATTGTTTTAAAAATTGTGTAACTACATAAAATTTCTTATGACAAATGAAAAAATTTAGCTATAGTTTAGTTCGAATATTGCTGAACCATTTGGTGATTGGCGTCCTTTGTAAATAATTGTCCAAATTTTGTCATTCATTTTTGATAAGTAAGGATCCTCTCTGCTTAAATATTTAACGATTCTTTGCGGAAGATAAAACCACTTATTGTTGTTTAAATATACAATAACTTTGGATCCATATTGTGTAACCTTCCATTCAAAATTTAAAATCTTGTAAGGTTCATTTAAGGGAATATCATCAATTTTTGTGTATTCAGATTTTATTCCTTGCGCAATGTTAATTATTTGTTGATGGATCTAAAAACAAACAAAAAAATTAGTTAAATTTTATATGTATTTCTTAAACTTTCATATAATAAATAAAAAAATTCTAATGTTATGTTAAACTTCATTCTTACCATTGTTGTTGAACGTAATTTCAAGGATCTTTGAATAACAATAACTAAAACTAAATTATAATTGGTCTTTTATATACATATTTTTGAGTCAATCGAACTCTCATTTTTTATATAATTACTCAAATGAGAATCTCATTCGAATTGTTCCATTTACAAAAATGTCTTCGTTAAACTTTTTATGAGAAAAATATATTCTCATTTGAAGTTAACTTTGTTGTAGGAATATATGTATGTATTAGAATATCCTTCCTTATGGAAAAAATACATTGAGCCAGTATCCCTACATTTATACTACTACGGAATATCCTTCCTAATGGGGAAAAAATACATGTATTGGAATGCACATATACTAATTAGAATGATCCTTATGGAAAAAATACATTGAGCCAGTATCCCTACATTTATTTTGATCCTTATGGAAAAAATACATTGAGCCAGTATCCCTACATGTATTTTGATCCTTATGGAAAAAATGCATTGAGCCAGTATCCCTACATTTATACTACTTTAGTTTCATCCTTATGGAAAATGTATGCATCAAAATTATAAAACTTTTCTAATTGGAATGATCCTTATGGAAAAAAATTCAGATTCTAATTAGAATGATCCTTATGATAAAAATACATTGAACCAGTATCCCTACATTTATACTACTACTGACATTCCAACAATCTATAAGGAATTAAAAAGTCTTAAGTTTTCGTTTAACTCTGGTCCTACTAAAATACCAAGCAAGATTTTAATAAACTTTTATTCAATACATCAATCGAATATGGTACTTTTCCGAGTGCATGGAAGAACTTGTTTATTATTCCACTGTTTAAATCAGGAAATAAAGCTGATATTGCAAATTATAGTGGTATTGCAAAACTGAGTGTTATGCAAAATATAATATTTCTGATTTTCTTTGTGAATTTTTGCTTAAATTTTCTTTGATACTATCATAATATGAGATGTTTTCGGTTCTTATTTTACTTTGTTTGATTTTAGTAATGGTGTTATTAGTGTTTAAAATTTTTTATTCAAACTTTGCAAAAAATTTTGACCTTGTGTCAGAGAAATTGTTCTGGTGCTCACGGTCGGATAGTCACGGGTAGACAATTGGCTATAGGGGCTTAGAAGAGAGTTTCGGCTACAAAAAGTGTTAATATTTTTTTGTTTTCTTTTGACCTGTGAACACTGTTGCCAGAAAATGATGATGAGAGAATGCTAGATCCTTAAAAAAATTCTGCTAACCTACCATTTACACATGAAACTAATTGCAAGAAAGTAGCAATACAATCACATTTTTACACTACCACACTCACATAGTTTTTAATTTCCACTCAGCTTTCAACGATTTTTTCAAAAAAGTAAATTTTTGATGTTTTCAGAAAGTAAAATGACAAAGACGTGAACACTGTTACCCACATCAAAAATTTATACAAATATGTATATAGGATTGTGGCAAATAATTATTATAAATTATTCTTATTTTGTATAAATATTTAAATAATTGTAATTTCGTAGCTTCAAATATACATGAAGAAGACAATTCGTGCCTATTTAAAACAATAATATTATTACAATATTAACAATAATACTTATTCCCAATTTATTGCCTTATAAATGTGTGTAGGTGATATTCTGGGTAACTCTAAATAGGAAGTAAACAAAACAATTTTTTTCAAATTTACTTTTCGACCACACTTTTAAAATGAACTTTCACTTTCCTATGAAAACAAACAAGAAATTTTCATGAAAGTAATTTTTTTCATTAAAATTTTTATTCATAATACGTATACAAAAATTTCAAGAAAGTACTTTCATGTGTAAATGTCAGTTTCTATTGTACCTTCATAGTGAACAGACAGAATAGCGGAATTTTTTTTTACATACAAACTAAATAAAAAAAAATCATACAAAAATATTCGTAGTACATATTGACTATAATAAATAACCTTTATTTGCTTTGCAAATATTTTTTACATATAGAAATAACAAAAACAAAAAAAAACCGTAAACAAAAAAACATACAAACATACCCTTGAGGAATACTCTTTATGAGTACCCCAAAGGAAAAAAATAGTGAAGTGAGTTCTAACGGCAGAAATGCCTATTTTACTGTGAGTTTTGATGCTCATAATGATATCAATAAAAATAAAATATCTGATAATAGACTTGCTGTGAGTTCTGAAGCTCTTAATAAAAATCAAAAATCTGATAATAGACTTTTTCTAACGGCAAAACCACAGTTTCGTCAGCGATCAACTTCGCTTTGTCCAATGCCAACTAGTGAATCGTTGACAATATTGCCTAGTACTTCCACATTTAACTCAGCGATATCACCCGCCTCGGGCTCGGGGTCACCACTTAACCAAGTTGTCACTGAAAATAAGAGTAGCCCAAAACCCAAGGTCCAAGTCGGAATGGACAGGTACATTACAATTTTAAAGCGCGGGCGAAGCCCTAATTCTACTAAAATTGCATCTGCTCCAAAGATGTCTAGGGATAACAGCGCATCCTCAACTTATCGCCAAAACCGCTTTAAAATTCTTCAAGAAGACAACGAAAAACCAGAGGTATCCTCGAACAAATCATCCAAGCCGCCACCAATATATTTGAGACAAAAAAATTCAAATGCCCTTATTAAAAAATTAATTTCGGACATTGGTGAGAATAAATTTCACATTGTTCCAATAAAACGTGGCAACATCGATGAAGCTAAAATCCAAATTTATGACGAAAAAGATTTCCGCAAAATGGTTACTGAATTTGAAAAAAGTAAAACAAGCTTCTACACATACCAGCTTAAGAGCGCTAAAGGCATGCAGATCGTATTGAAGGACATATATTCTTATGTTGTCCCCAAAGAAATAAAAGATGCACTCGTCCTCCAGGGGTTCAAGGTAAAAAATGTGTCCAATATAATAAATAGAGAAAAGATTCCCCAACCCCTATTTCGTGTTGAACTTGAGCCTAATGATATACAATTGAAAAAAAATGAGACGCATCCAATTTATAATTTAAAATACCTCTTGTACCGAAAAATCACAGTTGAAGAGCCACATAAGCGTTCAGGTCCTGTACAGTGCCATAATTGCCAAGAATATGGCCATACAAAAACATACTGCAATTTACCCTCTGTTTGTGTTGTGTGCGGCGAATTACACGGCACCGCTAGCTGCAACAAACCAAAAGATCAAAGTGATAAAAAATGCAGTAATTGTGGACGTAATCACACCGCTTACTACAGAGGTTGTCGTGTGTACTCTTTGGTAAAGAAGACTATGGTGCAAAAACCTAAATTAGCTCCAGCTCAATCAGCAAACGTTTACTCTGCCACTTTTCAGCAAATGAGCCAACCAGTTACTTCCCGTGTATCGTATGCAGATGCTGCTAAGGCTAGTTCTACTCCGACACAAAATGTTTCACCGCAAAATAATTCTACAAATACACACTCAAACTTTAATTATAAACGTCTTGAAGCCACTATTGAAAATCTTGTGCAAACTATAAACAATTTTACAACAAATATGACTAGCATGATGCAAGAAATGTTGCGAATGCAGAATACTCTGCTTCAAGCAATACTTAATAAGCCATGAACACGTTAACAATATGTTTCTGGAACGCAAACGGCATTCGCCAACATAAAAATGAACTTGAGCACTTCCTCACGGAGAAAAATTTTGATATAATGTTAGTATCTGAGACTCATTTGACTTCGAGAAGTCTTTTTAAAATTTATGGCTACACTATATATGATACAAAGGACCCTAGAGGAAGGGCTTGCGGTGGATCAGCAATTCTAATAAAGTCAAGACTCAAGCACTATGTTCTTGATAACATTTGTGAAGAATACCTACAAGCAACAAATATTGGCATTGAAAGTTTTTGTTCAAATTTCATTATATCATCAATTTACTGCCCTCCCAGATTTTCAATCACTGAGAATCAATATGAGGATTTCTACAAATCTTTTGGACCTTGTTTTGTAGCAGCTGGAGACTACAATGCGAAACATACGTTCTGAGGTTCGCGCCTTGTTACACCCAGAGGTCGAGCATTGTTCAACACTATTTCAAAAATGGGCTTGGATGTCATTTCGAGTGGGGAGCCCACTTATTGGCCTACTGACATACAAAAAATTCCGGATGTTATAGATTTTGGAGTCATAAAAAATATCTCTAGGGATTTAATTCAAGTTCAAGCTTCTCTTGATCTCTCGTCCGATCACTCCCCGACGATCATTACAATTTGTAGCCCATTAAGAAGTAACTTACATGACCCATATGTGAAGATGATCAATCGTGTTAATTGGCTGGGGTTCAAAAAATATCTCAGCAGTCATTGTACGGAAAACATTACGCTTAGAACACCCGATGATATTGAATCGAACATTGCCAATCTCAGCGAGAATATTAAACAGGCTGCTGAACATGCTACTATCTCCCATCCGCAGATTGGGTTTAATAAAATTTATTCTACAGACATTGAACGTCTCGTACGTGAAAAAAGAAGGGCTAGAAGGGAATGGCAACAGCACAGATCACCACAAAATAAAATCAGATTTAAAGAGTGCACTAAACGACTCCAAGAGTTGCTTGAATCTGAAAAAATTGCATCTCTTAAAAATTATCTGGAGGGTCTTGATGTCACACCGGCGTCTAATTACTCTTTGTGGCGCGCTGCCAGAAAGCTTAAAACACCCGTTGAGTATAAGCCACCTCTACGCACATCTACCGGAGGTTGGGCAAGAAGCGATACTGAAAAAGGTAAAATATTTGCTGGGCACTTAAAATCCGTTTTTACGCCAAATATATGTACTGGTGTTGCTGATTTGCCGAATATAGTCGCTCTACCTCCTCAACACATAAAGTTAAAGACGGGTGATTTACAAAAATTAATTGCCGAACTCAACCCGAAGAAAGCTCCGGGTATTGATGGAATTAGTAATCAGATGCTGATGAACTTGCCTCGTATTGCAATGAGAATCCTGTTATTCATATTTAATTCTATTTTACGACTGGAGTATTATCCACACAACTGGAAACTTGCCAAGGTTAAAATGATTCCAAAGCCTGGCAAAGATATAACAAAGGCTGAGTCATATAGGCCAATAAGTCTACTACCTACAATGTCAAAGCTTTTCGAAAAACTGCTCAAAACAAACTTGTACCCAATTCTAATTAGTAGTGGGTGCATACCAGACGATCAATTTGGTTTTAGAAGTCAGCATAGCACCATTGAACAAACTCACAGATTGGTTCAATTTATAAGAAGAACTTTTGAGGAAAAAAAGTATTGTTCTGCGCTGTTTATAGACATTTCCCAGGCATTTGATAAAGTGTGGCATTAAGGCCTAATATTAAAATTGAAGACTTACTTACCAATAAACATTTTAAATCTTTTGGAAAGTTACATTATTTCCCGTAAGTTCACTGTTGCGGAAGGAGACTTTACAAGTAGGCCTGAAACAATTTCATCTGGTGTGCCACAGGGGAGTATACTGGGACCAGTTTTATATTTAATTTATACTTGTGATATGCCTGTGAGCAGTAGTATCCATACTTCCACATTTGCCGACGATACAGCCTGCCTTAGTATGCATGAAAACCCTGATGAGGCATCTCGCAAACTCCAGGAACACATTAGCCAGATGGAGCTTTGGTTAAACTTATGGAGAATCAAGGTAAATGAACAAAAGTGTGTTCAAGTAACATTTACTTTACGAAGAGATACTTGTTCCCCCATTCGGATTAACAATCAAGTTGTTTCTCAACATTCACATGTGAAATATCTTGGTATACACCTTGATCGACGACTTACATGGAAACACCACATTGATTCTAAGTTAACTCAAATGAAACTTAAACTAACTCAGGTACATTGGCTGATTGGTCGAAATTCAACACTTAGCCTAGACTGTAAACTTTTAATATACAAGTCGCTTTTAAAGCCAATATGGTGCTACGGAATTCAACTATGGGGCACTGCTTCAGCTTCAAATGTAGAGAAAATTCAACGCAGGCAAAATAAAATTTTACGCATGATAACATCGGCCCCATGGTACATCAAAAATTCAAATATACATCGTGATTTGAATATGCCACTAGTGACTGAAGAAATTGCAAAATACGCAGGCAAATATCTAACAAAACTCGAATCACATCCTAATCCGCTTGCTCGTAATATTTTGAACTTTACTGGACACATCCGCCTAAAAAAGAGGGATACAAGGGCTCTTTTTCACAGCACTCCAGATGGGACTTCCTGAAAATACTTTTATTTTTTTTTTGTATTTTTTTCCTTTTGATTATCACTACTTATGTATTATATATAACTATTACTAAGCTTATGTCCGACACTGGTCGGGCCTAATTATATTTTATATTTAAATTTGAATACTTATTGTTAGTTCATATATGAAGATACAATAAATAAAATATGTAATAAAAAAAAAATGTGTAAATGTAGCGTAAAATGTTCTACAAAAGAAAAGTATAATGCCAGATTTAAATTTAAAAAAATTATTGAAATATCTTTGAATTTCATGTTTAAACAAAGTTATTACTATTAACTGGTTTTAATCCACCCTGCAGTAAGGCGGGGGCCAAATGTATATGTCAACACTAATTCTTGTAGTAGTTACATTGTCAACAATTTATCTTCTATTCGGCAGTATAAAAGAAAAAGAGAAAACAGATGTGGTGTATTTCTGGTGTATTTTGCAACAACTTGTCAATATAAGTAAATTTGTATGTACGTAAAGTATAGAAATGTACCAGTGGTTGGTATGTCTCCATGCTCCCATAAGAACTACGTAGTTACTACCTAGTCAATTGTTTTAGTGTTAATAGTAGACTTTCAGTGACAAGCACATCTTCCGAAAACTTTAATTTTTGTCGCTTACTGATAATTAAAAATAGGGCTCCATATACACACATATAATTACATATAATACATAGTATGTAATACATAGGTATTCATTGTATCTACATTACGTAGAAAATATTGTATACATATTGTAAAAAAATACATTTATAAAAGGAATTATACTCTAAATTTAACAAATTAGCATTTTCTATTTTAAGCGAATTCTGCCAAAAAGCATCTGGCAGAATTTTTTCAAAGTTGAATGCTTTTCGGGTAATGAAAATGCCAGATCTGGCAGCGAAAATGCCAAAATGGCAACAATGCCTGTGAAAGTTATTCTCTGTTAAGTGGTAGAGCTTAGGAATATTTGGACCATTTTAAAAAAACAAAAAAAAAATAGTTTCTAAAAATTATAAACACCTCATTTTACTAGTACTGATAACTAACAAATAAGGTAATTGTATTTAAGAATCAAAAGCATACTAAGAAGTTTATAATTTTAGCAAAATATTCAAAATGTCCTTTTTGAGTCACTGTTTACGAGATTACGGCCAAAAGTCATTTTTTTATGGCGGCCAAAGTTCATTCAAAAGTAGACACTAGTGTACCTCGGGAGCCAAAAAATTAAAAATTTATTTCATCTATATCACAGTGAACTGGGTGACTCCAAAAGGACATTTTCAGTATTTTGTTAAAATGAGAAATTTCTTAGTAAGCGTGCGATTTTTAAACATCTATAACTTTTTGGTTTTTTGATATTCAATCGAAATAAATTTTGTATAATTACCATATTTGTTAGCTATAAAAATAAAGTGTTTATAGTGTTTAGGAAATAATTTTTTTTGTTTTTTAAAAAGGTCCAAATATTCTTCCACTCAACAGAGCATAACTTATACTATCTACTTATAAACGGCGAGTTCAGTATAGGGATGGGGCAAATTAATAAAATGTATCGATATATATCGAATCGATATTTTTGAACATTATCGATATATATATTTTGAAAACATCGATATTTCGTTACATCGATATTTTTTGCCTACAAATGTTGCCAAAATATTCCAAATCTAAAATAAATATACATACTAACATATAGTGGTATAACCGCCAAAAAAGTTTAAGCCATATAAATTTTGAACAACTATTTTTAAAAAATATTTCCATACAAATTTTTGCTGATTAAGCCTTTAGAAAGCCTTAATAATATTTATAAATAAGGATGTAGATCATTGATTACTGAATGCCCGTGCTTAACACTTCAAAGTTCATCATTGCGGGATACGAGAAATATCCACTTTGCATCCAAACAATAATATTTAAAGAAATCGCGAAACTTAATGAACTCCATGAGTGGAGAAAACGCAAATTGATATTGGTATCGAAAAAGGAAATAAATTTATCCATACATCTGTATTTTTAATTTGTATTATAAGATCATTTATGAAAAACTGCATTAATTTCGAATTCACAATTAGGCACTTTAAGAAATTTAATACAAAGGAACTACGTATGTTAAGTAGCTATGGCATAGTTTATATGGAAATTCTTAGTAAGGAGATTTCGACTTGCAAGAACTCCTCATTTTGTGAGGTTTGGAAAAAAAATATTCGAGTCAAAAAATGGTGGCGGTCAGATGGAGGCGAAGGGCTTCGCATCGTGCTCAAATTTGAGGGTAAAAGCAAAAAAAAAAAATATACAAAAAATCATATAACTTTCCCGGGGTCACCGCTACCAGGGTCAAATGTATGACGAGCACCCATTAATTTTTTCTCTCCTTAAGGGGGCTCCCATACAAAGGGGAAATTTTTATAAAATTTACTCGCAGGGCTCTAACTGCCCCTAGAGCGTACCTATTGAAGTCAAATGTATGACCGACTTCCAATATTTTTTCATTATACAGATTTTTTTTTTTTAAGGAGCCCCCATCTGACCGCCACCATTTTTTGGCTCGAATATTTTTTTTGTGAACCTCACAAAATGATGGGTTCTTGCAAGTCGAAATCGAAAAATCGTTAACTACGTCATACATAATGTTAAGTTATACGTAACCTACTGTAGCTCCTTAACGCTTCCTTAGTTTTTACTTTACGTTGCTGTTCTGTGCTGTGCCGTCCTATTTCTAAATTTTAATAGTTACTTTTTCTGTAATATATGAGTTGTTTCTGACCGGAACGGTCACAGTTTTCCACTAAAGTGATGAGTTTTTCATCGGCCATTGTTATGTTTCAATATAATTTTATGTTTTTTTTTTAAAATGCAATTTTTTTAAATTCTTAAAGCGCAATCACAGTTTATTTCGAAATTATTTTATTTTATTTATGCTGTCTCTTATAATTAGTTAACATTTTTTTTATTTTCACAGGCTGAACCGAAACAGAACAGAATGAAAGAGAAAAACTAACGGCTTGTGAAAGATCTATATAAACCGAAAAGAGTCAGCTGATTCGTAATATAACAGAAACTAAAAGCTAATTCTGCCTTTAGGCTTATACCAACACAATCCAAATTTTGCATTTAGCTTAGTTAACAAATAAAAGTCACCTGACTTAGTGGGGTCGTCTTATAGATGCTCCTTATTATGAAATTTCTCTTTTTTTTTTTTTAATGTAATGTACAAATTACCTAACTGCATAGTTAATAAAACAAAAAAGAAGTTAATTATGCAAGCATAGTTAATCACCCGTATTGCGTATATCGAGTCGAATTTTCATCTACGAGAATTTTGTCATAGAATAAAGAAATCTTATACAAGTTTTGTTTAATCAAATACAAAATTGTCGTAAACGAATATTCGACTCGACATACGCAATACGGGTGAATATTGCATTGCCTCTTATATTTTTTTTGTGTGTAACAGAACAGAAAGTGAAAACAAATTCTGCCCTTAGGCTTATACCCACACAATCCAAAAAGTCGCCTGGCTTAGTTGGGTCACCTTATAAATGCGCCTGGGCTGTTATTATGAAATTTCTCTTTTTTTTCTTCGCATCAATAGCAGTGATGCCAATATCGTAGAGTTAAAAAACGGCTATAGCTCTTAAAAGTATCGAAACCCGATACTCGTAAATAAGAATCGATGTATCGATATATGGTTTTTGAAATATCGGCGATATATATCGATATTTATTTTCTCAAATATCGATATTGCGATATATCGATATTTTTTGCCCATCCCTAGTTCAGTATTTACAAATAGTTTTATTTGCAAATAAGATTTGCGTATAAACGAGGTATGTCTGTAATCAAATCTTGCAAATTAAATTTGATCCACTTTCCGGTTTCCGATTTAGCTTCAATTTTGCATGCATGTATAAAAAGGATGACAATGCAATATTATTGTAACATAGAGCTGATCTGATGATGGCGGATAGTTTTTTTGGATATTTAAATTTTTAGTTAATTTTATTAACAAATAATAAAAAAGGTTTTTTTCTCTGTAGTCTGTTTATGATTATGTTATCAAAGAGGGTGGGTTTTATGCACCTGAAATGTTTGGTAAGCCATTAAAAATCAAAATGGATATTCCGGAAAAAATGTATGCAAAATATTTTTGTGACTAGCTTCATGGGTGTATGGCTATTGTTTGTGCTGTGGTTTTCTAACCCTTTGTATGTGCTCATATGCTTATGCTCGTTTCTTGATTGGGATTTCCTGTCAACCTGTATATTTTTTTGTTTTGTTTATTTGCGAGTAAGGGTATTTAAAGTATAGTCTTCATAATTGTTATTCATTACAATTTAAAAAATTGCTAAATACTCGTACACTTATAGAGATCCCGCTGATATATTCTTCTAGCAAAATGATGTATACGATGTGAAATTGCATATTCTAAGTGCCGGTCAAGAATTCCAATTTTTGTTGTAGCAATTCTTGAATATGTGTGAGAATGTTGAAATAGAAATGTATACTTTTTGTATTCCTCTCTCGCTCTTTTGCACTAAAAAATAAAAAGTTTCTACAACAAAAATTGCAAGTCTAGACTGGGACTAAGCAATACATTTTTTAACATATGTAATACAGAAGAAATTGAACTACATAAACAAAAAACTATAAATTTTTAATCAGAAATAATTTCTTAATCAGGCTTGAGTTCAGTAATTTCAATTCTTATGAATGAAATATTTTTATTAATTAATGTGAGTATCTAAAGAAGAGAAGAAAAATTAAACTAGACACTATTAGCTGGGGGAAATACCGATATTTTTCTGTGCAGCCACGCACTTCATCAGCACCCATGTCTAGTTTAATTTTTCTTCTCTTCTTTAGATACTCACATTAATTAATAAAAATATTTCATTCATAAGAATTGAAATTATTGAACTCAAGCCTGATTAAGAAATTATTTCTGATTAAAAATTCACTATAGTTCAATTAAATCTAATAATGTCTCAATTATAAATTTTGGAAAAACATTGAATGGTTGTCAAAGGAACTTTCTTTTCGAAATTTTACCTTCAAATGCCAATGAATGTAGAAAACAGGGTCGACCAGCAAAGCCAATTGACGAAAGTAGTGAAGGAACTTGAAGACGCAAACTTCATCCACAGTTCACAAAATTTTGTACCATGGGAAACAAATAATTCCACACAGTATGCTACGAGTACCAATAGGAAATCTGTCTGAAGAAGCTCAAGAAAAAAAACAAAGACTACAGATACTTTCGCGAGCACAACACACAAAAAATTTTTAAATTTTTTATAGAAATTTATTTACACAAACCTGTTAAGTTTGCCCAATATTTTTGACTCAAGGACTAAACTCAAAACGCACTATTTTTAACATCCTTGCAATAATAGTTAGAAATAAAAGGGATTTTTGTGTAGATTAATAATCCAGAAAGTATTTTTAAGTTTTCAGTACCATTCGTGATATATTAACAGAATAATACAAAAAGAAGTGCAAATTGTGCAAATTCTAAATGTCAAAACTAGAGCTGATAGGGAAAAACTAATGACGACATCATAATCAGGAGATAAAAATACATAAGGCTTGGTCATTTTTATTTACACATCATGAAAAAACCTCTATTTTGTTGTGCAGTGTAATGATTTGAGAGCAGAAAATAATATTGGTGCTCAAAAAGGCAAAACTCATGAGAAAATTTTTCAAAGCTCGTTACAATGCAAAGACAGGTATTTGACACTAAAAGTCGCTCAAAACTATTTATTTTTCATGTATAGTTTTATATCAGTATTTTTTTTTTTGCTCTCGTTGTACCTTCATAGTGAACAGACTTATTAGCGGAATTTTTTTTACATACATGCTAAACAAAATAAACATACAAAAAAATATTTGTAGTACATAATATTCGTTGTACATTAACTTTGATAAACAAGCTTTTTTTGCTTTGCTAATATTTTTTACATACAAAGTAATAACTAAAACAAAAAAACAAAAAAAAAAACAACCGTAAACAAAATAACTCAAAGTGCCCTTGCGGAATACACTTACAAAGTGCCCTTGAGGAATACTCTATATGAGTACTTTAAAAACAAATAATTGTGAAGTGAGTTATAACGGTAGAAATGCCTATCTTACTGTGAGCTCTGATGATCTTAATGATAACAATAAAAATAAAAAATCTGGTGATAGACTTACTGTGAGTTCTGATGATCTTAATTTAAACAAAATAAATAAAAAACCTAATGATAGACTTTTTTTTAACGGCTAAGCCAATTTTTCGTCAGCGATCAACTTCGCTTTGTCCAATGCCAACTAGTGATTCGTTAACATTACAGTTGCCTACTACTTCGTCATTTAAATCAGCGATATCATCCGATTCATCACTTACCCAATTAGTCACTGTAAATAAGAGTAGCCCAAAACCCAAGGTCCAAGTCGGAATGGACCGATATATTATTGTGGGAAAGCGCGGGCGAAGCCCAAAGTCTACTAAAATTGCATCTGCTTCAAAGGTATCTAGGGATAACAGCGCATCCTCCACTAATCGTTTTCAAATATTGCAAGATAACAACGACACACCTGATATATCCGCGAACAAAACCTCCAAGCCGCCACCAATCTATTTGACAGAAAAAAAATTCAAACGCTCTTATTAAGAAATTAATTTCGGTCATTGGTGAAAAAAAATTTCACATTGTTCCAATAAAACGTGGCAATATCGATGAAACGAAAATTCAAATTTATGACGAAACAGATTTCCGCAAAATGGTTACTGAATTTGAAAAAAATAAAACAAGCTTCTACACATACCAGCTTAAGAGTGCTAAAGGACTGCAGATCGTATTGAAGGGCATAGATTCTTATGTTGTTCCCGAAGAAATAAAAGATGCACTCGTCCTCCAGGGATTCAAGGTAAAAAATGTTTCCAATATAATAAATAGGAAGAAGATCCCCCAGCCTCTATTTCGCGTTGAACTTGAGCCGAATGATATAAAATTGAGAAAAAATTAGACGCACCCAATTTATAATTTAAAATATCTTTTATACCGAAAAATAACAGTTGAAGAACCACACAAGCGTTCTGGACCCGTACAGTGCCATAATTGTCAAGAATGTGGCCACACAAAAACTTACTGCAAATTACCTACAGTTTATGTTATTTGCGATGAATTGCACGTTACTGCTACTTGTACTAAACCAAAAGATCAAGCAGAAAAAAATGCAGTAATTGTGGAGGTAATCACACCGCTAACTATAGAGGATGTCCTGTATATTCTCTCGTTAAAAAGACTATGGGGCAAAAACCTAAAGTAGCTCCAGCACAAACAGCAAACACTTACTCCGCCGCTCTTGCCCAAGTGAGCCAACCAGTTAATTCACGAGTATCATATGCCGATGCTGCTAAGACAAGCTCTATTCCCACACAAAATTTTTCATGGCCAAATAATTCAACAAATACAAACTCGAACTTTAATTTCAATCGCCTTGAAGCTACTATTGATAATCTGGTGCAAACTATAAATAATTTTACAACAAATATGACTAGCATGATGCAAGAAATGCTGCGAATGCAGAATACATTGCTTCAAGTTTTAGTTAACAAACCAGGAACACGTTAAAAATATGTTTCTGGAACGCAAACGGCATTCGCCAACATAAAAATTAACTTGAGCACTTCCTCACGGGAAAACCATATTGATATAATGTTGGTCTCTGAGACTCATTTGACTTCGAGAAGCCTTTTTAAAACTTATGGCTACACCTTATATGATTCAAAGGACCTGAGAGGAAGAGCATGCGGTGGATCAGCAATTTTAATAAAGTCAAGACACAAGTATTATATTATTGACAGCATTTGTGAAGAACATTTACAAGCAACGAATATTTGTGTCGAAAATTTTTGCACTAATTTTGTCATATCATCTATTTACTCCCCTCCTAGATTCGCAATGGCGACTATAATGCTAAACACACGTTCTGGGGTTCGCGTCTTATTACACCCAGAGGTCGAGCGTTGTTCAATACAATTTCCAAAATGGGCATGGATGTCATTTCGAGTGGGGAGCCCACTTATTGGCCTACTGACATGCATAAAATTCCGGATGTAATAGATTTTGGCGTTATGAAAAATATCTAGGGATTTAATTCAAATTGAAGCTTCTCTAGATCTCTCGTCCGATCACTCTCCCACGATCGTTACAATTTGTAGCCCATTAAGAAGTGACTTACCTTACCCATATGCGAATTTGATAAATCGTGTTAATTGGCTGCGATTTAAAAAATATCTTAGTAGTCATTGCACGGAAAATATTACGCTAAGAACACACGATGATATTGAATCTAACATTGCCAACCTTAATGAAAATATTAAACAGGCTGCTGAACATTCCACTACCACCCATCCTCAGACTAGGGTAAATAGAATTTATTCTACGGATATTGAACGTGTCGTAAGTGAAAAAAGAAGAGCTAGAAGAGAATAGCAACAGTACAGATCACCCCAACTCAAAATCAGATTTAAAGAGTGTACTAAACGACTCCAAGAGTTGCTTGCATTTGAAAAAACTGCATCTCTTAAAAATTATTTGGAAGGTCTTGATGTCACACCAGCATCTAATTACTCTTTGTGGCGCGCTGCTAGAAAGCTTAAAACACCAGTTGAGTTTAAACCACCAGTGCGCACATCTACAGGAGGTTGGGCAAGAAGCGATCCTGAAAAAGGTAAACTATTTGGCGAGCATTTAAAATCCGTATTTAACCCAAACACATGTTCTGGTGCTGTTGATTTGCCAAATGTAGTTGCGCTACCCCCTCGACCAATAAAATTTAAGACGCGTGATGTACAAAAACTAATTGCAGAACTCAACCCGAAAAAAGTTCCGGGTATTTATGAAATTAGTAACCAGATGCTGATGAAGTTGCCTCGTATAGCTATTAGAATCCTGTTATTCATTTTTAATACCATTTTATGACTGGAGTACTATCCAAACAGCTGGAAGCTTGCCAAGGTTAAAATGATTCCAAAACCGGGAAAAGATCTTACCAAAGCTGAGTCATATAGGCCAATAAGTTTACTGTCAACAATGTCAAAGCTTTTCGAAAAACTGCTCATGACAAAATTGTCCCCAATTCTAGTTAGTAGTGGGTGCATACCGGACCACCAATTTGGTTTTAGAAGTCAGCATAGCACCATTGAACAAACTCATAGATTAGTTCAATTTTTAAGAAAAACTTTTGAAGAAAAAAAGTATTGCTCTGCGCTGTTCATTGACGTTTCTCAGGCATTTGATAAAGTGTGGCATGAAGGCCTAATTTTAAAATTAAAGACTTACCTTCCAATAAACATTCTAAATCTGCTGGAAAGTTATATTATTGCCCGGAAATTCACTGTTGTGGGAGGAAACTTTATGAGTACGCCTGAAATAATCTCATCCGGTGTGCCACAGGGGAGTATACTGGGGCCAGTTTTGTATTTGATTTATACTTGTGATATGCCATTGAGCAGTAACACTCACACATCTACATTTGCCGATGATACAGCCTGCCTTAGTATGCATGAAAACCCTCACGAGGCTTCCCGATATCTTCAGCAACATATTACTCAGCTAGAACTATGGTTAAACATGTGGAGAATAAAGGTAAACGAACAGAAGTGTGCTCAGGTAACATTTACCTTAAGAAAGGACACTTGTTCCCCCATTACAATCAATAATCAAATTGTTCCTCAAAACTTACATGTGAAATACCTTGGTATACATCTTGATCGAAGGCTCACATGGAAATACCACATTGACTCTAAGCTAACACAAATGAAACTTAAACTAAGTCAGATACATTGGCTGGTTGGTAGAAATTCAACCCTCACCCTAGATTGTAAACTTTTAATATACAAGTCGCTCTTAAAACCTATATGGTGCTACGGAATTTAGTTTTGGGGTACTGCTTCAGCTTCTAATGTCAAGAGAATCCAACGAAGGCAAAACAAAATTTTACGGTTAATAACATCGGCTTCAAAAATTCAAATATACATCGTGATTTAAATATGCCACTAGTGACTGAAGAAATTGCAAAATATGCAGGCAAATATTTAACAAAACTCGAGTCACATCCTAATCCGCTTGCCCGTAATATTTTGAATTTTACTGGACACATCCGCCTAAAAAATAGGGACACAATGGCTCTTATTCACAGCACTCCAGATGGGTCTTCTTGAAAATACTTTTATTTTTTTCCTTTTGATTATCACTACTTACATATGTATTATATATAACTATTAATATTATGTCCGACACTGGTCGGGCCTAATTATATTTTTAGATTTAAGATTTGAATACTTATTGTTAGTTCATATATGAAGATACAATAAATAAAAATCATGCATTGAAAAAAAAAATATTTTTTTTCATTAATAATTTTATATTATATTTTAAAGGTAAGTTAGGTGTTAAATTAAACTATTTAACAGGTTGAATGTTTGTAAGACACTGTTTTATTTTTAAAATATTTCTGCTTAAATACTAACGATGAAAATCTTAAATCTAATATAGAACTCATTTCTTATCTAATTGCTTTCATATATTTTTCAGGGTTATTTTCATATTATTTGAATATTTATAACTAGCCTAAGTAAATACAAAACATACATTAGGTTGATCATTAGTTTAAGTAAACACAAGAAATTGGTGGAGATAAAACTATGCTTAAGCATGTGTGCATATAGTGTGTATCATAAATGTATGTAGCCTAAACAAATAAAATGTGTATAGACTGATAAAATAAAACCTAAACGAAATTATATTTGTAAACCGTAATTTAGACTTAGCACTTAGAACGAAACTTATTTTTATTTCTATGAACTAAAGAATCTTAAAATTATGTTCAATTACATTTGAACATTCTGCCGGGCATTTAAAGGCATTGGCGGTGAAAAATCTAACTTAACTACGGTCTTTTTACTGTTGTTGCATTTATTCTTGAGGTAGATAAAAATTATGATTGTAATGATAATAATAATTAAAATAAATGATGTATGTCCGGATATATGGTGATATTTCATTTTCATCAGTTCAGTGTTGTCGGCCTGCTTCTTCTGTAGATCTTGTTGTATATTTTGTATATCTTTGGAGTTATTGATTATCGTTACATCAAGTTTATTGTTTGCTTGCTGAAATTCTACGCCCCATGATGATGTCTGAATTGAAGTTTTCCTCTTGGTTGTAAAATGTTGAGAAGAAGACAAAGTTATTCCCTCATACACTGCTGTACAACCAGCTGGCAGATTCAGTATTCCTTTTGAAGGTAATGTTAACCAATCACGTGCATTATTCCCGCAGTCTATGCTTAATGTAAACTGATCGAACACCGTGAAAATTCATTGATTCTCTCTTGACAATTTTTTCCAGATACATTTTCTTGGAGTTTCCTGAAAATAACACTCAGCATGCCTGGATTGTTTTAAAGCTGAAACTTCACAAGATCGCTCTACCGCAGGTTTCCAAGGAAATTTCTCTTTACAGTTATATTGTCCTTGATGGTTTTTTGTACAAACATTAAGCTGAGATTGCCACATCAAAAAATATAAGTTCGTTGCAAAATTATATACGATGTAATCACCGTCTACTATAGGTATCATTGCAGCGCCATTTCCATCAACTGGAAGCCTAATGATTTCGTAAATTTCTGAAGAATGTATGTTATACAATGGTATTTCTGCCTGTATTACCAAACGGTTATCCATCACAATACCCCTAGCCACCATAGAACTGTAAATTTCTTTCAGTTCTGTACCTGTTTTTGTTCCGGGCAAAATCAGATCCTTCGGTAATAATTTTTCAATGTTTGACAGTTCCTGCTGCATTTGTGCAGCAGTTATAAGATCTGGATTGATATGGCCGTGGTTAACATCAATTAACAAATTGATAATAGATGACTGAACTTCATTGCACTCATCGATCATTAAATGTAGCTGAGTAGTCATCACTTGAAACATAACAATCATTCGCTCAGTATTGGTGTCGCTTTGCACTTCCTCATAGAACCGCTTCAACTGCTGGTACATTTTACTGAAATTATCGTTTACTTCCTCAGTTGTTTTCTTTAGCACATTTATTGTAGAGTTCACAATGGATGTCTGCTGCTTCTCGAGCTGTTGTAATTTATCCTCATTCTGGAAAATATTTCTCATATTTTCTTCCATTAGTTTCCGGTCCTCTGCATCCATCATTCCAAAAAGTATATGATAAATCGAGCCAACAAATTCAAATGGCGATCTTTTTTGTCTTTCCTTCTTCAGCAACAGATTGTTATTTTTATCTATTAAGCTGAATCTTCTATTGACTGACCATACTATCATTTCGCAAGCCTCTTTATAATTTCTTAACTTGGAACATTGGTCTTCAAGTTTTTCTTTCAGTCTTTTGATTCGTTTTATCTCCTCAAAATATTGATCTAAATCGTAATGTACTATTAAGGTCCATTTAGAGTTTACAATGTTCATCGTTCCAATATTATCCAGATGCAGCGCTGTATCCAGAGGTATTTCCTTTATTTCAGCACCCATACCATACTTTAGTGATGCAGAGTTTACTACTCCTACTGTTAACATCAAGAACATACACCATAATAAAAGGGATTTCAGACAGTTACTTCCGTTCGGTCGTTCACTTCTTGTATGGAAGCTTCTCGCTCCATCCTGATTGTCCTCGTTGAAATTTTCTGCGTCCGGTAGCTGGATTACCTTATGGATTGGTCGTTTTAGAATATTATTTTGATACCTTATCCCAACCACTCGAACTTTCCCATCCTTTCCTTCGTGTACTTCCGTTATTCTTCCAAGAGGCCATCTTCCTGGATGAGTATTTTCATCTTTGACCAGAACTGCTGCTCCTTCTTTCAAATTTTTAACTGAATGCCTCCACTTATTTCGTTGCTGGAGCGTCATAAGGTACTCTTCCTTCCAGCGCTTCCAAAAATCTCTTTTTAACCGCTGAATAAGCTTCCATTTATTTAGTGACAATGTATCTGCGCTTTCTATATGCTCCCCTGGTTCTATTACTGGTCTTCCAATGAAAAAGTGACCCGGAGATAACACATCGGCTGCATCAATATCTTCAGTATTCATTTCAACCAAAGGCCTTGAGTTCAAAACAGCTTCTATTTGTGCCAGCAAAGTACTTAATTCCTCAAACGTCAATTTTGTTTCGCCAATTATTCTTTTTAGATGATACTTCATCGATTTTACTCCAGACTCCCAAATCCCACCAAAGTGAGGAGCTGCCGGGGGAATAAAATGCCAATTTATTTTTTGTTCAGCCAGAATAGGAATAAGTGTACTATTGTTTTTAACTGCTGCTTTAAAATCAGCATCTAACTTTTTGCTAGCACCCACAAAATTAGTTCCATTATCGGAATACAGGTGGGAACTAATGCCTCTTTTTGCAAAGAATCTTCTCAAAGCCGCATGGAATGCTTCTGTGGTCAAATCACTCACGACTTCCAAGTGAATTGCCTTTGTTGCCATACAGACAAACACTGCAATATAGCCTTTGTAGCTTTTCTGGCCTCTTCCTTTTGAACACCTTAAATGTATCGGTCCAGCGTAATCTACTCCCGTATGAGAAAAAGGATGTGAAACATTTACTCTATAATCTGGTAGATTACCCATTAGTTGTTTAGATATATTTTGTTGATAGCGAATGCATGTTGTACAGCTTCCAATACAGTTCTTTACTGCATTTTTTAACCTCAATATCCAATATTTGCGTCTTATAGTTGACTCCATAAGTCGATTCCTACCTTGGAGCGTGAACATGTGTGTCTGATGAATTATTAAAGATGAAAGTTCAGACTTTTGTAAAATTATGGAATGTTTGTGATTATAGTGTAAATCAGAATTATGCAATCTGCCACCAACTCGAAGAATGCCGTCTTTATCCAAAAAAGGAAAAAGACTTACTATTTTGCTTTTGTTACTAACCGCACGTCCCTTTTTCAGTCTTATAATCTCATCATGAAATTCGACCTGCTGATGGTTTAAAATTATTATCTTTTCTGCCATTTAAAGTTCTGGAACGGTCAGATGCTGTGGATATTTTCCGTTTTGCCTTAATTTATTTACAAAACGAAGTATATAAGCAACAATTCTTCGTAATTTGCCTAGTTTAGAGTATTTGCATGTTAAGTTGTTAATAACATTACAGCTGGCCAACTTCACAGCAATCATCAATGTATTTGTCATTTTTGGATCTTCGTATTTCGGCCAGAATTCGGAAGACTTTAATAACTACTTAGGACCATTCCACCACAAAGAGTGATGTATTAATTTTTCAGCATTAACACCTCTAGAAGCTACATCTGCAGGATTTTCCTTACTGCTTATATGATGCCATGACGCCTCAGGCAAATTCGTATTTATTTCGTTCACTTTGTTTCTTACAAATTTGTCTTTATTTTTATTGTTGTGAATCCAACCTAATGTTATAGTTGAGTCACTCCATGCATAAACTCTGTATTGTCGATTAAAAATACGAATTACTCTATGTAAGAGCTTGCTTAGAAGATGAGCAGCGCACAGTTCTAATTTTGGCAGAGTCTTCCTGTTTTTAATCGGGTTTACTTTACTTTTAGCTGTTAGTAGCTTAACCGATTCATTTTGTTTAACGTAAACTACAGCTGCATAAGCTTTTTCAGAAGCATCTGAAAACCCGTGAATTTCCAATTTAATCTCGCACGTTGTTTTTACCCATCTTGGGATATGGATTTTTTGAAGAGCGATTACATTTTTTGAAAATTCATACCATTCATCTTGAAACTCATCTGATAACACTTCGTCCCAGGAAGACTGCTGCAACCATAGTTTTTGATTAAATAGTTTCGCTAGTACAGTAACAGGAGACATCCAACCCAAAGGATCAAAGATTTTCGCCACATCTGAAAGAGCTTGCCTTTTCGTTATTTTATAGTTCTGTGTAAAATTTACCTTAAAATGAAACTCGTCTTTGGCCGGTTCCCATCGTAGGCCTAAAGTTTTGACAGTTTCGTCATCTTTAATTTGAATGACTGTATTTTCCTTGGTGATGTCTTCATGATTTAAAATTGCTTTGTGATTTGAGACCCATTTACGTAAATTGAAACCAAAATTACTTAGCTGTGCTTGTATATGATGCTGTATGTTTTTACATTGCTGAACATCATCTGCTCCTGTCATTAGATCATCCATATAGAAGTCTTCTTTTATTATTTTCTTAATTAGTTCATCTTTAATTGAAATGTGGTCAGCAATGTAGAACAGTGATCTTACTGCTAAAAATGGTGCCGATGACATGCCATATGTTACAGTTGTTAATTTATACTCTTTTATAGGATTGCATTTGTCTTCTCTCCATAATATATGTTGATACGATTGGTCTTCGTTTGCTATTTTTACCTGACGGTACATCTTTTCAACATCAGCTATCATAACATATCTCCATAGCCTCCATTTTATTATGATATCGAAAAGGTCTTTTTGTAGTTTAGGACCTGCAAACATCACATCGTTTAAACTTCTTTTATTTGTTGTTTTAGCAGACGCGTCGAACACCACTCGCAATTTTGTTGTTAAGCTGTTTTCTCTTATTACAGGTTGATGTGGCAAATAATACTTCCCGCTGCACTTCTCCTCTACCTCTTCCATATGGCCAAGATTTAAATACTCGTTCATAAATTTTACGTAATTTTTTTTTAGTTCCGGCTCTCGATCGAATTTTCTCTCAAGAGACAAAAACCTTGCCATTGCTTGCCTTCTGGAATCTCCCAACTCATGGTCTTCTTTAAGCGGCAATTTAACTACTATATGGCCTTTTGCATCAACTTTAGTTGTTTTCTCATAATGTTTTTGGCAAAATTCATTTTCACGGCATTCGTCTATCTCAGGAAGTTCTTCTAACTCCCAGAACCTTTCCAAGTTAGTTATAGCTGCTAATACTTTTGATGGTTTTGCAGCTTTGCTAATTACTCCAGACAATATCCAGCCAAAAATTGTTGATTGTGCTAAGATACTACCTTTTTTGTGTAATCCTTCTTGCAATATATGAGGTATAATGTCTATTCGATCAGATTTATTGAATGCTGGATCCGCCAGAATAAAGTTGTTCCAATCTTCAATATTAATTTCAAATGACTGATTTGGATGTGCCCCCGTTAATTTTGGCAAAATAAGGGCATTTGCTTCGATTTCATGGTTACTTATAAATCTTGGTTTCAAGATTAATTTTGTTTTCGCTTTAGACAGTCCAACTAGAGTACTGCCGATTCCATGAATTTCTGTTTTACATTTAATACGTGGCAATGATAAGATCTGGGATGCTTCTTCTGATATTGTTGTTACTTGAGAACCCTGATCGATTAATGCTCTTAGGATTACTGCTTCCCCATTCGTTGCATGTACTTTTACCTGGGCAGTTGCTAGAAGTACTGAAGTTGCTAAATTTTTGGTAGTCATTGCTGAATTGTTAGGTTTTGATTCTTTAATTTTTTCTTCATTCAGATGTAAAATCTTATGATGACCTTTATTGCAATAACAACACTTAACATTATTTGAACACCACTTGTTGTTTTTATGATCCAAGCATTTAAAACACCATTTATTATTGTAAGCAAGTTTTCTTCGTTCATAAATCGGTAATGCCAAGAATTTTCTGCAAACCACAGTTGTATGGTTATCCATATTGCAATGCAAACAACATTTTCTTATTGAGTACATCACATTAGAAACTTTTCCAGTTTCAAATATTTTTTTATTTACTCTTTTTTCTTGCCCTTTGGAAGCTGCTTCTAATGCTTGAACTTGTTGTTCCAAAAAACTTAATATGTCCTTAAGACTTTGAATTTCTTTAGATTTTTTGACTGTTTGTTCGTAATATCGCAAACCGTTATTATCTAATTTTCTGATAACAATACGCGCTATTAACGGTTCAGCATCTTCTATTTTAATGTCTATACTTTTAAGAGCATAAATACAGCTATTCGTTGTATCTAATAGCTGCTTCAAGCTTGCTGATGATTTGCTATTAGCCATTGGTTGATCAAGTAAAATATCTACTTGATTTGTAAATAACAATCTACGATTTTCGTACCTTTGTTTGAGAATGTCGAACGTTGCTTGATAGTTGTTGTTGGTGATTTTTAGATGTTGCACTAATTTTTTAGCTTCGCCTTTAAGTGATGTTACTAACCTGTACATCTTTTCCACATTAGAAAGGTTCTTGTTGTCATGCACCAGGCTTTTAAACAAATCATGATATGATGACCACACGGATCGCAAATAACGATTATTTTCCAAATTTAAAGTATAAAAATCACAATAATAGAGAAGTGCTACGTGCACAATGAATATACCAAGATACTTCATGTTGCATGGACTACCGATAGATGCAATGATTTTTATTTTTTTGATTTTTATTTATTCCTCACAAAATAACTCTTATTTTGTGACTTTTATTTATTCCTCAGAAAATAACAGTTATTTCTTGATTTTTATTTATCCCTCACAAAATAAGAGTTATTTTGTGACTTTTATTTATTCCTCACAAAATAACAGTTAATTTTTGATTTTTATTTTTTTGCTCAAAAAAATTTTAATTTTTAAAATTAATAAATAATAAAAAAGTAAATTTAATTTAACATATAAGAGTTTTTTTTAAGGACTCTGGCGATAAATTCAATTTTAAATCGGTTAATATTCATTTTAACGCAAAAATTACGCTTTCTACATTTTAAAAGTTAAGCAAAAAAATAAAAATCAAACAGTAACTGTTATTTTGTGAGGAATAAATAAAAGTCACAAAATAACTCTTATTTTGTGAGGGATAAATAAAAATCAAGAAATAACTGTTATTTTCTGAGGAATAAATAAAAGTCACAAAATAACTCTTATTTTGTGAGGGATAAATAAAAATCAAGAAATAATGATTAAAAAGTGATTTTTAAAATAAAAATTATAACCGTTACGGTCCCTGGATGACCATTCATTTATATTGCCACTAAATTCAGGAGTTTCAATTTTTCCTAAATGTGCTGAGTTTGAATACTCTTCTTTATTTATGTTGCTTTGTTGTTGCATTGGCTCATTCATGCAATCTGTAATAAGCTCGACAGCACTAAAATATGTGTTTTCGGCATTTAGCATAATTTTATGCATATTTTTTGGCTTTTTTGATTCACTTAAATTGTGATACATATTTTGAAGCTTCTGATATCTAGCTTCTAAATATTTTTCTTTTATTTGAAGTTTTTTGTTGGACATGTCGGCCACATTAGCTGATATTTCATCATACCAGTCAGTTAACCAATCTGCCATTTCAACAAATTGATCCCATAATTCTTCATCTGAATCAGTAGTTATTAATTTTTCTAATTTATTTTCTCTTGATGTTTGAGAAGATTCTGGAACGTTATTTGATTCTTCTTGCTTCATGGCTTCTTTTATTAGAAGTTGAATCTCTGTTAGAATTCCTGATAATGCCTCATAGTAATTTTTTTCAAAATAATCTTCTGATGTAATGCCATATGCCAGAAGTTTTGTGTTATTTTCCGCAAATTCAATTTCAATTTTATTTACTCTTTTATTGATTTCTGGGAGTCTCGTACTACGTATTGTTTTTTGAGCCAGCTTTTCCCGAATAGAAACAATTTCGTCGCCCAATTATTTTTGCCTTTCGAAAAGCTTTTCTTTATTTGCCATTTTAATATTTATATAATGCCAATTTTTTAATAATATTATTTTTTTTTTATTCACTAGTTCTTTTTGTCGAAGGACCAAATGTTAAATTAAACTATTTAACAGGTTGAATGTTTGTAAGACACTGTTTTATTTTTAAAATATTTCTGCTTAAATACTAACGATGAAAATCTTAAATCTAATATAGAACTCATTTCTTATCTAATTGCTTTCATATATTTTTCAGGGTTATTTTTCATATTATTTTGAATATTTATAACTAGCCTAAGTAAATACAAAACATACATTAGTTTGATCATTAGTTTAAGTAAACACAAGAAATTGGTGGAGATAAAAACTATGCTTAAGCATGTGTGCATATAGTATGTATCATAAATGTATGTAGCCTAAACAAATAAAATGTGTATAGACTGATAAAATAAAACCTCAACGAAATTATATTTGTAAACCGTAATTTAGACTTAGCACTTAGAACGAAACTTATTTTTATTTCTAT